>JAJQQW010000006.1:560022-565022 GCA_025583905.1 Ia io | reverse complement strand
AGAGGCGCGTTGGCGGCGCCTGTCCTATTACAGGCGACACATGATCAATAGGCTGATAACGCAACATCAATATAAGCGACAGAACAATGAGGGATATCATTGGGCATCTATCTTAATATAGCGGCTACAAGAGCGCTGACAAAGAGGCAGCTCATGAAAATTCCGCCCCACGACTCCCCATCTCCGCTCCAATATGCGCGCGCACTCCCCCAGCTGCCAGCGCTATTATTCTCCAATTTCAATTTGACACCCCAGCCTTTCATGCTAATTCTATTATTGTAAGAAGTTTATGTGATTTCATATCACTAGAAATCGGTAATGTATAATAACCCTTTGGGCAAGAAACCCAGTCCCCGCAGCAGCCACCGGAAAATAATTACTTTCATATCAAAACTCTGCAGGAGCCCAGCGGCCCGGCCCTGGCAGCCCCCGGCGCCGTCACCCCGCGCTGCGCGCCCCGGCGTGTGCCAGTGCGAGGGGGTGCGCGCGTGTGTGCGTGTGGGGGCACCGGGCAGGAGGGGGGAAGTGAAGGAGGGCAGGAGCGGGGGAGCTGCGGCTGCATAAATTTGTTCAATCAGAAAACACAAACACAGGCACACAAAAGGAGGCATTAAGCGCAGACCGTGGGGGAGGTGAGCCTCCGCCCTGCCCCGCCCTGGGAGGGGGGGAGCAGGGGCAATGGAGGGGGAGGGGCACTCCGAAATTTGAAAAAGATGGCTCGGAGAGCTTGCGTTTGACCAGCTTTATTTATAAAAAAAAAATGGTACATATATAAATATTCTTAGACATTTTTGCATTTTACAAGGCTGAGGATTCTTGTTGTGGGTTTGGGGGGACTATGGGTTAGGTTTTCTTTTTCCTCCCGCGAGAGGAGGAGGGTCTCACCCCAAGTCCTGCTGTTGCTGACTAGGTCCAAGCTGAAGGGGTGGGGGGAAGCAGTGTTTCTAAGCCGATCACCTGATTGATGGCGTGCGAGTCGGAACCGAGTCGGAACCGAGCCCCTGCGGTGCGGCTGAGCTCCTCTAGGGCCGCCTCAGTCCATGTCCACCTCCTCACCATCCAGGGCGCTGGCTACTGCCGCGGCGCCTGGCTCAGGGGCCCCGGCCCCGCAAATGGCTGGTTCCCCCGCGGGGCTGGGCACCCGTGTCCCAGGCCTTCCAGGCCCGGGGGACCGCGGGAGTGGCGGCGGCGGTGGGGCCACGGCACAGGCCCCTGTGTCCGAGCAGTCCCCGCCGCCGCCCTCGGCCACAGCTGGGTCCCGGAAAGGTGCCGGGGTCGGGGCTCCTGGGGAGGCGACACCGTCGGCCGAGTCCGGAGCACCGCTGGGCCCAGGGAAGACCCCGAAGCTGGCCTGCGCAGGAGGCGCTGGCGGTGCGGTGGGCGCGGGCGGCGCATCCTTGGGCGCGGCCTCAGCACCCGCACCGCCTTTGAGCGCGGCCTGCGGCACCAGGAAGCCCACCGGCTGCGTGATGGGGTAGAGCAGGAAGTGGCCCTTGCCGATGAGGGTCCGCGGCGCGCACGGCAGCCCGGGCGTGAAGTCCAGCCCTGCGGCAGTGGCGTTGGCCGGGGCGGCTTTCCGGCGCGGGGGCGAGTCGGACAGCAGACTCTCCACGCTGAACGGGCTGGCCTTGGGCAGGCCCGAAGCGCTGCGCTCAGCCGCCCCGGGCGCACACGGGGCCGGGTCCTTGTCCACGGGGCGGCCTAGACGCAGCTGCGGGCCGGCGCCGCTTCTTTGGCTCGGGTAAAAGGCAGGGTCGCAGGTGCCCGGAGCGGGCGGCTCGCCTGGAGGTGCGGGCACCGAACCGGAGCCCGCATTGTGCCCAGGGCCCTTGGCCGCAGCGTTGGGCGGCGGCTCGGGCGGCTCCGGGGACAGGCCGCCGCCTCCGCTGTCGCTGTCGGAGCTGGGTGCGCTGTGCATGGACAGGCCGCCTGGCGAGTGCAGGTGGCGGCTCTGGCTCTTCAGCAGCTTCTTCTCGTGCTTGCGCTTCTTCTTCTCCATCTTCTCCAGCTCCTTCCGCGCGATCTCCTCGGGGTCCATGGGCTCGCCGCTGCATGTGGTCGGGTGGGAATTGTGGGCCGGCCGCCCAGGGCCCTTCTTCGTGTTTTCCTTCTTCCTCCACTTGGCCCGGCGGTTTTGGAACCAAACCTAGAGTAGCCAGGTGGGAAAAGGAAGGCGCGATGAGCCTGAGCCGGCAGGCTTGCTGGGGCTGTGGCCTCCCCGCTCCCCCAGACAGGCCTCACAACCTCGGCTGGGCCAGGCTCGGCGGAAGCCAAGTCCCACGGCCAGGCCAGCACGGAGCTGGGTGTCGCACTCAGGATGCAGATGGTTCCGAAGGGCATCTTTCCACCTAGAGGAGGTAGAGCAGCCTCTTGCCAGCTCCCCCTCCAGCTTCTCAGCTTCTCACCTCAGGAACTGGGAGCTGCCCCTTCGGTGGGCAGGGCCTGCCTGGCCCCTGACGGGGGGCATCGGGTTCCTGGTCCGAAAGGAGGGAGAGAGCAGGGACGGCCTTGCCCCTCCTGACTCCTCATAGCTCCTGTTCTAAGCAGCCTGCCTGGCCTGGCAATGACCGTCTGACCGAGGACACCAGGCGGCTGGGCTCTGCCCTTCACACACCTGCCTTCAGCCCCGGGAGACAGAGTGAAAGCCCAGATTTCGGCCTTTCCCATGAAGGGAAGCCTGGATGCTTCTTCCGGAAGGGCCTGGGGAGCTGAGGGGGTGGGGGGGTGAGAGGGGAGCCTCCCACACACACACATTCACACACTTCTCTTTCTGGAGCCTTCAGGCCAGGGCTCCGAAACAGTGCCCTCAAACCAGCTGCTTGGCTTTGGGATGGGGTGGGGGGGAGGCAGGGAAGCAGGAGCCAGGAGCCAGCTGCCTCTCCCACTCTCTCTCGGCCTTGTCCTTGGGGAGCTCGCAGGACTGGGGGGCACGCAGCCTGGACCCTGGCTCCAGCACGGCACAGTCCCAGCCCAGGCTCAGGCGCACGTTCCAGTTCTTTGTTGCTGCCACGGAGAGCCCAGGCCCCGCTGCAGCCGGTCAGTGCCAAGGTGTGGGCATTAAGTTGCAACCTCTCACAACTGTAACGGCCTTTCCCCACACACACCTTTTTAAAATACTTCTTTTGAGGGAGCAAACTAGGCTGCATTGTCACCAGGAATTATTCATCACCGCGTTAGGGAGAAATGTCACTCAAAACACTTAGAAGAAAGCCCACAGAGGATTTCCAAACCAAAGGCCCTGAGCAGAGGCCACGCACAGGCCCGGGCACTTGTTAGGGTTTAGACAAAGCTGTTCCTGCTGAGCCGGCCTGGCCAGCCCAGCCTCTAGCCGGTGCCCACACTGCCTCCCCCCCACCCCGCACTCACCACCAGAACGATTTCTGTACTTTAGGGAAACACCTAATTATGCACAATTCATCTTGAATAAATAATCCACCAAAATGACGCTGTATTTTTAAAAAGAATAGCACTGGCAGTCTCCAAATAAAAATCAAATTCCGGGAAAAGAGAAAAGAAAAAGATATAACGGGTATTAAAGATGCAGACACCTTTTTTCCTCAAACCGTTAATTGTTTAAGTTTCTGCCCCCCTTCCTCCAGCTGCCCCCTCCGGCCCAGCAAAGAATAAATACCTGTTTCCCTCCGAGTATTACAGGCTAGAGGCAAACAGACAGAGCCTCCTCGCGGGGCTGGCGACCACGGCCCCTGGGGCCTGCAGCGAGGGCCTGCCTTCTCCCGCCTCCTCCAAACCCAGCCGGCCGCTCTCCCTCCGAAGCCGAGACCTCACGGCTCGTGGTCGCCAGAACCCGCCTCGCGACGCCCCGGGTGGGACGCAGCCGCTGTTCTCGCTACTTTGGGGCGGCCGCCGGCCCCTCCCGAGTCGCCTCGACTTTTAGGGGATCCCACCGACATCCCCAAGAGACCCCGAGCCCCAGAATACCCAACGCCACCACCACCAGCTTCCCGCCGGCCGGCGAGCGCCAGGCGGGCTCGCAGCCGGGGCGCAGCTCCACCAGAACAAAGGCGGGCGCGTAGGCCGGGCCGGCGCTGCTCCGGGAGGGACGCGGTCTTTACCTGAACGCGGGACTCGACCAGATCGAGCCGCAGCGCCAGCGCCTCGCGCATGAACACATCGGGGTAGTGGCTCTCGTTGAAGGCCTTCTCCAGCTCCTCCAGCTGCCAGCCGGTGAAGTTGGTGCGGGTGCGCCGCCGCTTGCAGCCCGGGCTCTCCTTGTCCGGGTCCCCCGAGTCTGCGGGCGAGCACAGGACGCTGCGCGCTCAGCCACCGCCCGAGCCAGACCCGCCGCCCGCGCTGCTGCCCGCCGCCGGGGCCAGGGGCCGCCGAGAGGGCGGGTGCAGGGCGGGACCCAGGCGGCCAGGCCCGCAGCCCCCGAAACTCGCTCCTCCGCCTAGAGGGTCCTCGGCCCCGCCCGCCACCCCGCCCGCTCCCGCTCCCGCTCCCGCTCCCTGCGCCTACCCGACAGCTTGAAGGGCTGGCTGTCGCCGCCCACCCCGCAGGCCGCCGGCAGCAGCGGCGTGGGGTTGACCACCGAGGCGGCGGCGGCGCACGAGCCGCTGAGCAGGCCGTCGATGGAGAAGGGCACGGCGGCGGCGGACTGCAGCTGGTGGCCCGCCAGCTCGTACACGTGGTGGTGGCCCAGCGGGTAGGGGAAGCCCACCACGCCGCCCAGCGAGCCCCCGAACTGGGCGTGCGGGTGCTCCAGGAGGCGGCCGTCCATCATCTCGCGCAGGGGGCCGGCGGGGCCGGCGGCGGGGCGCGGGGGCGCGGGCCGGGGCCGGGCCGGGCCAGCGGCGGGAGGCGCGGGCGGCGGCGGCGCGGACAGGGACCCGGAGCCCCACACATGCTTCGCCCGCGCGCGGCGCTTTACTTTATCAACAGGGAGCGCCCGGTAATTAGCCGCGGCCCCGGGAATTTGGGACCAATAAGGAGCGCTAATCGGCTCTGACGTCAGAGGCGTGCTGGGTGCAAGGAAACGTTCT
>JAJQQW010000006.1:430022-555022 GCA_025583905.1 Ia io | reverse complement strand
CCAGCGCAGAAGGGATCAGGGGCTGGCATCTCAGCTGCCATCCCAGCTCCTCATCCCTGGTCCAGTGGCAGAAAGTGCCCCCGGGAGGGACGGCTGCCCAGTGGGCCTTCCTCTGTGGCCTTAGGCAGAGCTGCCTTTTGGAGCAGCTCCTCCCGAAGCCTGTAGGATGCTGGCCTGGCCCTAGATTGTCTCTGTGCTAGTGCTCAGAAGGTTGTGTGGGGGACATTCTGCACTCAGGTGGCCTCCCAGACTCCACCCCTATTTTTCAGGGAGGCTGGCTCCCAGGGCCCCTCAGCCCCTGCTCGCCAGGCCTCGCTGGCTGTGCAGGCCACCCGGCCCCCTGTACCCTTTCCTCAGGGAAGCAATGTATCCGTCAAAGCAGAAGGCCCAGGAGATACACCACGAGGCTGCAGGGCCTCCTCCCCACCCTGTGGAGGGGGCTGGAGTCCAGGGAGCAGCTAAAGGCTGTGCGGGGCCAGAACACCGTGAGCAAGGCCACTGGTCAGCCAGGCCCAGGCTGGCCCTCTGAACCCAGATGGGGCTCTGTGCTAGGCCCATGACCTGAGGCAGAAAGGAGCTGAGAGTGTGGGGACTGGGGCTGAGTGGGGAGATGGCAATGGCCAGGTGCTAGGAGGGAGTCTGAGGGGCCACCTCACTGCTCGCTACCCACCAAGCCCCTCCATCCTGATATGCCCTCCCCAGGAGCTAGCCCAGTGGCCACTTCCTCTGACAGCCTTGTCCCCTCTGCTGCCCGGGTTCCTGGTGTCCAGGCCGAAGTGCCCTCCAGGTCCCCCAGGCCAGGGCAGCCCCTCCCTGGAGCCTGGAGCCCCGAGCCGGAAGACCAGGAAGGGTTAACGCTCTTTGTTATCTCTTCCTTTAATCCTCAGATGGGCCGGCGGCGCACGTTGTTCGGATCTGGTACAGAGAAAGCGTTAACTATTATCTGCTTCTAGCTGACCATCTGCTGTTGCAGAAAATTCAAAACCCTGGAGATCTACTTATATCCACATCGTAAACGAGAAAAGATGTTTTAATTAAGGGAAATCAGGTTAACTTAGCTCTAATTTACAAGCCGCCTGCCTAATGAATTGTCTGGGCTGCTCTCTCTTTGTAGAGAGTAAATCTGAGGCTCCTTCCCTCCGCAGTTCAGACACTAATTAACTAACCAAGAATTTTAGTGGCACGCCCGCCTGTCGCCTAATAGTTTTACCTAAAGCCAGCCCGGTCATTGCTTGTACAAATTGCCAATTAAATGTGATTGATATAATGAAATTGGGTTGTATTTTCACTTACTTCCCTCGTTCCCCCCTCATTCCGTATCATCCTACCTCCTCTGTTAAAGATCGGGGCGCTGCACCCCCACCCCGGGTGCAGAGCCCAGCAGAATGGCCCAGCTCCAGTGGGGCCAGCGCGGGCCAGGCAAGCTCCTGTTAAACCCACACTTGCGTCGGTGCGAGTGAACAGGCATCCTCTTGTTCCCAGATACTTGTCCACCTACGAGGGCTGCAGTTCCATGTTGAAGTTCGGGGGGGAAAGTGGAAGATCTAAGCCGCCGTTCTAAAACACATTAACAGTTTCCAAAATCTATGTCGCTGCTTAATTAAATATGTTATCCTGTTTATAGGATCTGTGGCTAATTATTTAGAGTCATTTAATCTACTCAATTTGCACGTTAATTAAACAGCCGCGGTTTGCAGAGCGCGGCCGGCGGCTCGGAGGAGCGCAGCGCCGCCTGGCGGGGATGCTGGCCGGCGGCGCGCTGGGCCGGCGGACAGGCTGACGGTCCCCGGGCCGCGGGCCTAGCCAGGAGCCGCGGGCCTGGCGGAGGGGCCCTGACTGGCGGAGGCCGCGGCCACGGGGTGCGGGGGCGGGGGCTGCGCGGACCCGGGGCAGCGTTTTCGGGCTCTCCTGCGGGAAGCCGGGGGTCGCCGGGCCCAGCCGACGGGCTCATCCATCCACTCACCCGTCCCTCCCCGACCCCGGGCGCGGGGAGCCGGCGGCGCAGGGCGGAGCGCAGGGTGCAGGGTGGGCGGCAGGCGGTAGAGGGGGCGGCGGCGGGGCGCAGCGGAGGCGCGGGGCCCGCTCCGCCTGGTTAACGGGGAGGAGGAGCCGCCCGCCCTGCGCTCCTGCTAACTGTCCCCTCTCCGCCGCGCGGTTTGGCCTTTGTCTCGCCGCCCTGTGCTGACGCCCTCCTTAGAGGCCACTTCTGTCGCCCGTCGCCTCTCTTCTGCCCCATTAGCCCGTCGGCATGAGACCCCGCACGAAGGCCCGCCCTCGGGTCCCCGCTCGAGCGCCTGGCCATTGTCCACCGCTGACCCCGCGCCTGGCCCGCCGGCCCGACGGGGCGGGAACGGAGTCGGCCTTGAACACACACCGAGGAAGCTGTCCTATCCGGGCAGCTCCGCCCTCGGTTACAGGCAAAGGGAGCGGGCGGCCCTTGGCGGGGCCAGCGGAGCAGCTGCGGCCTCGGAACCGCCTGCCGCCCGGAAGCGAATCCTGCCGGCAGCCCCCTTACCCCTCCCTGGACGGGCACTGGCAGCGGAGAGAAGGCCGCTGCGCTGCGCTGAGGGCAGGGCCCCCTCATGGGCTGGTAAACAAAGACCAGCAGCCTGTTACTAAGCCGGGGGCTGCCCCTCCTCCGATGGAGTTTTCCTCTGAAAAAGGGGAGAACCCCAGCGACTCTGGCACAGAGCACTGACTCTCTTTGGGGTGCTGGTGCAAGCCCACTGCGAAGGCCTCCAGCACCCCCACAGCCCAGGGCGGGGCTCACCCAGGGCTTGAAGTACCAGCTGCTGGGAGGGGGGGGTGCACCCTCCCCTGTCCCACCAGCTGGAGGCCCAGGTAGTGGTGGGAGGTAGGCTGCACACCCAGCTGCACACCCTCCCGGCTGCACACCCTTCCAGCCGCACACCCTCCCGGCTGTGGACCTCCAGGCTGCCGGTTGGGATGAAGGGCTTCCCCTGGTACTTCGGGCAGCTTCCAGGCAGGGGCAGGCGTGCGAAAGGAGGCGACGCCCTGTCCTCCAGGAGGAAGTCCCTCCGGCTGCCTTCCTCTGACCCAAGTGGCAGGGGGAAGGTGGGCCACTGCCCCAGGTGGTCCCTATGGATGGAACTGGGGTGACAGAGGCTGGTGGGCCACGTCTGCACTGAGATGCACATGTATGCAGTAACTGAGGGTTCCTCTCTGCCCACCCGCCACCTCCTGCTGTTATTTTCTGTTCTACAAACATGGCGAGGCCGTCCTAGCAAGCTCGGGGTTTGTCCCCCAGAGCATGCAGACACCCATCTAGGCGAGGTGAGGGGGCCCAGCCACTATCTATGCCTGGGTTACCTTTTGTTTTTAAAAGTCATTGTTTTGTCCTGGCCGGTGTGGCTCAGTAGAAAGAGCATCGGCCTGTGGACCGAAGGGTCCCGGGTTCGATTCTGGTCAGGGCACATGCCCGGGTTGCGGGCTTGATCCCCAGTAGGGGGTGTGCAGGAGGCAGCTGATCAATGATTCTCTCTCATCATTGATGCTTCTATCTCCCTCCCTTCCTCTCTGAAATCAATAAAAATAAATTAATTAATTAAATTAAAATGACAGCTTTCCTGAGATGTCACTGACACCCATTGATCCCCTTTCCAGGTGCACAGCAGCATGTTCAGCATCCTTAAGAGCTGTGCATCATCATCACTGTCTAGTACCCCATGTCCATCACCCCAAAGACACCTGTGCCCATTAGCACTGCTCCGCTCCCAGACGCCTCCCCACAGCCCCTGGCAACCACTAATCCACTTTCCGTCTCCATGGATTAGACAAGGATAATTTTGCTGAAAATTCCACCGGTCTGGAAAGGAGTGTATGAACGAGGGCAGGGGAGGGGAGGGGAGGCCTGCAAACACCCTCTGGATCAATGTGCTCCTTGAGACACGAGAAAGTGCCACCGGGAGCCGGGAGCCAGGGATGATGGTGCTGCAGACACTGGCCACCATCCTAAGCCCAGGCCCAGGTTCTACTCATCAGCACTCTTTTTTTTTAAGAGTTTACAGCCCAGCCAGTGTGGCTCAGTGGTTGAGCATCGACGAGTGAGCCAGGAGGTCCCGGACAGGGCACAGGCCCGAGTTGCAGGCTCCATCCCCAGTGTGGGGCGTGCAGGAGGCAGCCAATCAATAACTCTCTCTCATCATTGATGTTTCTCTAGTTTTCTCTCTGAAAAAATATTTTTTAAAAAGAGTTTACAGATCGGCTCCTACTCGCCCCTGCGGCTCTGTTGCCTGCCTGCACCTGTGGCTCCCAGCAGGCGAGGTGCGGCTCTCCTGTCACTCAGTCCCACTTGGGGAGATGCTGTCCCCTGGGGCTAGCTTGGCACCCAGATTGGCTGATGGGTTCCTCGTGGCCACCCCCAGGCCTGCTCCTCAGCCTCAGGGACCTGTTTTGATTGTCGGTGGCTGCCTCGCGTCCTGATGCTCTGCCAACTATGAGTTGGATTATAAAGCCTCGCTTGGTTCAAAAATGCCGTTTTGTTTTTCCTGAACAAAAAAATAGTTTTGAATTTAGCCTATTGTTAACACCTAACCTTGCCGTTCATTACCCCATGCTTTACAAGCCAAACTCCTAGCAATCACAGCACCGGGTTTCTAATGAGTATTTTCCTGATTTACAGCAGAAACGAGCAGTTATCTGTTAATAACCCCTGAGTCTGAAATGAAAAGGAATAGAGAAAAAGATCCGAATTGCGGAGATCAGTTCTTGTTAAATAAAGCCACTGTGGGAAGACGAACGGCGACATTCTCGTGCGTTAGACCAGGGGTGGCCGACTGGCCTGTGCAGCTGCGATTACCCTGCACTTAGCAGCACCGAGTGCCGCCCAACGGCACTAACGGGCACCTGCTCGTTCCCTCCGCACAGCCCGTCCCGCTACTTTCACTCAGAAAGCCTGAGGCAGGGGGACAGGTGACACTCGGGACGTTTGGCACCAGAACCTCTTCCCCTGGTGGCTCCTGCCCAGTGGTCATGGCAGCCGGGGGGGGGGGGGCCACAGGAGGAGGGGGAATAAAGGCTCTGAAGAAGTCCCTAACAAAGGTCAGTCCTGCTCCACCCATGACAGGAACAGGAATCCTTGAGAGTCCGAGTGAACTTCAAGATGAAGACAGTGACGGTGAGTCTGAGGGGCAGTCCAGGGAGGCAGCAGGGTCACGAGGGGACTGGCACAGCCCAGCTGACACTCTGCCACATCACTGTGGAGATGCTAAGGGGCAGGTTTCCTCATTCTGCCCGCGCCCCCCCCCCCGCTCCCACCAGGCTGTCCCCGGACCCCCCCCCACCCCAGGCTGTCCCTGGACCCCCCCCCCCCCACCAGGCTTTCCCTGGACCCCGCCCCCCCCCGACCAGGCTGTCCCCAGACCCCCCCGCCCCCGCTCCCACCAGGGCTGTCCCCGGATCCCCCCTCCCACCAGGCTGTCCCCGGACCCCCCCCACCAGGTTGTTCCCGGACCCCGTCCCCCGCTCCCACCAGGGCTGTCCCCTGACCCTGCCCCCCACTCCCACCAGGGCTGTCCCCGGACCACAGGAGCAGAAGGGTGCTCTTTGTGGCACCCCTGCCCTCACCAGCAGGGGATGCTTCAGTCCCCAGAGACGCAAACACGGAGGGCCAGAGCATGAGCTGGGAGACCCTGTCCCGGAGCACATCCTGGCCTGGTGGGCTGGCCAGGCTGGTGGGGGGTGGCCCTCCCAGCCCCACACCGGTTCCTACTCACCCTCTGAACCCTTCATGACCCCCCTGGCTCTGCAGGACACCCACACCCAGGGTAGCCTTGAGAGTGTCCATGCTCAGAACAGGGCTCTAGAGAGGAGGCGGCAGGGCCTGGCCCTCGTCTTGGCCTGTTTGATTCTTGGGACCAAGAAGAAGTGGGAGATGCAACCTGCAGGGCCTCTGGGTGCAGAACCTGCCCAATGGGCCAGGTCTGTTGTGGGACGAGGCCCACAGGGTCCCGAGCATCCTCAGGGGTCAGGCCGTGTCCCCGAGGAGGCTGCCTCCAGGACTGAGGAGTCCCCTGGCTGCCACCAACAGCCAGGTGGAAGCAGGCGAGGGAGACACTGCAGGCCAGGCTGAGCCCCCCACCCCCTCCCCCCGGAGGGTGGAACTCGCCAAGAGGGCCCTGCTGTGGGGCGGTTCTGAGGGGGAGGCTAGACTGCAGGACAGGCCGGCTGGGATGCCATGGGGCCCGACTCCACAGGCTCTGCCGCCTGCGGCCGGTCTTGGCTGAGAAGGGGTCCCTGGCCAGAAGGTCAAGGCTCAGGAGCTGCCTGGACGGAGGCCTGTGTGGCTGCACGTCGAGAACAGGTGGCCCCAGCCAGTACCAAAGGCCCGTTTAGTGGTAGAGGCTGTGGCCCTGGGACTCAGGCACCCCAGTGAGACGGGTTAGGCAGGGCAGGCTGCGTAGGGGTGTGGGGAGGGGTTGGGGAGGGGCTGCTCTGTGTGGGTGCGGTCAGGAAGAGGGTCGTGCGAGGAACTATGCACTGGCTGTGGCGGCCAGCAGAGGGGACGCTTGGGACTCCGGGGTCTGCACAGGGACTGTTTTCGGTCAGTGCTCAGACCAGAGGATGAATGTACCCTGTGTCACCCCACAGCCACTGTGTGCTGCTGGGGGGTGCCCTATGACATCGGCAGAACAGCAGCCGGCCCCCGGGGCACCCCGACCTCGGGCTGTTGGTCTCCCTTTCAGCCCAGAGCATCTCCGAAATCCCAGTCACTGTGTCCTGTCATTCCAGGCCTGCTCACCATGCCTACATTTCTCCTTAACTCACTTGAAATAGAAGCCCTTATAACTCAGTCCGATCCTAAGACGAAGCCCGTGAGGGCGGCAGCTCTACGTGCCCAGGCTCCTGCTGTGCCCACACTGAGGGGTGCCCACGTCCTGGAAGCCCATGTTCAGGAACTTGTGTTTCTATTTACCAGTATCACGACTCACTTCTTCACTTCACAGAACCTAGTGCCATTATGTGAGTCTTATTTAAAATGGTTGCTTCCAAAAAAATAATAAAATAAAATAAAATGGTTGCTTCCTGGGACATTGTGTTCTCAGGAAAATTCATGTTATATTTACAACTTAAAATTTTTTTTTATCGAGTTTTAGGGAGAGAGGAAGGGAGAGGGAGAGAGAAACATCAATGTGAGAGAGAATCATCGATTGGCTGCCTCTTGCCCGCCCCCAACGGGGGATCAAGCCCACAACCAGGGCATATGCCCAGACCAGGAATTGAACCGGCAACCTTTCAGTGCATAGGATGGTGCTCCAACCACTGGACAGCACCAGCCAGGGCTACGTTTACAGCTTTTGTTGAAGAAAACAAGCAGAGCCAGTCGGACCTCAGGTCCCTCTTTGAATCACTCCTAAAAAGGAACAACGGAACTATTTATGTACATGTAGGTCATAGGGCACAGTGAGCTATTTTTTCATTTTATGTGCTATTTTAATATTACTGATAATCCTATACAATAAAGAGGCAATATGCAAATTGACCCTCACATCCTCACAAGATGGCTGCCTATGACCAGGCTGGCAGGGGGCTTAGTGAGAGACGACCAAACAACTAAATAGCTGGCTGCATGAGGCGACCAGGTCGGCAGGGGTGGGCAGTTGGGGGCGACCAGGCTGGCAGATGGGGGCAGTTGGGAGTGACCAGGCCAGCAGGGGGGGCAGTAAGAGGCGACCAGGCCGGTGGCGGAGGGGCAGTTAGGGGCGATCAGGCTGGCAGGGAGGGGACAGTTGGGGGCAACCTGGCTGGCAGCGGGAGGCAATTAGGGGTGACCAGGCCGGCAGGAGGGGCAGTTAGGGGCAATCAGGCCAGCATGCAGAGGCAGTGAGGGGTGACCAGGCCAGTAGGGGCGGGCAGTTAGGGGTGACCAGGCAGGTAGGCAGGTGAGCAATTAGGAACCAGCAGTCCAGGATTGTGAGAGGGACGTCTGACTTCCCGGGGATTGGGCCTAAACCGGCAGTCGAACATCCCCCAAGGGGTCCCAGATTGGAGAGGGTGCAGGCTAGGCTGAGGGGACCACCCCCCATGAACAAATTTCGTGCACTGGGCCTCTAGTACCACTAATAAAGTTGTGTGACCTTTGTAAAACTTAAAAGGACAAAATAAAAGGAAAGTGACATTTGGATGACGCCCCCAGTCACGGCGCCGCCCAGCAGTGGGCTGTCCTCCGTGACTCAAGACAGACTCCGCCACAGTGAGACCACCTTTCTGGGACTGTGGCCCCTGTGCTGGACGGAGCAGACGTCCTCGGCATCCCTCCCTCCGCCTGGGTGACGTGAGCATCTCACCTCCATTGCCACAGCACGTCCTGCAAGAGCCAGGTCTGTGGATGGGCTGCTTGCCACTTGCTCACCCATCACACCTGGGCTTCCTTTACTCCCGAGGAGCAGTCCCTGTGGACGCTGGGAGGAGACCCCCCGAAAGGAGGTCTGTTTCTCCCGACATGGAGGTCTCCTTCTCCCTCAGCTTCCGATCAGACCAAGGACACTGAGCCACCAGACCGGCCGGGACGCTGCAAACCTGCTCCTCCCTGCCCCTGAAGCAGGCGTGTTTTCCTAGACCCTCGCCCTACCTGTTTCCCTGCCAACACATCACTGCACTTCGGACATTTGGTTGAGTTGTCTCCAAACATCTTAGTGTTGCATAAACATCTCTGAATAATTAAAAATAAGCCACCAAATCAGGAGCATTTGTTAGACACTCAGAGTCCCCAGCGCGCAGCATGGAGAGGAAGATGCGCCGGGAGGTCATTGTCGCGCCTCCTGCTGGGAGCTGAGCAGGACCCTTTCCCTTCATTTGATCTGCATGGTCCCCAGCCTCAGCTGTTTTATTAATTCTTTTATCTACCATTCTAAACTACTATTTCATTTATTAGAACAATAGGGAAGCTTATTGAGGTTGTATTTTTATTAAAATTTCTATTAACTTTTGCTATCAGTGCAGTTGTAGATTAATTAATTTTTACTACTTTTCTAAAGAAAAAATATTAGAGCTGATCCCAAATTACTTCAAATGTGAGACGAGCAGCTCGGAGAAAGAGCAGTTCAGCCGCGTGGTTTCCAGAGCACACTCGGATTCGGGGGGTTTGTGACCGCAGGAGGAGAACACGGTGGGTCCGGGAGAGGGCGTGAGCTTCCTCCTCGCCTGCTCAGGTTGAGTTCTGCCTCAGAAACGCAGTTGGTGTGTGTGCGTGCGTTTTGAGGGGTGTATAGTTCTGAGGTTTTTTGGTTTTTTTTCAGAGGAAGGGAGAGGGAGAGGGAGAGATAGAAACAATAACGAAAGAGAATCACTGATTGGCTGCCTCCTGCACACCCCCTACTGGGGATGGAGCCTGCAACCCCGGCATGTGCCCTGACCCCTGACCGGGAATCGAACCCTGATCTCCTGGTTCTTAGGTGGACACTTAACCCCTCAGCCACACCGGCCAGGCCTGAGAGGGAGCAGCACTGCACACTCAGTGCCTGCGGCTCCGTCAGGTCTGGGACAACCCGCCCCGCGCCCACCACCACCCCTGCCCCGAGGCTGTGCCTGCTCTGACACTGATGCCAGTGGGCTCACACCCTGCCCACTGTGCCTGTGCTCACTGAGCACGGATTCAAGGCCCCAGGCTGTGCCGTGGCCAGCGCCTCCTCCTCTCCCAGCCGAGCGCACCCACTGCAGACTCCTCTGTCCATCCGCATGTCCACTCACGGACATGGACACGCGTCTCGCCTGCGACTGCGGGGAGCAGAGCTGCCACGAACGTGTGTGCAGGTGTTTGGACCCTTGCCAACACTTCTGGGCAATGCCCCATGTCACTCTCAGGAGCCACCCGCTTCCTTCTCTCCTTTCTGCAGCATTTGCTGCTCACCTTCCTGTCCCAGCTGGACCCGTCACCTGGGCGTGGAGGGAGTTGCCTCCTCTGCAGGTGACACTCCTGAGGCACAGCCTGGGGGCCCAGAACGAGCCGGTCACCGGATATTTCCTGGCAGAATATGGAGGTCACGAATAGCCACACCCATTTTTTCTTCTAAACTCGCTCCATTTTGAACTGGTGTATGTTCCACTCTCCCAATACTCCAACTGGAGAGGAAACCCAGTGACTCGGTAGCAGGGGAGGCCCGTCCTGGGCCCGGGCAGGGCCTCGCCCAGCCTCCCCTCACCTGGAGGACGAGTTTCACAGATGGAGGGGCTGAAGCTAGAGGTTGGACCCTGAGGAGGAGTCAGGGTGAGCCCAGCCCACCTTTCCCGAGGGGACACCAGAGGGAAGGGCGGGCCATCCCCTGAGGGGACCCGCAGGTCAGTAAGGGAGCAGTGCCAAGGCCTCCACTTCCCGGGCCCCAGGCCGGCTGACAGGCTGGGGGCCCCCACAGCTGAGCGGACGTGCTGGTTGGGGCCTCTGGGCAGCCCATGGCTCTGGCTCCCCTGCCTGCCCACACGCAGCTGCAGGGCATCCCCAAGGCACCGCCCACTGGTCCTCCAGTGACTGTCACCCCGCGGCCAGGCATGAGCAATCCAACAAGCGCGGGGGTCTGGTGTGGACAGCGCCATCGGGGAGCTGGGCACGCGCTGTCCCGCTGTTTGCAGGGAAAGGTGCGTGGGTCTGGGGGGAGGGCTGGGGCTGGGGCGAGAAAGAAAGCAACAGAAAGGACCCTGGGCTGCGGGCTGCGGTCCTCATTGCAGCCATCACCCGTCCCAGCCGAGCAGAGCAGCCTCCGGGCGAGGGTGCGGCCGCGGTCAGCTGTGTGGACTGCGGCCTGGCAGCTGCCTCAGGCACAGGGAGGGTCCCCCTCTCCCCTTCATCTGACCTCCCACCCTCAATGTCACCCAAGGACCAGGGGGAGCCGTGGCCAAGGGCACAGTGGCTTCTGTGGGAGCGCTCAGCGTGGTGTCCAGCCCTCTCCCCTCAGTCTGGTCTCCCTGCCCGCGCCGACACTGCCCAACGAAAGGGCTGGGGCAGGAGATGCTGTGTCCCGCGCTCTGGAAGCCAGGGCGCTGGCCAGTTAGGACCTCAGAGTGAGAGGGGTCCAGCTCCCTTGGAAATGCAGACCAGCGGGAGGGGTGAAAGCCGGCTTTCTGTCGGCTCTGGACCGGCCCTGCTCCAGCACTGGACTCCCTCGGCCTAGGGCCCAGGGCGCCACAGGAGGGGCACCCACGGGGGACTAGGAGTCACTGGCTCCTTCACGGTCCAATCACACTTCACACTGATGCGACCTCCAGGGAAGGCCGGCAGGTACGGCGCTGACAGCCGGGTCTAGGCAGTGACGGAACACTGACTAAGGTGTGGACACGATGAGGAGACATCACCAATCCCTTCTCCAAACTCATTTAAAGTGACGCTACTTATCTAGGCTGACCCTCCACGCTGAGAGCCAGTAACCCAGGAGCCACGCGCCCTGATCCGGGTCTGCAGGCTCGAGGGGACCCAGGAGCGGGACTACCTGTGGGGCAGGGAGAGGGTGCGCCCACTGTGTCCCCGGACACTTCTCCTCAGGGGCCTGTGTGTTTGAGAGCAGGTTCCGGGAATTCCACCTGCTTTTGTAACAGTCTGTGCATCTCTAAAATACAGATCAGTGCCTGGCCAGCGGGGCTCAGTGTTGAGCGTTGACCTATGAACCAGGAGGTCACAGTTTGATTCCCGGTCAGGGCACATGTCTGGGTTGTGGGCTCGATCCCCAGTGGGGGGGCGTGCAGGAGGCAGGCGGTTGATGGTTCTCTCCCATCATTGATGTTTTTATCTTTCTCTCCCTCTGCCTTCCTCTCTGGAATCAATTTTTTAACAATTATATTATATATGTAGACATCACAAATATCTATATATCTATATCTACATATTAATGAAACCAGCTGATAGATATGATTTCAAAATGACCTCTTCTACATCCCATCCAGTTCCTGGGAGAAATGTCTATATTATATAGTCACCATGTGATTTTTAAATTTAAAAATCTGTGCTGACCCGTGTGTGGTTACATGGAGGGCCGGCATCCAGGCAGAGGTGGGGGCTGAGGCCAACGGCTGGCGAACAGCGCCACCCCCTGGCACCCAACTCCGCAAACTCCTTGCGCCGCTCGCAGAGCCAGGAGTCCTGAGCGGATGAAAGGATACTCCTGAGCGCCCGAGGCTCACACAGAACGCTGCCCAGACAGACCATAGCAGTGCCCCAAGCTCACACAGAACGCTGCCCAGACAGACCACAGCAGTGCCCGGGGCTCACACAGAACGCTGCCCAGACAGACCACAGCAGTGCCCGGGGACAGCTGCCCCCGGCACTCGCGGACTGCCCGCAGCACGGGGCCACGCTGAGACAGGACCCGGGCACCTCGGGAGCCCTCGTGCCAACCCCAGGAAGCATCTGTGCGCACACAGAGGGCAGCGTGGCACGGGCTCTAAGCCCACGGGTGCCCCAGGAGCCGAGCCGGAAGGACTCGCTCTCAGCCTCCTTCTCACCTGGGCAGCCCATCAAGGTGGGGGCCCAGGAGGCTGAAGGAGATTTTTGTTCCTGTTTTTTAAAATTAAGCTTTCAATTGTAAGTGAAGTGCAGACACGGTCAACTCTGAGAACTAACAGAGATCCCAGGTGCCCTCCTCGGTTCCCCCAAGAGGAGCATCCTGCGACACTCACAGTCACACCCGGGACTTCACCGCCGTCGACACAGGCCCGCTCCTCCGCAGACCCCACGTCACGTCTGCTGTTTGGGCAGGTGCATGCGCTTTAGTCTGTACGCCTGGGCCTGTGCGCGGGAGGCAGCCGATCCCAGCACGAGGGCCCCTCCGCCTAACACCCCCAGCAGCCCTCACACCTCCCCCTGGGACTCTCATTGGTTCCACGTCCCTGAGTTACGTAAGGGAATCAGACACTATGTAACGTTTTGGGATGGGCTTCTTTTCCCATCAGTATAACTCTGGGCAGATTAATCCAAGTTGTCTCATGTATCAATAATTTATTTCTTATTGCTAAATAGTACTTTGTCTGGTGAGGTTTTGAGAGTTTGTAAATTAAAAAGATCACTTGCAACTTTTCAGATGAAGGGAGATTTGCCCTGTTGATATCTGTGGCACTGCAGTAAGAAGGAAATTTTGCGTATCTCCAGAATTTTAAATACCCTGTAAAACGACACTTGCATTTTGTGTCTTTCTGAAGACAGTAACTTAATCCTGATCATGCGAAACTTCAGCTAAACTTATCAACTATTTTACTGCCGTTAAATAACCTCTCTCCAAATATATTAAAAGGTATAGAAGCTATCTTTCTTATTTCTCTTTAAAGTTATTTATGTGCAGAATATGACTTACACCTTATTTCTATTTTATTTTCTTTTTCCCTTGGCTAAAATACTCTTCATCTGTCTCTTCTATTGGCTTGTTTTTATTGTGCTACTGCTAGAATATATGGTTTCTAGTTTATTAGTTTATCCTTGTATTAAATTACGTCCATGAAAGGTTTGCAAGAAAAATGGCGCTTTGGCTTCCTTGGGGATTTGGGTGGCTTATCTTTGGGAGGCTGATTCACAAGAAAGAAATGACCACTAGAAAGGTGAGGGTCTTTGAGGTGCAAACCAGACTCTCCTAGGGCCTGCGGCCCGCTCTCTCCGAGGGGTACAGGCTCCTGAAGACGTTGTTTTCATCCAGGAATGGGAGGGGTCATGGAAGCTCCTGAGAAGGACTACTGGTTGTAGGGACCTCGGGGCAGAACGGCTGGACCCAGGGTCCCCAGGCTCTCCGCGTTTCCCTGAGGACCTGTGAGCTCCCTCCTGGGGGTGTCTTTGGCACTTTCCCATTGGCTGTTCACTCAGACTGTTCCTTTTTTTTTTTTTTATCCTCACTCATTGATTTTAGAGAGGAAGGGAGAAAGAGAGAGAGAGAGAGAGACCTATTGTTCTACCCATTCTTGCACTCATTGGTTTCTTCTCATACTGGCCCTAACCGGGGATTGAACCCCCAACCTTGGCATATTGCAACGACGCTCTAACTGACTGAGCTACCTGGCCAGGGCTGAACTGTTCAATTTAAAATGGTGAATTTAATATTGTGTGAATTTCATCTCCATTTAAACAGTTTTGTGATGATTTACAGAACTCTGTCATTCATTCATTCACCGAATCTATTCACTCATTCAGCTGACACATGTGTGCTTCCCGTGGTGTGGAGCAGGTGCCAGGAGCAGGCACTGAAGGGGCAGCAAACACTTTACACACACACCCCGCTGTGACTACCCCCCCACCTACCCCCTCCCGCCCCCTTTGCCAGGAGCCCATCATGTAGAACCATGGTCCTCACCCGTCGGATTTAAAAGGCAAGGCCTGCGATTCTGATTGGGTCGACTGAGATCAGGCCCCGTGTGAACAGTTTTAAGCACCAGCCTGATCTATGTCAGTGGTGGAGACAACCTCTCCATAAAGAGACTCACTCTGGGCTTGGAAATACCTCAGGAAAGCACACCTGCCACACGTCAAAGGGAAGCCGGCTAAGTGCCCGCGGGTCACCAGGGGGAGGGCCGAGCTGGACTGGCCTGTGTGAACTGGTGTCATGCCTGCCTCTCCCCACTTGGTGGCAGCAAACTGGGCCGGACCTCCAGGCAGTGGGCAGGAGATTTAGATCTACTTGCCTCCCCTGGGATGGCTAAGGGACGGCTGAGAGGCTGAGAGAACGGCTGGAGGGAGGACAGGAAACAGCAAATGCAAAGGTTTGAGCCGGGAGTTCCCGGTTTGGCTGCAGGGCTCACTTTGTAAATTGTATTTCAGTTTCAGGTGCACATTTTAATCCCCCGTTGCTGGGACATAGGGAAGCAATCAGCATTTGCATGTTAGCCCGTGTCCTGCACCTTGCTTTAACTGCTTCCTAGTTCCAGGAGGGTTTTTGTTGAGAGGGAGAGAGAGAAACATCAGTGATGAGAGAACCATTGATCGGCTGCCTCCTGCACTCCCCGCACTGGGGATGGAGCCCACAACCTGGGCATGAGCCCTGACCAGGAATCGAACCGTGACCTCCTGGTTCATAGGACGACCATGGAGCCATGCCGGCCGGGCTTTGTTGATTCTTTGGGATTTTCCACAATCATGTCATCTGCAGACGAAGACAGTTTCATTTCTTCCTTCCGAAACTGCTTTGTATTCTTTTTCTGGTTTTGCTGCGTTCACTACAGCGTCCCGTATGATGATTGGTGGAAGCTGTGAAGGGGGCATTCCCGTCCCTTTCTGATCCTGGTTTGCTTGGGTGACATTGGTTTCCCCCGCAGCTCTCCACCCTGACAGCCGGGCATCGAGCGTGTGCATGTGGAGATCCGGGTCTGCTCCTGGCCCCCTACTCCCCTAACGGCCCAGGACTTGCAGGTCGGAGCGCCTCCCACCACACCTGTCTTCGTGGCCCTGACTGGGGACTCTGGGCCGCCTCCTGAGCGCCCACCTCCTGAGCCCTGGATCCCTAGTGGCTGTCCCCATGTGCCCACAGGACCACAGCCCTGCTCCTTCCATCTCACCCTGTTCCCCGGGATCTGCAGATGCTCCTGGATGACCATTCCCATCATCCACCATGGCGACGTCTGCCAGGGACCTTCCCAGATGCCTCCCCAAAGACCTGGTCCCCAGCGGCTGTCCCCATGTGCCCACGGGACCATACCCATTCCTCCTGCTTGGGTGTCCTATCTGGTGGGTATTGGTGAGACAAGGTTAACCCGTCTGCTCAGGCCCATGTGACAATCAGCACTCACAGCCCTCTCTGGGCCCCGGGCCCTGGCATGGCTGTGAGCATCTGCGTGGAGGTGCGGTCTCCTCACACCTCCCCTCTCCTCACCCGTGGAACGCGGCTTTAGGTAGAACATTACCCACTTCCTCACCACGCAGCTCCCACACGCTCTTCGTGCCCCAGCCCTTTTGGCCTGTTCTGCTCACGCGAGCGGGAACGGACCTCAATACGGCAGTTTGCAGGTGAGCTCTGGGCGAGGTACTGGAGGCACCTGGGACGACTGAGTCAATGACAACTGAAGTGACACGCGAGGGAGGCCAGGTCTGGGGGAGCCCTCGTGTTTTTGGGAAAGACAGGCGGGTAAGCCCCGCGCATGAGAGCCAGGGCCGAGAGGCGCGTGGAAGCCGCTGTGCACTGAGTGACCGAATCTCCCACGCCAGCCCCCCGCATCCCCAGCCGGGGCTGCAAACACCATCCTACGCCAGAAAGAACTTGGCGGCCGCAAACCTTCAGGTGGCTGCCTGGGCGACAGCAGCGTGTCAGAGGTCCTGCGCCCAGCTCCACCGGCTGCGCTCTCTGCTCACACGCAGCAGTGCTCCCAGGCCCCTCCTGCCTTGTGGGAGCAGCACAAGCGGTGGCGGCAGGAACGGGGAAGAGAAGAAGGGGCCACACGGGAGGGTGGGTGTGGCCCACGTGAGGGGTGCTTCCTCTGCACCTCAAACTGCGGCGGTTACTGCAGGACCGAATTCGACTCGAAACACACGTGTCAGTCAGTGTGGGGTGCGTGCGGGGCAGGAGTCAGCTCCCTCCCTGGGCACGAAGCCTGTCCCACTCTAACTCCACAGCAGCGTGACATGGGAGCCCCTGCCTTCCTCGCAGGCTATCCCGGTGGACCCGGAAGTGTCAGGACTGGCGCAGCCCCCTCCCCCCACACTGCCTCCACCGGAGCCTGGGACCTGCTGGCCTGCAGAGGAAGCTGCCCCTCACGGCTGAGAGGACCTGCGTGAGTGGGAGGCGCCGCGCCCACCAGACTCTCCTGCTGCCTGGGACCCAAGGGCCGCGGGCAGGCCTGGCCCTTGATCGCTACATCAGGTCTGGTTTCATTTCAGCTGCTGGCAGCAGACGGACGGAAGGACGGATGGACGGACGGACACAGGAGCCCTTCCCAGAAGAGCCCAGGGGGTCGCTGGTGCACTGGGTGGGGGGGGGGGGGGTGGCGGGCAGGACTGCTTTTGCCTCCCCACATCTGCCTCCCGCCCTTCTCATTCACCCCTCCCCTCACTTCCTCCCTCCCTCAGGCAGAACCCTAACATCTCACAGTGCACTTGGCATGGCCCGTGGGCTTCTGTCAGCAACACAGACAAGATGGCCCCTGTCCCACAGGAACGAGTCTGTGTTCATGACACTGAAATGAGCCCAGGCCCTGGGGAAAGCTTGTGGGCGACCCTCCTCTAACCTCAGACTCAGGCAGGCCCTCGAGCCCAAGAGGGACCCCAGGGCCCGGAGCACAGAGCTGGCTGAGCGGCAGGAGTCGTGCTCGGAGGAGGTGGAAGATTGTTCCCTTGATCTCACACTTGTATTTGTGGGGAAGCAGCAGCACTGCGTCCCAGCCAATAGACCTGAGTGATGGACAACCAGCAGCCAGCCAGCTGCAGCCACTACACACAGACCCTGGGTGCCTCCAGCACCAGCCGCCAGCGTGGGGCTTGAATATTTAATGCGGTGATTGGGGGGGGGGGGGGGGGCAGAGGGGCCTGGCCCAGACATGGAGGCACTGGGAAATCAGGATGATTATTACTTATTCAAAACCCGCTCCGGAACCAGCACGACACTGAACACACAGGCTGACTGTGTGTCGGTGTGATTTCCAGCTGAGCCGGTCCCCGTGGTCCTAGCCTGGGAATCCTGCCGCAGTGCGGGCGGGGCTCCGATCAGAGCAGCGCTGTAAAACCAGGAACAACACCTCTGATGCGGGAACACGCTAATGGCACAGGGTGCATGTAATCATTGCTCCTTGATAAGCCAAAGCAAGATTAACTATCCGTCTGGGACACACATAGCAGGTGGCCACACGTGTCCCAAGTTCATCCAAAGCATTTTCCTATTTCTCCTGAAAGAAAACGGGGCCGCATTCTAACCTGACAAGGCCTACAGCTGCGGGACCAAACATAACCACAGGAGGGTCTGGTCAGATTCCTGCCGGGTGACCATGGCGGGTCCTCGCCGAGCGGCCCAGGCATGTGGCGGCCCAGGCCTACAGCATCCTCACACAGCGAAGCCTTGACCGTGAGTGAGCCCTGTCCACTGTTCATATACATCGAGGGTAACACACCTTTGAAATGTCAGAGCATTTTCTCCTCCTGACCCTCGAAGGCACGGCCCCTGGCAGCAGGGCTGAGACCACAGACCCCTCATCATTGCCCTGGCCCCGCCTACCATCTCCGTGTGCAGCAATTGTTAACTGTTAGCCTTCCTGTACCCACCAATGCAAAAGAAGTATGTGCTTCTCCATTTTGCTTTTTATCCAATCCCAGAGGTTTTGCCTCTGCTTTCTCCTGTCCCTTCATCGGTCACACATGGCTGTCATGCACCTCCCTCAGGTTTTTCTCCTTTGATTCAAAATACATAAAAGAAACAACAGCACTACCACTTTCTGACCATCCCTCAACCCATAAAGACCTTGCTTCCAGGCCTGCCCTCAACCTTCCGGCTTACGTAAACTCTTATAAAACCCCTCAGGTCTGGATGGTCTTTCATAGGCACTTAGTGCAGTTATCATAAAGATTTAAATGGAAAACAAAGTACTATCCTACCTCACCGCCTCGGGCCTCCTTCTCCCTCGGACTCCGACATGTGGCAGAACCCTCGTCTCCTGGATGGTGACCCCTGCAAGTCAAGACGTTTCAGCTGTAGTCACAGAGTTGTTAAGTGTTTTAATTCCAGGGGAAGGCGCACAGCTCACAGCATGCCGCCCATCTCCCCCGGGAAGTGGAGGAGGTGCCGCCTCAGTTCCCATGGAGGGCGAAGGGCGCTCGGCCCTGCTGCCTGCCCCCCACACAGCGACTGCACACTTTCCGGGCGGGCAGCAGAGAAACTGCAAACCTCACCTGGCACAGCAGGGCCGCACCTTGTAGACTCGTGGCGCTGAAAGCATTTCAGGTTGACAGAGAGCTGTGCAGGCCGCCCGCCCGAGGATCTTGTGTGCCCTCCCCCAGCCTAGCCTCCCTGACTGCTAACGGTTCTGAAAACTAAGAAGTAAGCATGGGCCGAAACCGGTTTGGCTCAGTGGATAGAGCGTTGGCCTGCGGACTCAAGGGTCCCGGGTTCGATTCCAGTCAGGGGCATGTACCTTGGTTGCGGGCACATCCCCAGTGGGGGGTGTGCAAGGGGCAGCTGATCGATGTTTCTAACTCTCTATCCCTCTCTCTTCCTCTCTGTAAAAAATCAATAAAATATATTTAAAAAAAAAAAAAAAAAAAAGAAGTAAGCATGGTAAACGGGGTCTTCCACGGATGCGGACATACGTTCGCCCGAGCCTGATCCCCTATGCCTGCTTGTCTTCCACGGCCACCACCTCGACTTGCACAGTCCACATCATAGGCTGCAAGTGGTGCGACATCTTTTCTAGAAGCTTCCACTAGGCCAGAGACTCCTCCCTGTCAGCGAATGAGGCCACGTGGAAAGACGTGATACTCAAGGTTATGGGGAACCCAGGCACAGCTGGTGGCTCAGAGGAACGGAGGTTTAGACAGTCCTACGGCAGGGGAGGGGGGTGTTTATCCACACCCTTAATGCACCCCATTCCCCCCTTTCTAACTTGGTATTTGCATTTCCAGTACAAAACTTCCCAGGACAACTCCGAGGACAGCACTGAGCGGGGCTCTCCTGCCCGACAGAGCTCAGAGGGAAGCCCTCTGTGTGTTGATTATCGCAGAATGGAGTGAGCGAGTCCTGCCCAGACTGACGAGCAGGCCCGTGTGCTGGGTAACATGCGGCCACCTCTGCCCTTCAGCTGCCGCCGCCACCGCCATCTGGGCGCCCAGGCCAGTCCCTCATGTCCTGAGGGCTCTGGCTGACTCCATTGTGTGAGGGGCAAGTCACACGCGCCATCTCCTGTAGTTCATCTTAGATCATCTGTGCAGCCAACGTGGGGCCTATGAGGTGTTCATGCTCCACGCCACGTGTCCCAGGGAAGAGTGTGACTTCGCTGGCAGTTTCTACTCAAAGGGTCCTGTCTCCCTTCATGACCCTCAGGTTCCCAGCTCCAGACCCGAAGAGGAATCAATGGGAGGCCCGGTCTCTCGGGAGCAGAGGGGCTTCTGGGAAAACACATTTCCCGTAATAAAAGAGACACCCATTAGACAGAGCCCTCTTCTAGAAAGGATTTTTGTGATGCTTGGAAATAGTAGCCTTCTTGCTGACAGGGAGGCCAGGCTGCAGCACCAGGCCCAGATGCTGGGGAGGCAGAGGGAATGGTGGGAGGAGCATGGTCGGCGATGGTGCAGCTGAGCTGATGACCCGTCTCCTGCCTCTGGGCTTCGCGTCACGTGAGAGAACACACGACCTTCTTGTTCAAGACATTTAAAAAGCAAAAGCATTCTTATCGCCAAGTGGAAGTCATTTCCTGGACAGCCGTGTAAGCACATATAGTATAGACATTCCGCTTTCTGCCCGCCCTCAAGGTCCTGCTGAAAGCATTTCGGCAATACCCTTCGCACACTACAAAAGCCCCGTCTTTCCATGACTGCCCAGGCCTTGCTGGTCTGGCCCTGCTGGCCTCTACCTTACCCCTCGCCAGCAGAGGTCGAGAGGAAGAGGTGAGAATGTGGACTCGGGAGCCTGGGTTTGGCTCTCCTCAAAGGCATGTCTCTTCACACCTGTGCCTCAGTTTCCTCCTCTGTGAAATAAGGACCCTAAATGACCTGGCCGTGCAGAGCCCTTGGTCCCGACAGAGAACTGTGTTCCTCACATGCACTGAGGCCTCTAACTGCAAGGAGGCTTCTTGGGGTTTGCTGCCACAGGCTCCGCGGGCCGCCTCGCCTTCCCTGTGGAGCCTCGAGTACAAGGTCCTTCCTCCCCTGCCGACCACGAGGCAGCTCTCAGAGGGACAGCCCAGGAAGCCCTTGGTCTTGATGTGGGAAAAACCCAGGTGTCTGGAGGTCTCCTAACGTATGCCGGGTGGCACCTCTCTTTGTATGAATGCAGATGTCCAGTTAGTGACAAAATGCTGAACTTAAGAATATGACTTGAGCCTTAGCCGGTTTGGCTCAGTGGATAGAACCTCAGCCCTCGGACGGAAGGATCCCAGGTTCGATTCTGGTTAAGCGCATGTACCTCAGTTGCAGGCTCGATCCCAGGCCCTGGTCGGGTGAGTGCGAGTGGGAGGCAACCAATTGATGTGTCTCTCTCACATCAATGTTTCTGTCTGTCTCTCCCCCACCCTTCCACTCTCTCTAAAAATCAATGGAAAAATAACCTCAGGTGAGGATTAAAAACATATATATTTAAAAAAAGAATCTGACTTGACAGTCATTGTTCTCACAGCTTGGTGTGATCTTGGCCAGATCAGGACCAAGAACAGTAGAGGTGAGCCAAGTGCACTCTGGTAAAACTTCTGGGTGACCATCTCCACACACCAGCTGACGCTTGTGTGAAGTCCGGCTCTGAACAGGCATGTGGGAGCCTGCGTGTGACCTGTGCGTGTGTGCCTGTGTGTCTGGGAAAGAAGCAGTGTCCAACCAATTACATTTCTTTGGTTAAAAACTCATTGATGAACCTCTTTAAAAAAAAAAAATTCATGAGATGCTTTTTACATTTCAAAAAAAAGATAAAAGCACCGTATAATGACACTGAGAATTTTTAACATTTTACTTTTAAAAAATATATATTTTTGATTTCAGAGAGGGAGAGGGAGAGATAGAAACATCAATGACGAGAATTATGGATTGGCTGCCTCCTGCATGCCTCACATTGAGGATTGAGCCCACAACCCAGGCACGTGCCCTGACCAGGTATTGAACTATGACCTCCTGGTTCATAGGTTAACACTCAACCACTGAGCCACGCCAGCCGGGCTAACATCTCAATTTCAAATAATGTGATCTTGTTCCTCCTTGTGGTTTAAGTGTAGTTACCACGGTGGCAGGTGCAGTTACTATGTGCAGTTACCACGGTGGCAGGTGCAGTTACTATGTGCAGTTACCACGGTGGCAGGTGCAGTTACTATGTGCAGTTACCACGGTGGCAGGTGTAGTTACTAAGCGCAGTTAGCACAGTGGCATGCAGATACTGCCCTCACCCCCACCAAAGATGTCCATGCCCTAACCCTGGACCCAGGCACCTGTACTCCACAGGACAAAGGGGTTTTGCAGCCGTGATTATGTTAAGGGTCCTGAGATGAGATGACCCTGGTTGTCTGGGTGGCCAATGCCATCGTTTTAAGAGAAAGTCAGAGAAGGAAGAGAGCTAGAGTCAGAGATGTGGCACATCTAACCCATTTCTGGGAGTAACTGAGTAACTTTCTGTTATCTTTAACACTGGCTATTTAACATTCTCAATTGACTTTTGGAAATGTGAGTTCATATAGCATTAAGGTAATGGATATTTGTACTTATCAAAAGACCCAATAAATCAAAGTTCTATAGTAGGATTGTTAACAAGGTTAACAATGTGATTTTGATCCTTGAGTAATAATAATCGTGAAGGCTTGCATTTGTGTTTATACTTCCTTAGTAAATGCTCTTTACAAAAAAATCCTTGTAGAATAAAATTGAAGGCTTTGACTGGCACTGGATTTGACCACCAGGAAGAAGGGGGGATGCTGTGGAGGCAGTTTGCCTGCTGTTGCTTAAGGACCTGGGGGCTGAGGGGTGAGCAGCAGGTGGAAGAAACGGCCAGAGAGGCTGGTTTCATTAAGCAAATAAACCAACAGATTGAGGATAATCAAAGTCAGGTCTTATACAGCTGGATAAAGCACTTACCAACACAGAAAGGGAGAAGGCAGAATAACCCCTGAGGTCTTGGTTTGGAATTGAAGGTATGGATATTAATTTTATTTTGTTTTTATTATTTTAAAATATGTTTTCATTGATTTCAGAGAGAGGAAGAGAGAGGGAGAGAGAAACATCAATGATGAGAAAGAATCATAGACTGGCTGCCTCCTGCACGCCTCCTACTGGGGCTCGAGCCCTAAACCCGGGCATGTGTCCTGACCTGGGAATTGAACTGTGACCTCCTGGTTCATAGGTCGATGCTCAACCGCTAAGCCAAGCCAGCCAAGGAAATCTTGCTTTATTTTCTTTTCTTTTTTTTAATATATTTTATTGATATTTTACAGAGAGAAAGGGAGAGGGATAGAGAGCTAGAAACATTGATGAGAGAGAAACATCGATCAGCTGCCTCCTGCACACCCCCTACTGGGGATGTGCCCGCAACCAAGGTACATGCCCCCGACCGGAATTGAACCTGGGACCTTTCAGTCCACAAGCCGACGCTCTATCCACTGAGCCAAACCGGTTTTGGCGAAAATCTTGCTTTCTAAATACCATCCTCCGTTAAAAAGAAACAGAGGTGTTGGAGAAATGCTGATGCCGGGGCTGGGCCGGAAGAGTACACATTGAGCCTGGAACATCTTGCGCCAGAAGGTAAGGAAGGGTTTGAAGAATGATGGGGACACGTCAAAAGAACTCAGGATCCAGCTGGATGAGGCTCTCACTGACCAAACTTGGACAATTTGAAGATCAAAATAGATAATGATAGCAATAGAATACTACCCATGGAATAAAACACAAATCCATGAATCCATACTGCTACACACAGATGAGTAAAAATTAACGAGAAGGAAAATCTTTTCCTTAAGAATGCCAACTAATAGATGTAGAACAGATGATGGGCGTTTTATAAACTGCACAGTGTATTTGGCAAGGACCACAGTGACTCAGGCAGAAGTCACTGGTAAAGGGCAAGAAAGTCAGGCAGAGGTGGATGAATAAGGTAACGGTGGGTCTCAGAACCTCTCCCTACAGAACACTTATCGACCTACAAATGAAGAAAGGGAGAAACATCGCAGACACTGCCGTGACTGGTACTCGAGATTAGTGTCGCCCATGGCAGGACAGGCTGCAGCCTTCTGCCGATGAGCACACCGTTTCTGTCATTTTCCTACTGAAAAAACACGCCCTGTCCTGATGACACATCAGTGGGCCCTGAGTCATCTTGGGCCACGTGGCATTGCGTGCACTCGGACTCCTGGCAACCCTGGATGAGTGGCGTGTCCGGTCTTCCACAGCCCTGCCCAGCTCTTGGAGACTCAGCTGGTGGCTACTTTCATGGAGCCCATCCGTCTCGTCTGGTCTTTCTCTTTCCCTGCCACTTCCTATTTTCCCAGCACTGTCTTTCCCAAAGAACCCTGACTTCTATGTATGAAGTCTGTGTGGTTTTTTTTTAAAATATATTTTATTGATTTTTTACAGAGAGGAAGAGAGAGGGATAGAGAGTTAGAGACATTGATGAGGGAGACATCGGTCAGCTGCCTCTTGCACACCCCCTACTGGGGATGTGCCCACAACCAAGGTACATGCCCTTGACCGGAATCGAACCTGGGACCCTTGAGTCCGCAGGCCGACCCTCTATCCACTGAGCCAAACCGGTTTCGGCAAGTCTGTGTTTTTTAAAATGTTTTTTTTTATTGATTTTTAGAGAGGAAGGGAGAGGGACTAATAGAGACAGCATTGAGAGAGAAACATCAATGGGCTGCCTCCTACTGGGGATGGAGCCCACAACCTAGGCATGTGCCCTGACCAGAAATGGAATAGGAGACCTTTTTTTTTTGTTAATCCTCACCTGAGGGTATTTTTTTCCCTCTGATTTTTAGACAGAGTGCAAGGGAGGGGGAGAGACAGAGACACACACATTAATTTGTTGCCTCTCAGGTGCCCAGACTGGGGCCAGGGATTGAACCTCCAGTCTTCAGGAGGTACATGCCCTTGACTGGAATCGAACCCGGGATCCTTCAGTCCATAGCGTGGGCCAATACTCCCACCACTGAGCAAAACTGGCTAGGGCGAACCAGTGACCTCTTGCTTCATGGGTTGACACTCAACCACTGAGTCATACTGGCTGGGCAAAAGTCTTGTGATTATTTTTGTGTGTGTGTGTTTATCATTAATCCTCATCTGAGGATATTTCCCATTGATTTCTAGAGAGAGTGGAAGGGAGGGGGAGAGGGAGGCAGAGAGAGAAACATCAATGTGAGAGAGACACACAGATTGGTGGCCTGCCACATTCCTCCACCAGGGCCAGGGATCGAACCTGCAACCAAGTTATGTGCCCTAGATCAGAATAGAACCTGGGACCCTTCAGTCCACAGGCTGATGCTCTATCCACTGAGCCAAACCAGTTAGGGCAAAAGTCTATGATTTTTAATTAAAACTGAGAAACTGTCAGGAACAGAAATGACAGAGGACCAGTCGGTCCTAGGTTGGAGGGGACTAAACATGTGATCGTGGGTGGGATCCTGGGGGTGGGGAGTGGAGAACATTGTTCACACAGTTGTCAGAATTCAAATGGGGTCTGTGGATTGAAACTTAATATCATTTGAATGGTGATTTCCTCACGTGGTTGGGTGGAGAATTGTTATGTAGGAGTGTCTGCTTTTGAGAAATACACAGGGGAGTATCCCGGCATCCTGTCAGGTGTAGAGCATGATCTCAAACAGCTCAGAAAAAGACTGGGGGAAATGGGCATATCTATACTAATAATAGAGGAATATGCAGATTAGCTAGGATTCCGTAACATCACAGCTGAACAGCAGGGACCCGAGGGTGCCTGGCGCCTGGCTGGGGTGAGGGACCTCAGGCCGCACCCCCTGCCCAGCAGGGCTAGACGAGGGACCTCAGGCTGTGCCCCCACCTGGCTGGGCTTGATGGGGGACCTCAGGCCACACCCCCTGCCCCAGTGCCAGGCCAGGAGACCTCAGGCCACACCCCCCGCCCCAGCACTGGGCCAGGGGACCTCAGACTGCACCCCCCACCCCTGGGCCAGGGGACCTCAGGCCATGCCCCCTGCCCAGCTGGGCTTGATGGGGGACCTCAGGCCGCACCCCCTGCCTGGCACCGGGCCTGGAGACCTCAGGCCGTGCCCCCTGCCCCAGCATCAGGCTGGGGGACCTCAGGCTGCACCCCCCTCCCAGTGGGGCTTGACGGAGACCTCAGGCTGTGCCCCCCACCCAGCGCTGGGCCAGGGGACCTGAGGCTGTGCCCCCCATCCAGCATCAGGCTGGGGGACCTGAGGCTGTGCCCCCCTCCTGGAGGGGCTTGATGGGGTGGGGCTGGCCGGGTCTGGGTCTCACCCAATGGAGGTGGGGCCAGCCGGGTCTAGGTGTCCTGTGTTTTCGCAGCATGTGTGGGTGGTGGGCGGGGACAGGACTCTAGGTCCCGCGGCATTCCCCAGACTCTGACAGGAGGGAGATTTTCATATACATTTTACTAATTTTCTTTCATCTCTGACACTTCTTTTATAGAGAAAGGGCAAATAGCAATCTACACTAATAAAAGAGAAACATGCAAATTGACTGTACCTCCACTACACCCATCAGCCAATCAGGAGTGAGTATGCAAATTAACCCAACAAAGATGGCAGGTTGATTTGCATACACAGGAACGGAGCAGCTGGGTGGGGCAGGACGCCTGCTATGAGGTGGAGGGCGGGGGGGGGGGGGGGGGGTGGAGGGAACTACAGGAGCAGGGCTCCAACTGGGAGCAAAGACTTGCAGGCTCCCAGGCAGCCGGGAACGAAGCCAGGGGAAGGAAGGCCTATTCTTGCACAAATCTTTTGTGCAACGGGCCTCTAGTCTATAATATTAAAAGGGCAACATGCTAATTAAACCAGATGTCTTCCGGACGTCCTTCCTGATGAAGCCAGGGCCTGGGGGAAGCCAGCCCAGTGCTTGCAGGTGGCCTGGGGGAGGGAACCCCAGGTCCCAGGTGCCTGCCAGCAGCCGGAGGAGGGAAGCCCAGGTCCCGAGTGCCGAAGGAAAGCCGGGGCCGGCAGCCGTGGGGAAGGAAGGCCTACTCTTGTACGAATTTTTGTGCATCGGGCCTCTAGTATGTGTATAAATGCACGCGCGCGCGCACACACACACACACACACGTCTACCCCTGCTATTTTCAACACCACCTTTGTGCACCTGTCTACTTGCTAAGATCTGTAACTCCAAAAATCAAGGCTTGCAGAGCTTCCTCAGCCATTGGGCCACCGCCAGGGTGCAGGAACCCTGCAGACAGACCGGCGGGCACAGTCCCAGCTGAGGTGCAACAGGTGCCCGTTTTCTTGTTTCTGCTCCAATATGTGAACTGGGGTCTGTTTCGCGGCAGGTTCCGTTCGGGCTTTGGCATTTGCAGTAAAATACGGAGAAATGATGGCGTAGGGTAAGCAAGTTCAGGCTGTCGCCGTTTCAACGTTAAGGAATCCACAGCGCCCATCACGTACGGTGTCCTTTCAACGGAAACAGAGCGCTGCCCGAAGCACGCATGGTGTCGGCTCCCGGGGCCTACAGACCAGCAGCGATGGCCACTTGCGGATGACGTCGCGAAGTCGTGAAGCTGAGGCCACGCCCGGGGTGAGTCCCGCGGCCACGGCCACATTCCGGCCCACGTCCGGGCCTACGCCCCACAGTGAAGCCTGCGGTCAGGCACCGACAGGCGGCTCGGGGAACCGACATCGCCATGTCCGTACGGCCGCAGTTTCTCCATGCACCTTTAAACCATCCGCGTTCTTCCGGAAAGAAGGGCTTTTCTCCTACTCCGACGGCCACGCTCCCCGGCGGCGCCCGGGGACCTGGAGCCGACCCGGCACCCCAGCCTCGCTGACCCCGCGGGCCACTGCCCTGACGGCTCCGTACCTCGCTGCGGCCCTCCGCGCCGCCCGCCGGCGCCGTCCAGCGCAGTCCGTCCATCTGCGCGGGCCGAGGCCGCCTGGCCACACGCGCTCGCCGCCGCTCCCCCTACTCCGCTTTCCCGCGCCTGGCGGTGGGCCCAGTGCGCCTGCGCGGAGCTGCGTCACGGTGACTGCGCTTCGAGAAGCTGCGCGACTGTTGGAGAAAGGAGGCGGGGCGTCGGGGAGTGGGCGGGCCGACACGGTCGCGACAGGACGGGATTGGTCGGACTTTCGATGACGTTTCGGGGCGCGCCATGAACGGCGGGACGGGATTGGCCTATCGGGAGGTGTCGTCATCGGGGCGCGCGGGAACGCGGGCGTCCAGGCAGCTCTCGGACGCGTCAGCCGCGAATAAATGGAAGGGACCTGGGAGTGGCGCGATGCTTCTCTCTCCCCCGGGCTCGGGCGGACCTCGGTCGCTTCTCGGGCCCAGTTTTCCTCGTCCTTTCGGCGTTGGGCCACAGAAAAGGACCACCCAGTTCCCCGGCTGCGCCACCTTCGGCACGCCTCCGCGGCTGCGCCGGCCTTCGACCAGAGCCAGGTGCGGGGCCGGGGTCCAGGCTGGGGCTGGGGCTGGGGCCCGGCAGGAGCAGCGGGGCCGGGGTCCAGGCTGGGGCGGGGCGCAGCGACCGGGGTCCAGGGCTGGGCCGGGGCCGGGGCGCAGGAGCCGCAGCAGGGCTCCGGCTTGTGGGGACGGGTTAGCGCGCTAATGTTCCAGCAGAGCTACCCCGGGTCAGGGCTCTCACGCCGCTGCTGCGGTGTCCAGGACCGAGGTCGGGCTCTCGGCATCTCCTTCCTCCAGAGGTCGGAGAACCCGTTAGGTGTTGCGCGCTGCGACACAGCGACGGGCAATCCTCGCCCCGCAGGGTTGATGGTAAAGGACGGGTCTGGGGTTGGAAACCGACTGTGCCGGGAAGGGTTACAGGATCCCGGAAGAGCAGCGGCTCTGTGGCTTGGGTGCGGCGTGGTGAGGCCCTTTCGAGAGAGCGACACTACCCCGACGCTTGGGGGCAGCATAGGAGATGCTCCCAGGAGCGGAGAGAGCGCATGGGAAGGTCCGGGATTTGAATTCTGGGAGGGACATGAGTTTTCATAGATGAGTTGGGGTCACAGAGGGCACCTTGGGAGGCTGCTGTGGGCCTCAGTTTTCTCTCCAGCGCAGTGGCTTCACCACTTGTCCCCCTGTTTTCCACGGTGAGTTAACAGCTTGCCTCCTCCCTGATGAACCCCAGAGTGTCGTTAAGGAATAAATTCTAAGTAAAACCCAATGCATAAGAGAGTTTCACCGAGCAGCGAGGGACACAGTTGAATCTCTTCGGCAAAGTAATCAACTAGCGTGACTTCGCACCTGGTAACAGGTTTGTTTATGTCAACAAGTGTATCCAGCAGAAGAAATTAATTGTGCCTTAAACGTCACCGAGGCTGCAACTTACACTGGCAGCCGTGCAGATTGGAAATGGGAAGCCCTTGTCCACATGAGTCACACTTGGGGTTTGCCGAAATCCTGAATTGGGGTTGATTCCAAATGAGCTGGTACTCCTCCCCCCACCCCCCACCCCATTTTTTCTCTTTGTTGAAAGAAAAGAATTTGTGAAGCTTTCGTCCCCCAAAGGGGCCCGGGATGACGGACATTTATTAACGTTCCCTACAGAGCATGTTTGTGTGCTCTCTTCAAGTTACAAGTCCTGGTGGCCACCACCAGCTGCCCTTGCTCTCCTCCTAACGCTCTAATTCCTGCAGGTGCTGCTACACTCTGCCCGCTGTGCTCTGGACACTCTCTCCTGATGGAGCTCCCTGACTTGGGGAAGCATTGTTCAGAAAAGACCTGCAAGCAGCTAGGTAAGCCCTTTAAGAGATGTTAATAGGAAATGGGTAATTTGTTGGCTGTTTTGTAGGGGAGAAATGGCTGTTATATTAGTTGCCAGGACCAAGTGGATAGAAGTGTGCTGCTTAAACACTCGTGACACCACATGGGATGGGCTCTCCTTTGAAAAGATAGCTTTATCGATTCTTCAGTGTTGCTGGCACTGTGAAGTTCATGACCCCCCACCCCCACCCCCATTTTTTTCTCATGAGGAGTAACTCGAAGATGTGTTTGACAGTCATAAAGAACTTAGTGTAGGTGAATACCTGTTTCCTATCCTATATAATAAAACCCTAATATGCAAATTGACTGAACGGTGGATGACCCGTTGCTATGATGTGCACTGACCACCAGGGGGCAGACGCTCAACGCTGGAGCTGCCATGACTCACACTGGCCATTTAAAAATAATAAACGGGCCCTGTCGGGTTTGGCTCAGTGGATAGGGCATCCGCCTGGGAACTCAAGGATCTCAGGTTCAATTCCGGTCAAGGGCATGTACCTTGGTTGCGGGCACATCCCCAGTGGGGGCTGTGCAGGAGGCAGCTGATTGATGTTTTTCTCATCGATGTTTCTAAATATCTCTCCCTTTCCCTTCCTCTCTGTAAAAAAAATCAATAAAATATATATTTTTAAAAATAATAAACAGTACCACGGACCTGGTGCCAACAAACTAACACTCAGCTTCCCCCAAGTAGGACACAGGCCCCACCACCACCCCGGAGTGACACCAAATCACAGCCAATGCTGCCAAGACCCCATGGGGCAAAATGCGGCCCATAGCTCAGCTCAGCCCGGAAGGGGTTGTTGTGGGTGCTGCGTAATGATGTCACGTAGCAATGCCTGGCTTCCTCTCCCTAGCGACTAGTCTCCTTGCAGTTTCTTCAGCTCAGGAACACAGCTTGCTTTATATCCAGGTGCAGACGTTTTACAATGTAACCAAATGTGAAGGTTTTTTTTGTGTGTGTTTTTTTTTAGATTTTCTTCCATTGAAATGTGATGTGTGTGAGCAAGATTTCTGTAAAGATCATTTTACCTACACTGCGCATAAATGTCCCTTTGCATATAAGAAGGTAATTAATCATACTTTATGCGAAAGATTCTAGTTCTTGCTCTTTAAAGCTGTGCTGTCCAAGATGGACACCAGCCTCATGTAGCTAATAACTTGATTAAAGTTGAGCAAAACTTAATGTCAGTCTCTCAGTCACACTGGCCCCATTCCGGGTGTTGAGTAATCACAGGACAGCGATTGCTGTGCTCTGTTGGATGGTGTGGATATGGAACATCTCCACCATCGCAGGAAGTTCCGGGCAGCACAGCCCTCAATACTTCTGCAGGTGGCTCCCAGCCTGTAGTCACTGTTTCTGGGTGGTGCTGGGACTGCCTCAGTGAGCGCGAGCGCGCTCTCTCTCGGCACTCTGCTGCTTTGTCATCATGCAGTCAGAAATGGGAGTGACTTGGTGTCACATGCTTTGATCAGTGCTGACTGGCGTCTGAGCCTCCAGGGTATTCCAGGTTACGAGGTTGGGGAGGTGACTCACTCATGTTTACAGGCACTGATGACCAGGCCCAGCTACTCCGTTCATTTGCCGACTTGACCTCCCCTGTCCCTAGGGAGGGTCTGCCTTGGAGATCAGTGGCAATGCTTTATTTCTTAGACTTGCTAGCTGAGGGAGCATTCCTGGGTGACTTTTCAGCTCAGCCCCCAGACTGTAGGCCCCGTGATTCTGTGATTACCTGTCACCTTCCGGATGTCAGTTGGCACCTCAGTGTTCTCACTGAGCTAAGTTTCCTCAGCTCCTGCCCACGCTCGGAGGTTGTTTTGACCGTGTGAGGCATTGAGCTGCTGGGAGCCGTGTTCTCACGGGTTGTTAGGCATCTGGCTGCTTTTATGCACTGCACCATCTTGCCTTTTTCTCATGTGAGTTTCAATTGCCTGAATCTGGAATGTCATGTTCTGTTCATTCTTAGGATGCTCAGGTCCCAGTGTGCCCGCTTTGTAACCGCCCAATCCCAGTAAAGAAGGGGGAGATACCAGATGTGGTGGTTGGTGAGCACATGGATAGAGATTGTAGATGCCGTCCTGGGAAGAAGGAGAAGGTGAGGACTAGTTCCCTGTCAGCTCTGTGAGTGGTGTTTTCCTTAGGGGAATGGGCCAGTTGTCACACTCAAAATTCGTCCTGATAGTTTGTATACAAAGTGAAGCTCTAATAAAGTTAGTGTTGTGAGTGGCATAGGCTTTTACAGTCAAATAAACACATTCTCTGAGTATTTGGGTCTATGTTAGGATTTGCTTTCTTTTTTTGTGTGTTAATCCTCACCCAAGGATATTTTTCCCCATTGATTTTTAGAGAGTGTGGAAGGGAGAAAGGGGGCGGGGGAGAGAGAGGAACACATCGATTGGTTGCCTCCCATACGTGTCCCGACGTCCTGGGATTGAACCTGCAACCCAGCTATGTGCCGTTGACCAGGAGTCAAACCTGTGATCCTTTGGTGAGCAGGCCGGTGCTCTAACCACTGAGCCACCGGCCAGCACAGATTTGCTTTCCTTACGGGAACCTCACACTTTCTCCCAAGATGAAGAGTTAATGTGGTTTTCGAGAGCCATTCTGTTAGTGCCTGCTTCCCCTGAGCACCTCCGGGGGAGTGCAGGAGGAGGAAGCGGAGAGACCAGAGTTCTCGCCTGGCAGCCTGGTGGTGTTGTCAGTTGTGCCCTGTGCATGGGCACGCAGCCGCGCCTCTCACTCGCAGCCATGTGGCTCGTTTGGGGCAACTGTGTTTTCTCCAGGTGCGCACACTGTAGATCTCGGGTTTGGCGGGTCTGCCCGTGGGTTTGGGCGTCACCTTTACCACAGTGTGAGCTGAACATGGAGCTCCTGTTCCCATTCTGACTCCCATGCATTCTTGCCCCATCCCCCACCTCTCAGGAAACTGGCTTTTGTTTAGCTTAAATCTCCGTTTCAGCCATGGGTCCTTATGTGTAGTTACCAACTATCTTAGCATGTCACATTAAGTACATAGCAATTACAATTACAGTAAATAAATGTGAGGTCCGTTAACTTCTGCCCTCTGTGTCTCCTCGAACCCGAGAGAATAATATCCCTGTGCCTTAGCCGCACAGCACCCTTCCTGGCCTCGCCCCTCCCCTGCTCTCGCTGCGCACTGTGTGCTCTGCCCTCCCAGCCCTCGGGAAGGTCTTCCAAAGCAAAGACCCACTAACCGGGTGGCTCCGAACTGGCATGGTCTTCTCATTCTTGGCTCAGCCCAGACTTTCCACCTGAGTCCTTCCCTCCACCTCATGTGGGTATGGCCTCCATGTTCTTCTGGAGCTCTTTGCTCCCCTCCCTGCTGCTGACATCGGCGTTCTCCCAGGGCCCAGCACCTGTGTCCCTGCTGTTTGCACGCTCAGGTCACTTGAGGCAGCTCACACTTGTCATTGCAGAGGGCTGCCCCCAGGCTGCTGGACCCCCCTCTTCACTGACATTCTTAACCTTCACACACTCGGAAGGCCTGGGTCTGTGGATCGATGTTCCAGCTCCCTTCCTGGTGGGGGCACCTCCACGTCTCCTGAGCCCCTGGAGCCAGCAGCCCTCTGAGGGACTGTGCGTGATGTCACATGCTTGGCCTCCTTCCCTCCCATGTCCCCAGTCCCCACTCCCCTGGGTGTGTGTGTGTGTGTGTGTGTGTGTGTTCCTGAGAATACCTCTAATCACCCTACATGAATCCTCAACTAAACAGCTGCTTTTGTATTTATCACTTATTAAAACTTTCTGTCTCCTTAATTAGTAGTCATTGTTTTATAGTAAAACTAGAGGCCCAGTGCATGAAATTTGTACACTCAGGGGGGTCCCTCAGACTGGCTTGTGCCCTCTCGCAGTCCAGGAGCCCTCGGGGGATCTCCAACTGACGGCTTAGCACTGCAGCCGTGAGCCCGGCTTCTGGCTGAGCGGTGCTCCCCCTGTGGGAGCGCACTGGGGACAGCTCCTGTGTTGAGCATCTACCCCTGGTGGTCAGTACACGTCATAGAGACCTGTCATTCTGCCGTTTGGTCGATTTATATATTAGCCTTTTATTATATAGGATGTTTGAATAAGACCTGGACCTCTTCATTCCTAGTAACTAAGAACTGTTTCTAGGTAAATGTTCATAGTCTTACTGTGGGGCTTGTTAAAGAATTGCTTATGGACGCAATTGAAATACTGAAGCTACTGGCTTTCTCAGATTTTCACCTTCCGGTGCTCGAAAAAGGGCTGTAAGAAGAAAGAGATGCTGCCTGTGGCTTGTGACCAGTGTCGTGGCAACTTTTGCATTCAGCACAGACATCCTCTGGATCATAGCTGCACACACGGGAGCAGAGCCGTCAGCATCAGGGGGTGAGAAGTCCCAGCCGGTGAGCTGGCCTGACACCTCCCCTGACAAGGGGAGAGCCAGCTTCCAGCCCCTGGAGGGCGGCGCGCAGCCTGGAGCATTGTGCTCTGTCAGGTGGTGGGTGCAGGAGTTGCATGAAGATAATCTCCATTAAAGTTGGACTCTAAATTAAAGTTGGAATCTAGCTGTGTTGTTTCCTGGGGCTGCCGTAACCAAGACCCACTAACCGGTGGCTCAAACAACAGGATTCCTCGTCTCTCAGTTCCAGTTCTGGGGCTGAAGCTGAGATCAGGGTGTCTCGGGCTGGTTCCCCTGGAGGTTCTGAGGGAGAGTGTGCCAGCCTCTCCCCTCGCTGCCCGTGGGCGCTGTCAGTCTTGGCGTCCATGGCTTGCAGCGACATCAGCCCGTCTGTCTTCACGTTCACAGGGTGCGCCCCTTTTTATGAGCCCAGTGGTATTGAAGTATGGTCCCACCCCACTCCACTAGGCCCTCATCCTAACTAGTTCCATCTGCAGCAGCCCTACATCCAGGAGAGGTCACCTTCTCATGCTCTGAGGGTTAGTACTTCAACCTACCGTTTGGGGACACAAGTGACCCATTACCTAGTGTTGTTGACCAGAGGACTTGGGTCAGTAAAGAGTCCACCTAAACGTGCTGTCGGATAGAAACGGAGTTCCTTCCGTTTCAGTTCCATTGGCTCGTTTGCTCCGTTCTGGGCTCTGGGTTGACTGCTGCCCTCACTGCCTGTGGCTCCGGGGGAAGCTGGGAAGGAGTTGGCTGACTGCGTCTAACCTCTCTGTGCAGGTGTCCAGCTGCGAGAGCCTCCGCGTCCAAACCATCGGGCCCCTTGAACACACTGCCATCCTGTTGGCTGGCTCAGTCGACTCAGGTGTTAGTCCAGATGGCACGCATGGGTCTAGTTGCTTTTGAGGGTTGTGGGGGAGGCGGGCAGGGCCCCAGGTTACAGGTACAGTTCATTCCCGAGCACCGTGATCCAGCAGCGACATTTGAGGGTCTCTGCAGCCCCGTGTTGGGCCGACGTGGTGATCTACACCCCTAGTTAACGGGGACACGTGTAAGAAGTCAGTCTTTTGTTCTCTTTAAGGTTGAAAGTGAGGCGATGACGCTGGATCTGCTCCAGCTGCAGAGGCTTGTTTGGGGGTCCACTGACCGTGTAGAGAACGTGGGTGCTCTGGCACTCTCATACTTCTCACGGCACAGGTCTGAAGCTTCAAACTTTCCCAGTGAAATACGTTAATCCTTTCCGCAAGATGAGCAACCCGAGGGCATCATACCCCAAGGCGGGTTAGATTGCTCTCATACCCTCCCTCCCTCCAAATAAAAGGAAGCGGCTTGAAGAGACAAGGGCCGAGTGTGCCGTCAGGGCAGCCCTGCCGAGCTGTAGGAGCTTCACCGCTAACAGCAGAGAGGTGGTCGCACTTGGCTTCCTCGGGTGGTGATGTGGCCGTCAGCTCAGGATAGGGGGCGCCCTCCACCCCACTCCCCTGAGAGAACAGTCTGACCCCACGGACCCCAAGCGGGACTTAGACTGGAACCTCAGTGCGTGGCAAGAGAGCTCTCTCCTCCTGGGACCTGGAGTGTTAGGAAGCAGGGAACAGTGCATCCGAGTTGGGTTCTGATCTGGCCCACTGGTCACCCAGCTGTGCACTCAGATGCCCCTGGCCTGGATTAGCAGATCCTCGCAGTCACTCCTCTGGGTTCATGGCCTCAGAATGTAATGAGGAGGGGCTTGTATTCAGTCCGATGTGCAAGTGGGTGCTAGGGACTCTCTGCGCTCTTCTTGCTGGGTTTGTTCCAAATGCGTTAGGATCGCCCAGAGGTGCTGTTAGAGCAGTGCAGGCCCCACTCCCGAGTGTGATTTCTGGGGGCCTGGGTGGACCCTGAGAATTTCTACGTCCAACAAGGTCCCGGGTGGTGCTGCTGCATCGGAGCCGCTGTGGTCACGGCCCGTACAGAGCACGTGGAAGGCGCCAGCGCAGCAGGCTCTGAGCCCGAGGCTCTGTCAGAGCCATTGACTTGATCCAGTTGTTAGGAAAGCTGTAAGTCTGTTGGTAACGTGGGATGTGAACTGTACTTTTTGAACTGCAAGCCATGAAATCTGAGTATAGATCAGGTCTCATGAAAATTTCTGTCCAAGTTGAGAAGAAAACACTGGTTTTGAAAGCAATACCAAAAATTTTAAAAGTAAAATATCTCACTTAAAAACAGTTACATGTTGAAATGTATTTTGGATATGATGCAATAAATGAAATATTAAAGTTTTTTCACTGGTTTCCATTTTGTTTTTTAACTGGCTACCAATTAGACATTTTAAAACAGGTGGGAGGCTTGCATTCTGTGTGCTAGACAACGCCGCTCCTGATCCTCAGCACTAACGGCAGAAGCCCCACACCATCTCAGGAAGAACCGCCGTCTGTTTCTGCCTGCAGGTGGGATTGGGGTGTCATTGCCGCAGAGAGCTTTCTGGGGAGCACCAAGCGCCCTGTGTGTCCTGCAGGTGGCTCCAAGGGTGTGCAAGGCCAGGAGTGCAGAAGCCTCTGCTCCTGTCCCTCCGCAGCACCGAGGCCTTGCTCTGTTCTTTGCATCCACAAGTTCTTGTCATTCACAAGTACCGAGGCCCTGGTCTGCCTGCCTGCCCAGCCTCTGTCATGAGCATCCACGTGAGCTAAGGTGCCACTGAGTGGCTCCGGACAGGGCGTGAGGTTGTATGGGATGGTGTGCCAAATGGGTAAGCCGCATGGCACTGTACACTTTCACAGCGTGCCAGCATAAATATTCGTAGGAAGTTTGGGGAATTCCTTTAGTGTCAGGAGTGTGCGTGCTTGTTGAGTAAAGCCTGAGCAGTAGGTTGGTGCTCCATCTCTGCCCAGGACAGGAAGTTTTTTGTTTTGTTTTGTTTTTTGAGTCGTAAAGTTAAGTGGGAAAATTTTTTTGTGTTGGTTTTTTTTAAAATATATTTTTATTGATTTGAGAGGGGGACAGAGATACAAGTATCAGTGATGAGAGAGAATTATTGATTGGCTGCCTCCTGCACACTCCCTGTAGGGGATGGAGCCGGCAACCCCGGATATACCCGGAATCGAACCCAGGACCCTTAGTCCACAGGCAACACTCTACCCACTGAGCCAAACCGGCTAGGGCCCAGTGGGAGCAGTGTGAATAGCTTTTCCTGTAGTCATTAAAATTGGACACGCTCACACCTGTGGCCCAGAAATTCTGAGTGTGTGCCTTGCAGAGACTCATACCTGCACATTCCTGTCCAGCTGTCACCCCTTTGCAGTTTCCACCTTAGCAGTGGGCCACACAAGCTGTCTTCCTTTCCTCCCGTTCTCAAAGTGTCTGGACTGTTAAATATTTCTAAAAACCGAACGAACGAGGATTTAACTCAGGCATTCACAACCCGGATGTCTAATTTTACCGGCTTCGATTCAGATACACATGGCCACTAATCTGAATTTACAACACTTGCAGATAATGGCTCTACTGCATTTGAAAACCTTCGCACACGTGTAATGGTGACGTTTAAACATTATACTGTTTAAATTACAGCATTTACCGCACAATTTATATACATTTATAATATTTGAGATGAATCCCCGTGGACCACAACAGGCGTCGTTCATTCAAGTCCAAGGGACCCAGCACCCGGCGGTCTCCCAGCCCCAGAGCAGCCGAGCCCCAGGCCAGAAACCGCAGAGGGGGCCCACACCCCACCGCCGCACGAGGGGAGGGGTTGCCTGGCAACTGGCGGCTCTCAGCGACTAGCGGCGTCCAGAGATGACGCTACCGGCCCGCGCCCAGCCCCGCCCCCTGGCGGCCGCCGCTTGCTATTGGTCGGCCGAGAGACGGAGGCGGGTCTCGTCCAATGGGGGCGCCGCTGCGGAGGGCGGGACACCGTTACCTGGGCGCTGGGTCTGCCGGAAGCCGGCGTCGGCGGCCACGCGCAGGTAGGCGAGCGCGGCGGTGTCTCCGAGTCGCCGGGCGGCCGCCGCGGGGGCCGGGAGGGAGGGCCTGCGGGGGCGGCGGGAGAGCCAGGCGCTGAGCCCCGGCGGCCTCGGGGCGGCCCGCGGAGACATCGCGCGGCGGTGGCTGGCGGAGCGCCCGGGGGCAGCACGCGTGCGGGGACTCCCTCAGCGGCGTGGCTGAGCGAAGTGAGCGCGGGGCGGGGGCGGGGGCGGGGAGGGGGCCGCACGGGACTGCAGGCGTGGAGGGCGCCGCCTTCTCCTCGGGCAGTGGGGAACTTGGGGGGTCTTCCGGCCGAGGGGGGCCGGAATCTGACCCCGCGGTAAGTGAACGAACTGGCGGGCCGTGGGGGCCCTGCCTGTCGGTGTGTAGGGGCCGGCTGGATGTTTTGGGCCGCCTTGAGTTCTCTCGGGCAGGCATTTAAAAAATACTTACTTTGTTGACTTCAGAGAGGAAGGGAGAGAGAGACAGAAACATCAAGGGTGAGAGGAAAGCGCCCCACACGGGATGCAGCCGAAACCGGGGCACGCGCCCTAACCCGAAATGGAACCCGCGACCCGGTTCACAGGTCGCGGCTCAACCGCGGAGCCGCGCGGCAGGGCTGCGGCGGGCACTTCGGGGCGTTGGGGTCAGTACACGGGTGCGGCGTGGCGCTGTTGAGACCTTGGTGTTTGGCTCTGGTCCTGCACGCCGAGGCGGAGGTCGGGTGGAGGGGGCCGAGAGGACTGTGGGCGCTGCGGTGGCGAGGAGCGCACTCGGGCGGCTGGTGGGGGCGGGCGCTCGGCGGGAGAGCGGCTAGACGGTGCGGGCGGCCCGCCTTGAGGTTTCTCCAGAGAAGGAAGCACGGGGGGGAGCTGCGTGAGATGTGGGAGCTCGTGGTGGTTGATTCGCTGGCAGGGAAGGAGGAGGATGCGGGAGGCGGGGATGGGCCCCAGCACCCAAGCACAGCATTTGGCCTTGTGGGAGCCTGCAGTTTCCATGGAAACAGGGAAGGACAGGTCCCAAGATGTAGGCGCTTGTGGCAGTTCGGTGATAGGGAGCTGAGGTCTTCCGCTGACCGTGGAGGAGGAGGCGAGTTGAGAGGTTAGGCGAGGTGGGAGCAGACCGGTGGTACTGGCCGGGGGCCCCAGTTGGGAGAAGTGGTAGAATTCCTGGTGGCACTAGAGATCGCCCTGGGGCTGGGGGGACCCACCAGCCTGGTCCTGGGGGCTTCGGCCAGCAGGAGCAGGTCCTGGAGGGGGGGGTTTTGCCGGAAAGGAGCTGAGCGTGTAAGGGCGAGACTGTAATGATGGACGTGGACGTGCACATGGACGTGGACGTGGAATGAAGAGGGGCGAGGAGGATTGCAGAGGTGGCGAGCTGGAAAGAGCCAGAGAGATGGGAGGTGGGCTAGGTGGGTGGATGCTTGTAGTCATAACAGGGTTTAGAGTTTGGCTGGGAGGGTGGGGGGAACAGCGTCGAGTCAGGGAGCAGAAGAGCAGACGTTGGAGGCCATTCGTCAAGGTGGGCGAGTCCAAACTTGGATAGCCCTGCATCAGAGGGGGCAGAGCACAGCCACCACCCTGGGCGCAGGAACTGGGACTCGGCTCACCGCCCAGACTGGCCTCCTAGGCCTAAAGGATTGTGGGGCCGAGCCCCTCCCGCAGGGGCCTCTGTCCTGTGAGTTGGGAGGTGCCCTTCCCCATGACGAAGTGGCTGGCCGTTCTGACTAGCCAGGCTGAAGTGGCATGGCCTGTGACTGGCATTTCCCCAATGACGAGTGGTGTTGAGCACTTTCCATGTGCTTATTGGCCATTTATGTATCTGTGGAAAATTTTATATTCACATCTCTTTGTCCATTTTTAAATAAGGCTATTTTTTTTTTTTTCCCTGAGTTGCAGGAGTTCTCACACATTCTGGGTACAAGTCTCCGGTCAGATGTATGACTTGCATGCATTTTCTCCAATTCTGTATGTAGGTTGCCTTTTTATTTTCTTGTTTGTCATTTGCAGCACAAACCTTTTTAATTCTGACCAGTTACTCACCTGTTTTTTCCTTTTGCTGCTTACAGTTTGGTGTCATATCTAAGAAGCTGTTGTCAAGGCCATGAAGAGCTACTCCTAGGTTTTCTTTTTAGACTTTGATAGTTTAGCTCTCACGTTTAGGTTTTTTATCCTTTTTGAGTGAATTTTGTGTGTGGCGTGAGGTAGGGTCCGACTCCATCCTTCTGCACGTGGACGTCCAGTTGTCCCAGCTCCACTGTTGAAGAGACTGCTCTTTCTCATCAAATGGGGTCAGCCCCTGTCGATAACCCACTAACTGTAGGTGTAAGGAAATGTAGTTTTCTGTACAAACAGTGTCTCAGATTCATGAGTTGCCAGCTCTTGGAACTATTAAAAGAAACCTTTTTATAACATGGGAAAGTCTCTCCCCCCTTTTAGCAAATAGACTTAGTGATTAAACTTTTTAATGATGACTTGCAGAATGAATATAGATTTAACTTAACTTTTATGGTAACTGTTATGTAAATATTTGCTAAACTTTTCTTATTTCTTCAACAAGGTAATTGCTGGCAGAGTTCTTTGTCTTTTCAAAGCCCCTTTGTCAATAGTCTCTTATTCTTCCTAGGTTTCTTGTCACAGTGCTAATTATGCTTTTCAAGTATATAGCCTTGAGAAAAGCAAGATAAAACTGAGCTGTAAAAAAAGAGTTCCGTGTAACCCCACCCCTTCGGCAAAGGTTTTGTTGATGCCCTTCAGACATTTTTCATAGCTGGGGGATATATATATATATATATATATATATATATATATATATATATATATATATATACACACATACACAAATGGAGCTTTCTCTATTGTTATTTCAGAATTTTCTTAAAAACAAAATTGGACAATACTACACAGTGTTCTACATTTTTCATCCTATATCTATAACACATTCTCATTTGTTGTGATTTTTAAAAGATGTTTTTATTAATTTCAGAGAGAGGAACGGAGAGGAAGAGAGAGAGAAATATCATTGATGAGAGAATCGTTGGTTGGCTGCCTCCTGCCCTACCCTGCCGGTCGACACTCAACCACTGAGCCACACAGCCGGGCTGTTGTGATTTTTGAATGGATTCCATTGCACTGGTTTATCCAGCTTGACTTATTCAGGCCTTTGTTGCTCTGTGATGGGGTTATTTCCACTAAAAGGAAGTGCCGTGAGATGCACGCGTGTGTCTGCAGGCTGGTCACCATGTGGTCGCAGCTCCAGGGGCGCCTGTCCCCCTGCGTCACGATGCCCACGTGGCAGCGTCTGGGCAAAATACTTCTCTGTTTTCGGCTCCACCCAAAGGGGCCGGAAGCCGGTCGGGGTGGGGGCTTTTTCCTGCTCTGGCTGCTCCCACCAGCACCAGCAGCTGGAGTTGGTTCAGTTCCTGCTTCTTCCAAAAATCAGCCTGGTCCCCTTCATATGTCCCCACTCAGAGGTCCCGAGCCTCCGACATGCCTCTAGGGTCCGGGCCTCCACCGTTCCTCTGGGTTCCCCAGGACGTGGCCCCACGAAGGCGCTCGTATCAGAACCCGTGGGCTTTTCTCTGTTCTTGCGCGTGGAGCTCTGGGTCCTTAGAGCTGAAGAAAGCAGACGCACCCACTCCCGTCCAGCCCTCGCCACATGTCAGCCCCTTATGGGCCCGAGCGCGGCTGCTCCCTCACTCCAAGGAGCCATTGCAGGTGCATCATGGGCTCTGCGTGTGAGCACCCAGTGCTCTGGTGACAGCATGGGCGTGGCCCCTGGTGTGAGTCAGTTGGTGATAGCAGGAAATAAAAACAACCCCAATAGTCAACAGTCGGGGAATAGACAAGTTTTTGTGATGTGCACTTTTGGAAAATTTTGATATAGTCATTAAAATGATATTTCTCTTGCCCTAGCTGGTTTTCTGAGTGGTTAGAGCATCGTCCCTTGGACTGAGGGTCGCAGGTTTGATTCCGGTCAAGAGCCTCGGTCCCAGGCTTGATCTCCGGCCCCGGTCGAGGTGCATGTGGGAGGTAACCAGTCAGTGTGTTGGGCCTTTTCTCTTAATGTTAAAAAGCCTTGTGTTCATGTTTAGTTAGAAATACAGAATATAGCCCAGCCCATGTGGCTCAGTTGGTTGAGCATCATCCCATGCGCCAGGAGGTCTCGGTTCCATTCCTGGTCAGGGCACATGGGGCCTGCAGGAGGCAGCCTGTGGATGTTTCTCATCATTGCTTCCATCTCTCCCTCTCCCTTCCTCTCTGTGAAGGCAATTAAAAAAAGCAAACATACAAAAAAAGAAATACAGAATATATACAGGGTTGGGAAATTAGATTTATAGCTGTGGGTAAGCGAAACAGCTTATTCTTGTGTTATTATTTAGTAACCGTATTATTTTTCACATGAAGAACTATAAACCTACTCTTGCCAACCCTGTCAGTTAAAACCTCAGAAAAGAGAAAGACATTCCCCAGGTGGTTGGGTTGGTTGTCTGAGGCGATGACCTGGGGGACTGGCCTCCTGTCACGGTTACATAGGCTCCATGTTTCCTGAAACACCTTTGTCCTTCATGATGGGAGCATTCACAAGTATTGTATGGCCCATGACCTTTCCTTCCCATCTGCTTTCCGGGGCAGGATGGCAGCGCAGAAGAGGAAAGCGCCCGGAGCGCCCGGCGTGCCAGAGAAAAAGGACAGGAAGTTGAAGAAGGCGCCAGCAGCAGAGAAACTGCCGGCACCGGCAACCCCACGGGGCTCCACGGAAGCCCGTCCTGAGGTAGGTGCAGCTACGCGGCCTGGCTGTGGCCTGACCTAGAGGGGCAGGTCGGGTCGTGCTGCTGGCATCTGTGTGGGTGGCACAGAGGATGGCACTGTTACGTGTGGGCATCCTGGTGTTCTCCGGAAGCACTTAGGACAGATGGGAATTCCAGTCCCTCAGGTTGGAACACCATGACTGCCCTTCAGCCACCAGATCTGTGTTTCCAGGGGGGTTGATGCTCCACGGCGGCGCCGGGTGGTGAGGGCTGGCGCGGGGCCTTTGGGCTGTGCACAGGGCCCAGGGTGGCCTGGCACCCAGGGGGAGAGCCGGAGCGCGGCCAGGCAACCTGCGTGTAGGAATTGGCGTCTAAAGTGCCGTATCGAGCAGAGTGTAATCCCGCCACAGGCAGTGTGCCCGTGTCTGCCGCCACCCCGTGCTGAGTGAGATGGTGCTTTGCTGTCGCTGCCTCTCTAGCTCCCGGTGTGCAGTGGGTCAGAGCACACGAGGAGCGAATTAGTCACCGGCGGTCAGGTTTGCTGAGGCGCGGTCACGCAGTGCTGCGGGGGAGGGTGTAGCCACGCCAGCGAGCCGGGCGCAGTGCCGTGTGGTCCCGCCTCGTGTCAGTGATCTGATTCCCATGAACTGAACAGCTGGACGCTCTGGCGTGGCCACGGGCCGCTCCCTAACTCCGGCTGGGAAACCCTCTCTGGACCAGGGCTTGTTGCTGGCGGCATGTTTGTTCCCTTCCACCCCGTATTTATTTCAGACGGCCAGTGGTGTGTGCCCCGAGGGCTCTTGCCCCAGGGCAGGATGACAGGTAGCCTTTGTTCAGGATTTGGGGGAGGTCTTCGTGCAGGGGGACAAGGGGCAGGAGAGCAGGCCCTCTGAGCCTCTTAGAGCAGATGTCAGCACGAGTGTGTGTGGCATCGGGGCCCGGGAATGGATTCCCGGGGCCACCATGAAAGTCTGAAGGTGCTGCAGGGTCTGATGACGGGTCGGGTTGCTCCAGGACCCCATCCTGGTCGGCAGCTCTGCCTCAGGAGGCAGCGTGCACCAGTTTGGCCGGCCGGCTGGGCGCAGAGGAGGGCAGGGTGTGTGCCAAGAAGGTGCCTGGCTTAGCCAGGCTGTGGGGCAAGAAGCCAGGCCAGCACCCAGGACCCCACTCGTCCTGCACCCTGAGGACCTACGAGGTCGGGATGCACGGGAGCTCAGGCCGCTCTCCTGCTCCCATGGCCCTGGGTCAAGAGCCCCTGCTTTGTGGCCGCCTGCCTGGCTGTGGGTGCAGCCACCCCCAGTCCCTGTGCCTCTGGCTCGCTCTTCTCCCCTCTCCACCCCGGGTCCCGGGTCCCACATGGAAACTGCTTCCTACAGCCACTCAGGCTCCCGTGGTCCAGCACCTAATTCCTACGGGACCTCGGTCACACCTGCGGTTTCCTTAGACTGTTTCTGTGGCACTCGCTGCTTTCTGGACCCTCCACCTGCCTTGGATTGGGTTTTGTCCTAAGAGTCTCAGCTTCTCTCTTCTCCAAACTCTGCTGCTGCCGCGTCACTGCAGGACCCGTGGGTGGCTTTATGGTAAATAGGGCCCGAGTTACCATTCTGCCGGGGGGTGGGCTGGGAGGGGAAGGTGCTCTTTTTGTTAAAAGTGATTGTTTTCGTTATTAAAGTTCATGTTGGTTAAGAGAAACCTAGAAAACAAAGGAGAAAAGCAGGCCTGTGGGGGGTTTTCTCCTGTGTGTGGTGCCCAGGTGTGCACCGGTCTGCATCTCAGGGGCTGGCCCTGGCAGCCTTGGGCCTTCGGTTCAGTGCCCACCAGGTGCCAAGGGTCCGGCGGGAAAGAGCGAGCCGAGCCAGGGGACATCCCCCGAGGCCCCACCGAGGCCGGCGTAGCCCCAACTGGCCAGCAGGGGGCGCTGGGGCTGCTGATTTCCCCACAGGTGCTGGGGCCCAGCAGGTCCGAGACTTGGAGGGTTTTGGGGTGGGTCTCAGCAAGTTGGGTCGGCGGGGGCTTGTGTCCTCAAGACCCTTCTTGTCTCGTGAGGCCAGTCTCCCAAAGAAGTGGAGACGGCTGTTCCCGAGAACACACCCTCTCTCCCTGACAGCAGTGCTTCTCCGCTTGCTGGCTCTCGTGGGAAGTAGGGAAGAGGGGCCGGCGTTGCTGAGGGACAGAGCATGACTGCTGCACTTGAGTTTACGGAGGGTGGGCCGCCTGGCCGGGGAGCACCTCCCGGCACTGGGAGCTTGTGGAAAAGTACTGCGCCCCCTGCCTCCCCATCCGAGAAGAACCTCTGGAATCCAGTGGAGAAGGGAGACGCCTCTGTCCCCGGGGGCCACTGTGTTGTCCTCCCGGAAATGTCTGTCTGGGGAGGCCTGCGGGTCCCCATGTGGTCACTTCCCACAGCACCAGCGCCCTGGACCTGCGCCAGGATGGCTGAAGGCTCCCACGCGGTGGTACTTCATTGCCCCTGGGGGGTCCCCGAGTTAGAGTCCGCTCCCCAGCTCGGCCCGGGCTGTGTCTGCTCCTCTGGCTGGTCCAGCTTCCTCCAGGGTCTATGCTGGCGCCCCTGTGCTGCTCTGGTCGTGAGGGCCCTGCTCACTTCTCGCTTCTTGGTTTGCTCAGCTCACTGGCCATCAACCTGCACTGGCCCTTGTGAGCCTGGACTAGGGAGAGGAGGGTGCTCTGTGGAGGCCTCAGCGTCGCCGTGGTAACCATCTTGCAGAGGACCTGAGAGCGAGGGCCATTGGATGGGCTTCCAGGCCCCTGAGCGTGATGCCCTCCAGCAGGTCTCAGCGTGCGTCCTGCCCTCCCCTTCCCATAGCTGCTTTTTTCCAAGTGTGTTTTTATTGATTTCAGAGGTAGAAGAAGGGAGAGGGATAGAGAGATAGAAACATTGTTGAAAGAGAGTCATCAGTTGGCTGCCTCCTGCACGCCCTTACTGGGGGTGGAGCCCACAGCCCAGGCATGTGCCCTGACCCAGAATGGAACCAGTGATCTCTTGGTTCATGGGTCAGCGCTAACCACTGAGCACCACCGGTCGGGCCTCAGAGCTTCTTGAACCTTCCTCGTGAGCCTGCGCTTAGGGGCAGGACAGAACCAGGTCCTGTCCTGTCCAGAACCGGTTTCTTCCTTGAATGAAAGGGTTGCAAGGAGCAAATGTTCCATGAACACGATTTAGATGGGCTGCTGGCTCTGGTGCGTTTGGGGGTTGGGAGGGGAGGGCTGGTGTGGGTTGGCCTCCCTCCTCCTCCCCCCCCCCCCCGGCCCCGCTCTCCCTGAGCACGTGGGTAGCATGTCTGTTCTGCCCCAGATGCCCAGCCCCCGAGGGAGACAGCGCAGCTCCTGTCACCCTCGAGCCTGTCAAGGGTCTGGCTTGGCGGTCGCCTCGGCCGAGCGCCCCTCTGCTGCTGTGAACAGCCTCGCTGCCTGGAGACGGGGCGGCCGCAGGGCTCCTGTCGCTGCTCTCAGTCCCGGGAATCCCTGGTGTTGGCGAAGCACTCACTCTTCCACTTACAAAGGCACCTTAATGCTGGCTTCTCAGACGCCCCTGATGCCGAGGGCCGAGGTGCCGGTGCTGGCTGCTCAGGGAGGCTGGGTCGCCTGCACAGTCACCTGTCCGGCCGGTAACGGAGGGGACTCTCAGTTTCCTGGCTCTGGTTACCTGGGGAGCACAGCTGAGAATTGTGGGCGGTAGGCGGGGCCGCGTGGGCCGCTTTGCCCAGCACCGCATAAGGAAGCACCACTCTTCTGGTGTGGCTCTCCACTGAGCGTGGGGGAGGGGAGGGGCCCGAGGTGCGGGCCAGGCTGCCCGTCCTGCGTGTGGAGTGAGTCTGGCCCACAGTGACAGGGCACTTTTGGAAGGATAGTAACCCCTTTCCCTTCAGAATGTGGTGGGCGCTTGCCATAGCCAGCTGGTCCCCATGCTCTCCGTGTGGTCTCCACCGGCACTGCTGAGATGTGACCAGTGGGTCGGCTGGGCTGAGCGGGGACTCCTCGGGTGGCAGGTGGTATTTATAGGGGAAGGAAGCAGGCGCCCTCTCTCGGGCAGCGTTCGTAATCTTGGAAACCCAGCCAGTTACATGGGCATGAAGCTGCAGGCTCTTGCAAAGCAGCCAAGAGGCTGTGAACTCTGCGGCCGGAGCATCGGCCCGAGCCAGAAGACCTCACACCAGTGGTATTTACCATAGAAACGTTTCTGGTCTGGCAGTGGGCCCTGTCCTTAAGCGGGCGGGGCTGCTCATCTTGCCGAGCAGCTCCCTGGGAGCCTGGGCTGTTTTCGCAGAATTTCCTCTCCCGTTGTTTTTGTTTTCTACGCTGTGACTACTGAGCACGGGCTGCCAGGCCTGGAGTTGTAACTGACAGACGTGGGCTGGGCGGGGACCAGGCAAAAGGAGCCAAGCGCAATACCAGGGTCAGTGATTTCCCTGTGGTTACAGCCATTGCCCTGGAGGGGTGTCAGGGCAAGGTCTGCACCCCGAGTCTGATGAATCTGATGCCTGACCCCCAGGGGCCCCGCTCCACACTCCCCCCCTCCTTTACTCAAAGGCAGCTGGGACTGCCTGTCCACAGGCTTCTGGCTGTGCTGACCTGGTGGGTGAAGGGCGGGTCTGTATAGTTCACACTTCAGAGCTCACTATTGAAACAGACAGTTTTCAGTTACTTGTAACGAGGGCCTGGGGCATGGATTCGTGCACATTGAAAGGAAATTAGTTAGAAGAAATACTTTAACTTCGCTATTAGCCCTTTCTCTATAACAGAAGTGTCAACCAAATTCACGATTGACAATGACAGATCGAAACACACGTGTGCGATTGGCACCAGCGAGAGCTTTATATGTATCACACATGTGTGAGTCAACTTAGCCTTTTATGTGTATAGAATAAACTTGCTTAATTAGCTGCTTTCTGATGCAGCTAAACTTTTTCCATCCCAGTGAAGCACCCCAACTTCTCTTTCAGGTAATTGTCAGCAACACAGCAGGAAATATCAACACGAAGCAGATTGTTATTGTAGATCACGCAGGGAGAACAAAGGGTAAAATATTTAACTGCAGCAGTGTCTGACTATATTCTGCACAGTGAGAAGACCTGAAGTCATTTTCAAGGTCCACCATTTCTTATTTCTATTCAGTCTGGTCAAGTTTCTAAGCTTTATAAATCTCCGTTTTCTGGCTGATGAAAAGAAAATAGGATTCCTCCCAGTCTCCTTAGCATATTAGCCTTTTATTGTGCAAGAATGGGCCTTCCTTCCCCTGGCTGCCGGCACCACTTTCGCTCTGGCTGGAGCAGCCTTTCTGCTCCAGCCCAGAGCCTCCTTTCTGCCTTCCCACACTGCCCAGAGGCCCGGAGTGGCTGGGGGGGTGGGGTGCAGAACGATATCTTTGTTGGGTTAATTTGCATGCTCACTCCTGATTGGCTTGGCTGGTGGGTGTCACGAAGGTACGGTCAATTAGCATGTTGCTCTTTTATTAGTGTAGATAGAATAGATTGCCATTTGTTTTTCTCCCATGAGTTTCCTTATCACATCTTTTGCCTACTTTTCTATTGTTACCTTTTTTAAAAAAAGATTTCTTTGTGTATATATTATGCATACTTCCAATTTGTTTCATGGTTTTTGATGATAATATTCTTCTTAGGAGCTTTTTATGACAGGTGAATTTAAAATTAAAATTTTGGTTTTTTTATTGAGGCTTAATTGACATAACATTAGTTTCAGGTATACAGCATAATGATTATTAAGAAGTCTTCTAGTTAATTATAAACACATTTTCTTACATGTTTTTCTTTGAGTTTGATTTTTTTCTTTTATTGATTTCAGATAGGAAGGGAGAGGGGGAGAGAGAAACATCAATGATGAGAGGGAATCATTGATCGGCTTGCTTCCTGCACACCCCCTACTAGGGATCGAGCCCACAACCGGGCATGTGCCCTTGACCGGAATTGAACCTGGGACCCTTCAATCCGCAGGCCAATGCTCTATCCACTGAACCAAACCAGCTAGTGCTGAATTTGATTTTTATATTTTGTTTTTTAAACTAATTAAAATTTGTATTTGTGTTTTATGTGAAGTGGGAATCTGACTTTATATTTTCTCAGAGAAAGATGCAGCTGTACTATATCATTCAGGGCACACTCTGTCCTTTTAAACATTTTCACCCTCTAAACTCTCGGGCTTGCCTCTTACCTCAGCAATCAGGCTGTCCTATTTTTGTTCAGTGCTTGGAGCTTGTACTTAGATCAGGTGGCACGGGACGCAGTGCAGAGCTCAGAAGGAATGAAGGATGCCGGTGAGATGCACCCCATACTCCCCAAGCAGAGCTCATGCCCCAGGCACCTGCAGCTGCCATGGGTGGACTGCCCCTGCCACAGCACTGGGCGCCAGCTCTGTCCCCCTCAGTTTGGGCCTGAAATTCCCTGCTCTTCTGTCAGCTCTTCCATCCTCATGGAAGGAGTTGTGTACATTGTGGCCAGTGTTTCTGGTCCCCATCCCCCCCCCCCCCCCCCCCCCGTCAGAGCTGGTCTAAAGCAGGGTCTGGTCAGTTTCTTCCCTCGGGGCCAGCTGTGAAGTGCCTGGGGCTTGGTGGCCCGTCTGCCATGTCCATGCCTTCAGTGCTGCCAGGCGCGCGTAAGTGAGCGGGCAAGGCTGGGCCCAAATCTAGTTCATTTGCCAAAGCGAGCTGGCAGGCGAGCTGGCCCCGGAGCTGTGGTTTGCCCTGTCATGGCCTCCATGATGAGCCACCAATGTGGCGTTTCAGAATTTACCAGGTGACTGAAAAATATGCAGGAGTACCGGAAGCACAGGAGAAACCCATTCATTTCCAGACGTTTCACATGGACCGGCACAGGACTCAAGGGAGGCCATTTCTCTCCAAATCCTGAGCCCCCGCCCCAACATGGAGGAAGCTTTCCCTTTATGCCCTTCGGTTTCTTTGTCCCCCAAATATGGATCAGACTTCCGGACCTTTCGCGGGCTTTGCAAAAAGCTCCATGTGCTGGGATGGGGCCGGGGCCACATTTCACGGCCTGGCCTGGCGCCAGCGCTGATAACCCCTTTGGGGATGGTTTACAGCCTCTAAATGGGGGTAGTACTTAGGTAAACAGGTCTTGCAGGACCAGATAATTAAAGCAGCAGTGACTAGACTATAGGCCAGTGATGGCGAACCTATGACACGCATGTCAGCACTGACACGCATAGCCATTTCTGATGACACGCGGCCGCATGCCGAGGATGAAACATTTGCTGCTCCTGAGGATGAAACATTTGCGACTAGAGTCTTGGAGTTAGTTTTTTCCTAAAAGTGACACACTACCCGAGTTATGCTCAGTTTTTTGGCGAAGTTTGACACACCAAGCTCAAAAGGTTGCCCATCACTGCTATAGGCTAACAAGAATGTGCATTAGGTACTGGCACAGACTCAGATGGCTAGTCCCCCAAGAATGTCTCATTTCCCCATCAGTGGGAAGGCATTTCCTGGGTCACAGCTGTGACGGGTGGCCTCCAGCTGGCTGGCTCCCACATCTGAGTGGTCCCTGCTGCAGAGCAGCCAGCCCTCCCTGGCCTCGTGCCCGCCCCCCGCTCCGGGTCTCCTGCTGAAAGGAAGCTGGGATGCAGTGAGGTGGGGGACCCTGAGCCTCTCCTGTGGGCACTGGGAGGGCGGTGGCATCGCTGCGGTGGGACAGGTTGCCTGGCACCGCGCACAGAGGGCTAATGCGGGAGAGAACCGGCATCTACGAGCTGCAGGAGAACATTTGGTTTGGAATGTAAATTAGTATCTGCATAGAGGGAAGTTCAGCCACCAGAACTGTGCTCATGGACACTTGCTGCTGGGCTTGGACACCTATGTCTGCTCTCAGGACACGGGCCCTGACAGTCCGGAGCCTGGGTGTGGAGCCTCCAGCCGGCTGAGTCCCCAGCCACACCTCTTGCATTTCATGGGAGGTATTGACCAGGTTCCTGGCTGCAGCTGCCAGGACACGCGAGAACCAACCCACGGAACACGGAAACCCCGCTGGAATCCCAGATGGAGCCTTGTCCAGGATTTGAAAGGCTGGGGCTCAGGGCGCCTTGGCTCTGCTGCTCGGCCTCCGTGTGGGGATGGCCGACACGGAGCTGACCTCAGTGGGGGAGCTGCCGCACCGTCCTGTCCAGCGGGCTTTGCGCTGCACTCTCCGGAGGTCCGAGCTGGGAGCGATGAGCAACCGCAGAGGGAGGTGCAGCTGCCAGCGAGGGCCTCTCAGAGGGCCTCTCAGAACCCAGCAAGAGGGAAATACTTGGCTGGGACGGGGGTGGGGTGGGGAGAGTGTTTCTGGGGTGCACCGGACGGATTCAGGGTTGTGTGTGAACTGGGAGACTTCTGAGGCTCCTCCCAGCACTCAAGTCCTCCTGTCCTCTGGGGTCCCTTGTCCCTTCTGTGTTCTGAATGGGAGGGGGGCGGCTAAGTGTGGGGCCTGCTCGGGAGGGAGCGTCTTCTGCTGGAGCCCCTGGTGGGTGGGCGAGGTGGGCTCCCAGCGCAGGAGTGAACAAGTCACCTGTGATGGCGCTCACATAGGCCAGAGGGCTGTGCCATGGGGTGCCCGGTGTTCTGTTTTCTTAAAGAAAATGTACTTTGAAAGGATTGTAGATACGTAGTAAGTTGCAGAACAATAATAGGAGGTCCCGGTGCCCTTGGCCCAGTTCCCCCACTGGTAACAGACTTGGTATCAAAGCCAGGAAGTGGACATGGGTGCCACCCCAGGCTCATTCAGAGTCCACTCGTGTTGCATGTGTGCGTGTGGGGGTGTGAGGGTGCTTGTGCGTGCATGCTCGGGCATGTGTGTGTGTGTGGGGGGGGGTCCTCGTGGGGTGTTTCTGTGCCGTTCGTCACAGGTGCGGGTGTCTGACCCTCACAGGCGGCCCAGGTACAGAGTGCTCGTCACCCACGCTCCCTCTGCCCCCGTTACGGGCCTTGCTTCTGCGAGTGAAGCTGCTGTGAAAGCCGTGGGCCTGTTTCCTCTCGGAGGAGCACTGTGGGTGGTCTGGTACGTGCGTGTGTCGTTTCTTGAGAAACTGCCACCTGCTTTCCTGAGCGGCTGTGGCATTTCCCTAAGCCTCCCCACCGTCGCGCGAGACCCATCGCCCGAGACCCATCGCCCGAGTCGTCACCAGCACGCGGCGCCCCCAGCATGCGGCACGTCCCTGTTGTGCTTCAGGCCTCGGTCCAGCACTCGGTTTGGGAGAGGACGGCCACCTTGTTGGGGGTCAGGACCGGCGGGCAGCACTGGCTTTCCGCCTCTGGCGATGTGGGCGTGGCGTCATTGACTAGACACTGCGGGGCGGGCTGGTCTTGGGGATTTTCTGGCTACGTGGCGGGCAGGGCTGTCCTGCTGGGTCCACCTTTGCCGTGGCCTTTGCCTGCCCTGCCTGTGTGTGATGCCCTGGTCTTTCTCTAGGGGCTCATTTGGAAGCCAAGGGGGGCTGGGCGACAGGTAGTGGTCGGCTGGCAGGCTGCCCAGCGGGCGTGCCTCAGACTAGAATAGACTCTGGGTCATTGTTAAGCCGGAAGAACCGCTGGAGAGTTGGGAGCTGAGCAGCTTTCCTACCACAGAAGATGCTGCATCCCCATCAGGCCGCCCTCCGGCTGCCCCTGCCGTGGCCAGCTTTGACGGCCCAGCCGTCAGCCAGGGAGCATTTGTGAGCCCTGCTTCCTTGTGGTCAGCAGAAAGTAACTCAGAAAAATGTGATTTCAGAAAGCAGTGTTGATTAGTTCTGAGTCATACATGACTGTGTTACCGGAGAGAAGACAGGAAACGCGGGACGGGAAGGAGCCAGAATTTGGTTCTACCGCGACGGCACCACGGCCCGGGGCCCCCATTGTCTCACAGTGGATTGCTCCCTCTGCTGAGTCTGCGGGAAAGGAGCACCCGCACCCCGAACCCGGGCCTGTGGGACCATGAACGGGCGGCTCGCGGTGGTTTCTGCTGCCATCTCGCTGACTGTCGGCGCGCCGTCCGTCACCTGCCTGCCGCTGTGGCCCCGTGTTTCTCGCCGCCCTGTGCAGACACACCTGACTGACGTCTTTCCTTCGGAAGTACACGTTTCCCGCGGGTTAGTGTTGTTTATGGCTTTTGCCCTGAACCAGTGGTTCTCAACCTTCCTATCGCCGCCGACTCTTTATACAGCTCTTCCGGTTGTGGTGACCCCCAACCATAAAACTATTTTTGTTTTCCGATGGTCTTAGGCGACCCTGCTAGCAGTTCTCAGCCTGTGGGTCGCGACTGTAGAGCCTGAGACCATCGGAAAACACAGATATTTACATTACTTCATAACTGTAGCAAAATTACAGTTATGAAGTAGCAACGAAAATAATTTTATGGTTGGGGGTCACCACAACATGAGGAACTGTATAAAGGGTCGCGGCATTAGGAAGGTTGAGAACCACTGGGCTAAACAAACAGCCCTCCACCACTCCCAGGCTGTAGGGCCCTCCCCCCGCCCACCTTCCAATGTGAATGAGAAAATGCTGCCCACTGGGCACACATAGCAGGACTCTGGGGGCGGGAGGTGTGTGTGAAAGAGTCTCCCACACAGAACCCCAGGCCCACAGCTGTATCGGAACCAGACCCAAAGCCACACCAGTTTCGACCAGTGAATTCATGGGCTTTCCAGCTGAGACCACCCCTCACCCCCGCCAGGGACTCCCAGGATCATCTCTCCTGAAGAACGACCACAGTTGCAGGAGGAAAACCCTGCACGCAGCCGGAGAGTGGGTGAGAGGTCGGACGATCTGAGACTCCGTTTGTACGATGTGGGAGGCGTGCTGCGTTCTCCTGTATCTCCAGCGTGAGAGAACCGGCAGAGTGGAAAGGGAATCCAGGGAAATGGTGAAGTAAAACCAGGACCAGGGACATGACCTGGACAGGTGAGGGGTGGGTTAGACGCGGCTAAAGAGCGTCAGAAGCGGGAGGACGGGACAGATGCCCCGAGATGTGCACAGTGGGCATGGAAGCGAAAAATCCGAGAAGCTAGGAGACGGAAAACCCAACTCACATTTAAAGGAGTGAGGAGAGGGCCGAGAAGACGGGAGAGAGGCAGCATTTGCAGGAAAGCACTGTGGGACCGATGGCTGTGTGCTGAAGCAACCTCAAACAGAATAAATGTGGGGTGTCCCCGAACGTGTACTCGCTCTAACGGGATAAATGCGGGGTGTCCCCAAACGTGTACTCGCTCTAACGGGATAAATGCGGGGTGTCCCCAAACGTGTACTCGCTCTAACGGGATAAATGCGGGGTGTCCCCAAACGTGTACTCGCTCTAACAGGATAAATGCGGGTGTCCACAAATGCATTGCGCTCTAACAGCAGATAACTCAGTTTGGGAAATGAAAGGTACATGGTAAACGCCGCCTTCACAACGACTCAGTGTGCGCGCGGGCAGGTTTGGGGACACCACACACGGATGGACAGCCTCGCAGTGAGAGGCAGGACCCTGCAGTGCACCTGCTCTGGAGGCCCCCGCTTCCTGGCAGACAGCCCAGGTGATGACCGGGGAGTTCAGGAAAGCAAGGCCCGGGTCGCCTCTGACACCTGCCCTGCCCCGCCCCGGTGGGACGCATCCTCCCGACCCCGGTGAGCCGCCTTCCCGTAGGCTCGGTGCCCGCGTGCTCGTGCGTCACATCGAGCTCAGCTTGCTTTGAAGCAGGTCTCCTGGGCAGCGGAGAACGTGCCACGGTGAAGCCACAGCGCGGGCTCACGAGGGGTTGGCTGCGGGGGCGCCAGGACGGGTGTCCATGTCTGAGCACGGTTGGCTCTCCGCGCTCACAGGTAATCCTGAGGTAACAAGACTCACTGTTTTTAGTCCTTTTGCCTTTTTTGAGATGGAACTGGGTCTGGGTGGCCCGTCCGCCTGCAGCGCTCCCAGAGGCCCTGGGTGGTCATTCCCGTGTCCCCGACGGCCCGGGGGCAGGGGGTCCCCACTGCCTTGAGGTGCGCCTCCAGGGCTGTGGCAGAGCCGGGGCCCCTGGCCCTGAGCGAGTCTTTTCTCGGCTTCAGGAGAGGGGGCGTGTCGCTGTGTCCTGAGATCGTTGGTCGTGGTGTGGAGGGTGCCGGTGGGCCTTCTAGAGCTGGGGGAGTCTTGCCCAGGGGTGTGCAGAGCTGCTCGGGACGAGTGCCCGTGCTCCCGGCTGCCCTGCCGTGACTGCCGTCGGGCAGCGCATCTGCGGGTTGTGTCCACGGCCCCTGCCCCATGGAGCCCGGGTGGGGGGTTCCGGTGCGGGAGCGACACCGCGCGCACTCGGGGGCGGAGGGGGCGGGGAGGCCTTCCTTCACGGTGACGTGCACTCAGCTCAGGAGCAGTGGTCCCTGCCTCGTCTGACAGCGGGATCGGGAGCTCCGGTTCAGGGTCCGAGATGCAGAGTGGGAGCTGAGGCAGCTGCCTGCTCAGCTCCGGATTATTTTTGTGGTGGAATGACGAGTTTTCCCAGGCGCCGGCGCCCCAGCTGGGAAAACAGTGGCTGCTTTGAAGCAGTTTCCCAGGCACAGAGCTCGCCTCCTGCTGCTCGAGTAAACATGTCCAGTTCAGCTCTGTCCTGTGGGCGGTGTCGGGGCCGCGGCCCTTCTCGTTGGCGTGGCCCCCTCCGCCTGCACCTCGAGCAGCCAGGACGGCGTGGCGTTGGAGCGCCCGCAGCAGAGGCCCGGCTTGTGTGTGCTCAGACATAACACCTTGGGAGCTAAACATCGCGCGGGGCTTCAGTGTGACTGCGCTGCCATCCCACCTCGCACGGCACCACCTAGAGGCAGGAGGTGGGACAGGCGAGGCCACTGGGGCCGTCCCGGCAGGTGCCCCACGCCCCCCCCCCCCCCCCCAGGGCACAGGACTCCTGTGCCAGAAGGCTTGGCAGATGTTGGGAATGAACCAGGAAGTAGGGCCTGAGACCGAGGTGGAGGCGAGGTGGAGGCCAACCCCTGTCGCTGGGAGATAGACCCCACAGTCCAGAGGTGAGGGGCGGGCTGGGACGCTGATTGTGAGTTGTCCGGGGACCCGCTGCAGGGTCCGAGGGAGCCCTCTCCCTGCCGCCTGCATGTCTGTGTTCTGGGGCAGGGGACAGACCGAGTGAGGGCCGATGGCTGCCCTTTGCAGGAGGTGACCTGGAAGCGGCAGGCGTGCCCTCCTTGCTTGCCTGCTGACCTCACCTTAGCGTCCATCCTATCTGGCTACGGGCACGGCCGGCAGCCCAGGGCCCGGTCAAGCCCTGGGGGCTCTGCTCCTGGCAGCGGGGGGACTGGCACTGGGTGGGAGGAGTCCTTGTCATTGGGTTCGATTGCCCTGCTTTCACATGACTTCAGGGAAGGGCTGGGGCAGGTAGACGCTCACACAGGTAGACGCAGCGGGGGGCGAGGGGGCGCCTCAGGACACTCACTGGGGGCACCGGGGGCTCCAGGAGGGGATGTGAAACAGCAGGAGTGGCTGGAACAAGCACCTGTGGGTCGCCCAGCACCGAGCGGTGGGGCGCTGTGTGCGTCGGGAACGCGCAGTTTTGTGGATCAGTCCTGGCTCGTGTTGCTGCTCTAAAAGCCTGGGGTTCCGAGGAGCGTCTGGCTGTGGAGTGAGACCCCACAAGCCTCCTGCCCTCACCAGCCCCAGCAGCTCCGCTGCAGCTGCTCCTCCTGCGCCAGCTCAGAGGCCCCCCCAAAACTCTGTCCACTGAGTGCCTTGCAGTGGGCTCCCCCCGAAACTGTCCACTTAACACCTTGAGGTGGGCTCCCCCGAAACTCTGTCCACTGAGCGCCTCGTGGTGGGCTCCCCCTGAAACTCCAAGTCCACTGAGCGCCTCGCGGTGGGCTCCCCCTGAAACTCCAAGTCCACTGAGCGCCTCGTGGTGGGCTCCCCCTGAAACTCTGTCCACTGAGCGCCTTGCGGTGGGCTCCCCCGAAACACTGTCCACTGAGCGCCTTGCGGTGAGCTCCCCCTGAAACTACAAGTCCACTGAGCGACTTGCGGTGGGCTCCCCCGAAACACTGTCCACCGAGCGCCTTGCGGTGAGCTCCCCCTGAAACTCTGTCCACTGAGCGCCTTGCGGTGGGCTCCCCGTGAAACTCTGTCCACTGAGCGCCTCGCGGTGGGCTCCCCCTGAAACTCCAAGTCCACTGAGCGCCTCGCGGTGGGCTCCCCCTAAAACTCCAAGTCCACTGAGCGCCTCGCGGTGGGCTCCCCCTGAAACTCCAAGTCCACTGAGCGCCTCGCAGTGGGCTCCCCCTAAAACTCCAAGTCCACTGAGCGCCTCACGGTGGGCTCCCCCGAAACACTGTCCACTGAGCGCCTCGTGGTGGGCTCCCCCTGAAACTCTGTCCACTGAGCGCCTCGCGGTGGGCTCCCCCTAAAACTCTGTCCACTGAGCGCCTCGTGGTGGGCTCCCCCTGAAACTCTGTCCACTGAGTGCTTTGCGGTGGGCTCCCCCGAAACTCTGTCCACTGAGCGCCTCGCGGTGGGCTCCCCCTGAAACTCTGTCCACTGAGCGCCTCGCAGTGGGCTCCCCCGAAACACTGTCCACTGAGCGCCTCGTGGTGGGCTCCCCCTGAAACTCTGTCCACTGAGCGCCTCGCGGTGGGCTCCCCCTAAAACTCTGTCCACTGAGCGCCTCGTGGTGGGCTCCCCCTGAAACTCTGTCCACTGAGCGCCTTGCAGTGGGCTCCCCCTGAAACTCTGTCCACTGAGTGCCTTGCGGTGGGCTCCCCCTGAAACTCTGTCCACTGAGCGCTTTGCGGTGGGCTCCCCCTAAAACTCCACGTCCTTTGAGCGCCTTGCGGTGGGCTCCCCCTAAAACTCCACGTCCTTTGAGCGCCTTGCGGTGGGCTCCCCCTAAAACTCCACATCCACTGAGCGCCTTGTGGTGGGCTCCCCCTGAGCGTCCGTCCATAGCCTCCCACTGCTCCCTTGCTTAGGCAAGATCCTATTCTCACTTTTTCCTTTTATTGTCATAAAATGCATCCAACATAAAATGAACTCTCTTAGCCATTTTTTTTTCTTTAAATATATTATCACTGGTTTCAGAGAAGAAGGGAGAGGAAGAAAGAGACAGAAACATCAGTGATGAGAGGGGAATCATTGCCTGGCTGCCTCCTGCACATCTGACCGAGCCCACAACCCAGGCATGTGCCCTTGACTGGAATCAAACCCGGGACCCTTCAGTCCGCAGGCCGACGCCCTATCCACTGAGCCACACCGGCCAAGGCCCTTCTAGCCGTTTGTAGACGTAGTGTTCAGTGGCAGTGAGCACATTCACCTGGCTGTGCATCCATCACCACCGCCATCTCCAGAACTTTCTCATCTTCCCCAACTGAGACTGTCCCCAATAAGCACTCACTGCCCAGGCCCTGGCTCCCGCCCTCCTACTTCCTGTCTCTGTGAATCTGACTCCTCCAGGTCCTTGCATTAACTCTTGGCTCCCCTGTTTCTCTCCCATCCCATGAGGGGTCCTGTGGGCTCCCACTGGCAAGTGGCAGCGCAGAATCCAGCTCTTTGGGCCTTGGGTCGGGGGGGGGGGGGGAGTGCGGTGAGGACAGCGTTCTTGGGACACCGGGCTTTGGCAGGCAATCACTGGCCCTGTTATGAGCTTCCTGCCAGAGGTTGGTGTGGGAGTCCATCCTTTCATTTGTTTTTTAAAATATATTTTATTGATTTCAGAGAGGAAGGGAGAGGGAGAGAGAGAGAGAAACATCAGTGATGAGAGAGAATCATTCATCGGCTGCCTCCTGCATGCCCCCTACTGGGGAATGAGCCTGCAACCCAGGCCTGTGCCTTTGACCGGAATCGAACACGGGGCCAACGCTCTATCCACTGAGCCAAACTAGCCAGGGCGGGAGTCCATCCTTTTAGACGCTCGGCTTTAAGGGGGATTGGACATGTGCTGCCCGAGCCGCCCTCGCCTGGGGTCGGGTGGGGTGGAATTGTGAGATTCGGGGGACTTAGAAAGGGACGCGGGGAGCCCTGAAGGAGTCTGCCCCTCGGGCGCTGCTCTGCGAGAGAGCTCCACTGTGGCAGCGAGGGAGGACCTTTTGCATTTAACTCCGTTCTTGGAAGGAGCTGCTCGATGAGACCAGTGCCCTCTGAGACAGTGGCCTGCTGGGGTTTTCTTCGTTCCTGGCGGTTTGCATTTTTGAGTCAGCAAAGAAAAATGCCACATTGTTGGCCAGGGACAGCGTGTTCTGCGCTGGACCGGTCTCAGGAGGATGTCCCCCATCTCTTCTTGGTTGAAGCGGTGACTTCCCTGGAGGGCCCAGGTCTCCTGGGGACTGGGCAACTCACCTGGATCCAGGTGGCGGCTCGGCAAGATGAGTCCACGCAGCTGGCTTCCTTCGGAGCCTGTGCAGGGGCCATGGGAACCACAGACTTGGGACAGCCCGGTCCTCCCAGGACGCAGGGCGGGACGTGGCCCAGGACCAGCTCATTCATAGCTGTGCGGGGGGTTGGGGGGCACACAGGCTCTCTGTGCAAGGACCCTGCCACCCCGGAGGCCCCTTAGGGTAAGTCGGTCTGGTGGCCTGTGTTCCCTTGGCTTTTAAGCGGGTATTTCCAGGCGGGATCCGCACCCCTGCTCAGCGGCAGAAGTCAGCTTCGTGGGAGAGGTGACGTTTTCTGGGTGTGTGGCAGCTACAGCCGCAGGCGTGAGCACACACTCACCTGCCCGCCCGGAAGCTGGTGCTGTTTCGGTGCGTCCGACGCAGCCTGTGGGGGCCCCACTGCTGTCCCGGGGCCCGTCCTGCCTGATGGACAGGTCTGCCCACTCCTCGGGACCCCGCCTGCCGGCTCGCTGACTGCCCGGAGCTGCAGCTATCCCTGCAGGGCTGCGGGTTGTGCTTGTGTTGACAGCCAGAACCTTCTAGAAGAGTGAGGCCGCGTGGAACATTCTGCCCAAGGATGGTGCAGCAGGGGTCAGACCCCCAGAGATGCCGTTGTGTCCAGGGGCTGCGTTGAGATGTTGGCCTCTAAGAGCTCACGTGAGTGAGGAGCCGCATCGCGCAGGAGACTTTGTGGGGCTCCGTGAGCCCCCACCCGCCCCGGGAGGGAGCTGCTTTGAGAACCTGGAGGCACCAGCACACGCGTTTTATTGACAGAGCTGAGCAGTGCCAGCCACCACTGGTGCTACCTCTTTACGTTTTACCCAGAAGTGTTCTCACGGTGTCCTCACTGCTCCCACTGTCCCCGCGAGCTGGAGCGTCTCGCCGTGTGCCAGAGCCGCCCTCACGGCCCCTCCACTCCACTCCACTGCTGCAGAGACGCTGCGTCCAGGTGGATGGAAGAGAGCGAAGGCGCCCAGGCAGCCTGAGCACACAGGTGTCACTCACTCACCTGGGACCAAGGGCACTGGGTGCGCACGCAGAGTACGGCCACGGGGGGACAGGGCCTTGCCAGCTCAGAACAGCCTGAGGCTCCATTTTCCCCCGAGGGGCAGACCCCTGGCGAGCTCCCTGACACGAGGCACTCCACACAGCGCCCTCCTTGCTGCTGCTGCGAGACAGTCTGCGCAGAGAGGGCCACGTGAGTCCCAGGCCCTTGGCCGTGCAGGACTGCCATCGGGAGCACGGTGGTGGCACAGCTCTGCAGCACGTGGCGGGTGCGGGTGCCTGAGAGCCCGAGGGTGGCAGCACTCAGCTGGGAGAGGCCCCGGCATGCCCTGACCCCGTCCGTGCCCTCGCCCGGGCAGTGCTGAGTCTGTGGGAGCAGCTCACCGTCACACCACGCTGCTGAACCGCACCTCTGGCTGCTCAGCGTCTGGAAGGACGGCCTTCAGGGCCGCGTGGCAGAAGCGATTCAGGGCCGACACGCTTGTTCTCTGCTCCAGGTACAGCCGCAATTTGTCTCTGAAGGTCTCCCCCAGGAAGCTGTAGATGAGGGGGTTCAGGCAGCTGTTGGAGAAAGCTGCGAGGTTGACAATGTGGCCGGTTAGCGGGTAGGCATGGCGGAAAGACTGTTGGCAGGGCTCGGCGCCTGGCTGCGCCTGCTGCAGGAGGTGCACGCTGATGAACACGTTCTCGGGCAGCCAGCAGATGAAGAAGACGAGGACCACGGCCAAGATCATCCGGAGCGCCTTCTGCCGGCGCGGGCGCAGGCCCCGGCGCCTGTGGGCCTTGATGAGGACCCGGGCGATGAGCGAGTAGCAGAGGCCGATGATGGCGAAGGGAATGATGAAGCCCAAGGTGACCTCCAGCCACTGGATCTCCTTGACGTCTGCGAAGCAGAAGCAGACGTCCCCGGAGTGCTGCAGGTGCGCCGCGGTGAAGGGCACCAGCGTGGCGGAGACCGAGGCCATCCAGATGAGGCCGCAGCTGAGCCGGGCGTGGTGCTTGGTGCGGAACAGGCCGCAGCGCATGGCCTGGGCCAAGGCGAGGTAGCGGTCGAAGCTCATCCAGGTGAGGAAGAAGATGCTGCTGTACATGTTGATCTGCAGGAAGAGGGACATGAAGGTACAGAGCACGGCGATGTCGTAGTACTGCTCGTCCAGGTTGAACACCTCGATCAGCGAGTCGGCCACCAGGATGAGGTCGGCCGCCGCCAGGTTGATGAAGTACAGGTCAGGGATGCTCATCCTCTCCCGGGAGCTGAGGTTCACCACCAAGATCAGGATGTTCCCCACGAAGCCGATGGGGAAGAGGAAGACGGTGTAGAGGCAGGAGAGGAAGAGCCCGATGGCGTACTGCGGGTGCGGGTGCGCTGCCAGCTCGCCTGTCTGGTTTGCCAGCGCCCTGCCGGCCAGCGCGCGGGACAGGTTGAGCGCCACAGGGGTGCCGTTGTAGGTTTCGGGGTCGGTCTCCATGCCAGAGACAGGCGCTCGGGAAGTCATGCCCACACCTCCACCGTGTGCGGCCTCAGGCTCGGCCGCGAGGCTCTCGGAAACCCGTTTTAAGCAGCAAATCCATCTTGAGAGAGAAAGGTGCGTCCTCAGAAGTGAGCGGGCGATGGTCACTCGGAGCCCGTCAGCAGGAGCCTGGCAGCAGGGGTCTGCTCTGCACTACCCGCTCCTGCAGGCACCTGGGAGCAGAGGGGCGCAGTGCACCCTGCACTCTTCATTCTGCAGGCCGGGTGCCCTGTGGGTGCGGAAGGCTCCCTGCAGGTGTGTCTTCTGGGAGGGCAGTGCCGCTGAGCTGAGGCGCCTCCCCCGAGGGCTCCCTGCTACGGACGCTCTGCGCTGCGATGGGCAGTGAGTCAGCCTCACCCAGGAGCCTCTGTGATGGCGAATGGCTGGCTCGTGAGGTAATGTGGAGACGGGTTTGGAAATCTTAGGAAAACTACTGTCTGTCAGGAGAGGAGATAAGATTTATTTTGGCAGCTGTTGGAAAGAGGAATAAGCGGGAAGGGAAAAACCCAGCTTTTCTGAGAGACAGTGGGTCCCGGGCGCTGTGGGGAGACGGGAGTAGAACCTCTTCTCTAACAGGAAAGTGATCCAAGAAACCTCGCTTCTTTGCTAAGCCTCGTACTAAGTTTAGATGCTGAAATTTTTTTAATAACGTGTCATGAAAGACAAAATAAGGAATAAAAATGGCAATTGTTTTAGGGAATACTATTGAAATTTTATTCAGTGTGTTGACAATTACTGTCACACCTAATATGTTCTGTAATGCTGTTTGTAACCTAGCAACTCGGTGACCTGGGAAGTGGGCTGGCGGCCACGCTGCTGGCTGATGCGAGCAGCTCTGTGGAGACTGGGGCTTCGGGTCTGTGCTGCCCCTCACTGCCCCCCCCAAGTTCTCTGTGGGTCGGCTGCGTGCGGTATCAGGTCACAATGCGGAGGAGTGCCCCCTGGCAGTGGGCAGGCCCCACAGCACACAGGATGGCCCCACCCAGAGGGACGTGCCCGCCTGAGGGCAGAGGGGCCCAGAGGAACCGCCTGGTCCCACTAAGATGGATTTGAAGTGTTTTTACTTGAGTTTTCATTTAGCCCCAGGAGGCCGTTAGGAACCGTTTCTGAAGTGTTGCCAACCCAGACGAGACACCCCTAGACCAACTGCCTGAAGCTGCTGTGAGACCAGAGGAAGAGCAGCCCCCCCTCCGGGCCAGGCACTGGGTTCCGGACCCTTGGCGTGGCGGGGTCGATACATTTGACTTGAGTCATGTTTTTTAGAGCCTCTTTTATTTCTTTGTAAAAACTGCCCAGGCTGTTTGCTCTGCTCTTTAAATGTGGGAATCCTGAGAAGTTTTAGGCGGCTCTTAGGGGGAAGTGTGAGGTGAGTGGGGTGCACGGCGGCACCAGCCTCCTCCTGCATCGTCACAGAGGCTGCGAGGGGGCCTCTACCCAGGCTGTGTCTCGTGAGGAGGTGCAGGGACGGGGCTGACCTGCTGCTGACACGTCCCCACGAGGCTGGCCGCTAGCATCCACTAAACAGGAGCATTAGACGGAGTGAGCCATTGGGTTGGCTCCCACTGCTTGTCAACCTAGAGAAGCCAGGCCACATTTTGTCAGACCCACTAGGCTCGCGTCCTTGTAAAGGGATGTCAATCACCAGTGCTTTGTGGGGCGGGCAAGCGTTTTCATTAAAGGAGGACAGAGGGCTGTGCTGGCCAGGGGGGCTAGGGGCGCTGCCTGTCCTGCGGGCGCCGGTCCTCATTGGGACATGGGATGAGAGTTGGGGTGCAGCCCACACACCGAGCCTCTCCGAGTCACACTAACATCGTGAGAGCTGAGTGGGGTTTCTCCCATGGCGTGTGGCTCTACCTAGAGGTTGAGGGCCTCGTGCCCTGGTGCCCAGCTGGTGCCCAGTCTACCCATACCCATGCCCAGCTGTCACCCACAGTGGGCTGCCCGCCCGCCTGAAGGCAGAGCCAGGAACCCAGACAGGCTTACCTGTGCTGCAGCTGGCGCCCTGCCCGTGCCCCTCTGAGCAGATCCCCTGTCCTCCGAGGGCTCCTGGCCAGCCTCGGGGACTGTGCTCGGCCGCTGGCTGCACGCGGGAGGAAGGCTGGGCCGCGTGGAAGCCGAGGTGCCTGTCGTCACGGAAGCCGAAGCGTCGCCGCTGCAGCTGGGGAGCAGCCTTTATATCTGCAGGCTCGGGGCTGGGCCGCCCATTGGGCTCCGGACGCTGGGCAGCCTCCCTCTGCTGGACGGCCTTCCTCCGAGAAGGCCAGCGTTAACCCTTTTTCTGCCGGCCTTTCTCCTCCCGCACCGGCAGGGAGCTCAGGCTTTAGTCCCACTACCTCCTTCCCCACTGATGCAATTTTTTTAACTTTGAAGGGATTGTAAATAGGCTTTGTTTGTCCTTTAGATAATAACCCGTCATCATTGGTTGAAACTTTAAATATTCTTGCTTGTTTTAGCAACTGACTAGCCTTAAAACTAAACACTAGATGTTCTCAGCTTGGAAATAGTATGTGAATTATATGCAGAGACTTTAACCTGGGAATGGCATAGACATTCGCAGAAAGAAATTTAAATTCAAGAGATAGCAGGTATTTTGGCAAGTAAATGAGGAATTGGATTCGTTTTTCTGCTCTCGATGTTAGCCATGTCTCAGTTCCCCCTCCCCTTGCTCCCAAGCCACCTGTGCGGACCTGTCCCGCAGGTGACGATGACAGACCTGAGACCTCCTCCCACCTCGGCCCGCGCCTGCCCCTGTTGCCCACGCCTGCCGGAGTGACCAGGATAGAGTTAGCGCCGGCTCCCAGTGCCCACCTACTGGTGGTCAGCATGGTCCCTGGAGAAGGCTGGCAGAGCGGGCCAGGTGGCCGATGGCCCAGACGTCCAGGCATGTGGGGGTCAGGGCGCAGGGACTGCAGGGCCCTCGTGTGCAGGCTGCTTGTGCCGCGTTTGGCCGTTTCGTAAACATCACCTTTTAATGGGTCTCGTACTTCCTGCTTGGTGTCTTTTTTTACCGTTGCAGCTTGTTGAAACCAGAGGTTGCACTCTGAGTGCTCCTTTGCGTTACTGAGCACGAGGACATCAGGTTGCTGCAGCGCCAGCACCGGAGCCGCGCGTGCTTCCCAGGGACGCAGGCCATCAGGCGTGATGCCGGCCTGACAGGCACGGGCACTGAGTCCTGCAGCCCCAGGCGGCCAGAGTGAGTGCCACCAGCTTCCTGTTCTGCACGGGTCGATTGCAGATGAGCTGGGAGGCCTTGTGCACGGTAATAACCGCCATCTCTCAGACAGGTTCTGGGAACACAAACCTGTTTTTCAGCAGAGAATTCTGCATGCGTTTCTGTGGAAAAGCACTGACATCGGGTCCCTTCCAGCCTTGGATCCCCAGGGTGAGCTTCCTAACCCTCTGAGGGACGCGGTCGCGCAGGGACGGTCTGATTGTAGCCTGAGCCACCATTTGGAGAAGGGAGCCCCGAGAAAGTCCAGCTTCCTCTGCAGCTAAGTAAATAATGTGAAGCCAAACCTTGAAATAGCAAAACATGTCCCTTAAAATAGCTGCTTGCCACTCGCGCTCCCTGGCCTGTCCCAGCGCTGCCCGGCGGCTCCGGAGGCCGCTGTGCCTTCGCATTTGCCGTGGGTTCCTTTTGGGGTGATGGCCCTGTGGCTGGTCCCCAGTTCTGTACTTGAAGCTGAAATCAGCTGAACTGGGGCGGCCAGGTCTTGGGCCCCGTCTCCTGGAGCACTGGGTGGCTGCGTGACCCGCCCGCCCGCCCCGAACTGGGAGTGGGAGGGACGGCTGCGTTGGGGATTGCAGTCCATGGGGCCCCGCTGAGTCCGTGTGAGTTCACCAGGCTCTGCCCTGGGGGAACCATCCAGGTCCCGGGGTGTTTATGGGTAGGATGTCCTAGAATGTCAGGCTCAAATCCAGGGTCCTGGACCCAGCCCCACCTTACGCGATCGCCAAAGCTGTGTCTTCAGGAAGGGCCTCAAGAGCCACACAGGACGTGTCCCCCTCCCCCCTTTTCTTTTTAAAATATGTTTCCATTGATTTCAGAGAGGAAGGCAGGGGAAGAGAGCTAGGAGCACCAGTGATGAGGAAATCATGGATTGGCTGCCTCCCGCACGCCCTTAACGTTAAGGTTTGTGGTCTGTTCTTGGGGCTGGAGAGCCTCCGGGCGGAAGCCGGGTCCTGCGCGCGCTACAGTTCTCTGGCCCAGAGCTAGCTGTGTCCTGGCTCGCCCTCCACAAGCTCCCATCCTCCGTGAGGGGAACTGGACCAGAGTCGCGCGGTGCCTCCCTGCAGGGCCAGCCAGGCCGGCAGCTGGGCCTAGGAGCCTGGACGTGGCACTGTCGGCTCCCGACCGTCCACCCCAGCAGCAGGCACCTCGCGTCTCCCATGTGGGGCTCAGTGTACAGAGAGAGAAGGTCTGAGAGCCGACTGCTCCTTCCGTGGCTGGTTCCCGAGCTGCTCTCTCGGCTGAAAGGCCTAGGAACGAGGCCGGGCACATCTGCGCTTCAGGCCTCGCACAGCCACTCCCAGCAGCCCCTGTACTTCTGGAACCAGCCCGACGAGGGCATCTGCTGCTGCGGTTTCATAAATAATTCAGGTCCTTCCACTCCTGGCCACGCATGAGTCACAGGAGGGAACCATTGGAAGTCACAGAGCAGAGACGACTGTCTTCAGACCCTAGGCAGCGCCCCCTCCCAGGCCTGTCCCGCCGCCCAGGGTGATGGCCCATTGAGGGGCGGCCCTGGAGAGAAGGGGGGTCCTGGGCTGAGTCTGTGCCCGCAAAGCATGAAGTCCTGAGGCCGAGCTGGGGACGGCCTGCTGCGAAGGGAGCCCCAGGCTGCGGAGGGCTGGCCTGTGGTCCAAGCCCACCAGCCACACAGGATGTCTCACCCCAGAGCAGGGATGCCTGGCGATCGGAGCTCAGCCACAGCTCTCAGGAGGTCCTGCTGGTCTGCCTGCCAAGCCCACGCAATGCCCTTCAGACGGCAGTCAAGGTCATACCCCCGGCAGGAGAATGGTCCAGCTTCTGATAAAGATGACCACGTCTTGGGAAGGAGCGGCTCCTGTCTGCCTGGTGCTGGCTGGCTGTGCGGACGCTCCTGCTGGGAGGGCCTCCTCCTGCAGACCCTCCAGCCCTGCCTCCCGCCCCTGCTCACCGCGGGCCTGCTGTGAGCCGACCTCAGCCGCATACTTAGGGTGAAGGCTTCATGAATGTGTGAGCATTGAAGGAGACGTACAAGGGGAGCTTTTGGAAGCATTCAATATTTTAATGTATGTGCAGAGGCCACTAAAATGGCCAAGACCCAAATCCTTCAGGAGGGGGATGCAGATGTGGACGCGGAGAGGCGGGCTCACGCAGGCACGTGTCTGTCCTGTTTGCAGGTTGTGTTAAAGCATTCATTAAATACCCATCCAGGCAGTGGGTACCAGCTGTTGCCGTTCAGAGACATGGAGGGACCGCAGGTGCGTGTGACTCAGGGAAGGAAGCCAGCCTGGGGGATGCCGCTGTGGCTCCAGCTGCATGGTGGGCGCACGGGGAGAGGCGAGGTTGCAGGGACCGCAGGGTGTGGGCTGGTGGGCGCACAGGGACTTAGCACCGAGAGTACTCGTGTGGCCTCAGGATGGTGGACACGGGCCACGAGGAAAGCACCAGGCCTGGCCCTCGTGTCTGCCCGGCGCTGGGCAGGGCTGAGCAGTGTAGGCTTGATGTCCTGGTAGAGGAACTGCTCTCCAGGGCAGTTCCCAGTCAGAGGTGCCTTCCCACCTGTCTCTCTGTTCAGCCAGGAAACTTGGGGTGCGCCCAGCAGGGAGGAGCACGTGTGTGCGCCTCGGAATAAGGCTGTTGCCGGGCTCAGTGCTTTTGTGTTTCCTGACGATTGCCTTTCTGCAGATGCTGCAGATAGAAGAGGGGCCTTTGAAACAGCTGCTCCCGGGGCTGCCTGGAGTGCCCACCGGGCTTGGGGGCCACGTGCCTCGCGCCACAGCAGCTGTGTCCCTGCTCTAGGCCGGCGGGTGACTTCACAGACCTGCGACGACCAGTGGGAAACCACACCACAGCCCTGCGTTAGGGCAGGGCTCTGATACGGCCCCCGCTCATTTGAGTAACGTCTTTGTCTTTGAGATGCCGTCCTCGTCATCGGTTGGGGCAGGTCAGCCGTTCCCAGCCAGCTCCCACCCACTGACCAGCGCCCCAGGCTCCCCGTCCCGGACTTGCAGGGTGTGGGTGTTGGTTTGAGTCAAGGGGTTGCACTTTTGCACAAAGTGGGCTGAATGCCAGAAAGCTAGTTTTAAGTAGGTGCCTCCCAGAGAGGGCCCCAACGCCCCACAGCAGGTGTGCGCTTCCGTGAGCCCCGTCCCTCACTGCAGGCAGGCTCAGCGCCTACTGGCTGTAAGGAGACACCACCGCTGGCCTCTCTTCTGCGGCAGGCAGGGCAGAGCCACCCTGGCAGGGTCCACAGCGCCCGCCTGCAGGGCTGGTGGTAGAGGAGGAGGGTGGCCAGGCTGTGGGCACAGCCCTCTGCACCCAGCGCCAGCTCCACCAGGCTCATGAGTAGCTCGTCCCTGGGGGACCCACATCTGGCTGCAGCTTCAGCCGGGCTCGCTGCAGGAGCACCATGCTGTGGAGGAGGCGGCAGGAGGACGTGGTCAGGGCGATGGCCAGCACTGCCGGTGGGCAGAGCCGGGTCCCTCGGGGGCGGAGCAGCCCACCAGGCCCACTGGGCAACCAGCAGGGTGAGGAATGCCAGCTCCAGGATGAGCGGGAGCCCAAAGCCCAGGCTGTCCTTCATGATTTCACACTTGGGCCAGGCGGTCAGCAGGTCCAGCTGGCACAGGATGGCCCTGTGCAGCTCCCTGGGCATGCCCAGCAGGGCCACCGCTGCCAGGGGCACAGCCCCCCAGGGCTGCCAGGCCCCCGCACGCCTCGGAGTCGCCTGGGTGGCCGGGCGTAGACAGGAGGGGGCTCAGCAGCAGGAACACGAAGAGCATCGCCAGCTGCACGCACTGGGCGTTGAAGGAGCAGGTGTTGGACAAGAAGGAGAGGGCGGCACAGCCCAGGTGGTGGTGGCCAGGTCGTCCAGCTGGGTGGCGACGGTGAGCGAGAGCAGCGTTGCCAGCACATTGGTGACCGTGAGGTCCAAGAGGAACATGGCCAGGCCCCCCAGCCTGGCGCAGCCCCGGGTGAGGTGGTCAAGTTGAACAGCCCAGTGGCCAAGCTCACTGGGACACAGCCACGCAGACCTGGACGCACCTGGCGATGACGCCCTGCAAGGGATGGCGTCCTCCATCGCCGGGGAGACGCAGCTGGGGTACCAGACCCAGGACGTGTTGGGGGCCATCTCAGCAGCTGGCTGCAGCAGGCACCACGGGGTTACTGGAGCCACGTGGTGACTGGGGGTTCTCTCCCCCTCCCCCCACATCCCTCCTTAAACTGTAACTAAGTAGCAGATGAGGCTGGGAGGTAGCTTTGCTGTTGATTCAAAGGAAACTGAAGGCAGTGAGATGGGAAACTTAATTCTACGGGAATACTCAGGCGCCTGGCTCCACCGCTTCTTCGCCTTGTCTGCGGGCAGCCCGGGTCCCGGCGGCCGGTGGGCGGCCAGGCTGCAGACCCGGGTTCGGGAGCAGCGAGGGCGAACAGCCTCTCCTGGTGCAGCGGCTGGGCTATGTCTGAAAGCCCGGTCCTCACATGCACAGGCTGTCGGGTGTTGCTGTGGGCTTTCGCGTGTGTTGTGGGAGGTGGCATGTTGGAGCCAGAGCAGCAAGCGTCCCAGGGGACTGCCTCACTCGTCTTGTTCTTCGAAGCTTTGGCCTGGGCCAGGCATGGTCGTGTCAGGGCTGCGTGTGACGTGAGCAGGACGGCGGCACCCTCTCACCAGGACCCAGGGTGCTGGACCTCGTGTCTGACGAAGGCAGCCACCAGCTGTGTGTGGCCACGAGGCGCCCGCTCCGCTCGGCGGGAGTCTTCCCTCCTTCCTCGCAGACAACGCCCATCTCCTCCCGGGGTTGGGGGCAGCGTCTGGGTCCTGCGAGTCTGCGCTCCCGAATCACAGCCCCTTGATCCCAGGGAAGCCTCGCCCTCTAAACTGGCCTTTAGGGTGACGGTGTCATGGGCACCCGCCCTGCCTTTTCACACAGGAACCCCACTCCCTGGAACGACCCTGCGTCCCCAGGCCGCACAGGCAGGACCCACGCTGCTCGGGGTGATGTTCTCCATCTGCCTGTGCTTAGGGGAGTGGTGGCCGGACGTGAGCAGCGCGGAATTAAGACGAGTGACTGGGCCGAGAGGAAGCCATTTGCAATGTCTCCTTAATTAGGGCGAATCGGAAGGCGCTTCTGTGGACATTGACGGCCAGTCAGGAAACAGCATTAGGCCGTCCCCGTGTCCGGACTCTGCAGCCGCCGCGGTGCAGCGCTTCCTGGGCACTGTTGTCGCCCCCACCCCCCCTCGCCTGTGGCTGTCAGCTCTGCCATCTGACTGATGTGTTCAGCACAGGGTCACCCCCCAGTGGATGGAGACGTGCGTGTCCTGGCCTGGCCTCAGCCCGATGGGCAGGCTGTGGACTGCCTGTTGCCTTGTTCTGCGCTTTCCCCAGAGGCGAGGGGCCTGCTGGGGGGAGGTCCAGCTGGACCGTGTCTCCTCCTGCCCCCACCATAGTGACAGGCCATGGCCCCAGGGTCCACAGACGGGACCCACCTGCTGGCCACCGTGGGTCACTAAACTCCGGATCGCAGCCCCCTTTACAGCAGCGCCACACAAGCACCCGGCCCAGGGTGGGGCCAGGCACGGCTCTGCCCTCCTGCATGCCCGGTCCTGCTGCGGCCTCTCTCACCCATGCCCAGCTCTCAGTTGGAACAGGCCGGACCCCAGGAGCCAGGGGTGACGCCCAGGGGGGCTTGGCAGGCGCCTCGTCAGCCGTGATGGCCCACCTCTCTGCTCTCCACCACTTCTGGATGTCACTTGGGAAGATAATGGGATTAGTCCCCAGTCCAACTCTTTATTCCCCTTCCTGGCTCCTTCATACCCTGGCCTCTGGCCTTGACTGGCTTCCCTCCAGCCCCAGGAGGCGGCAGCCAGTGCAGAGGCTGGGGGGGCTCCCGGGAGGCGGGGTCTTGGTGACATCAGCAAGCTTGCTGAGTTCTCTGTGGGAGCTCATCAGACACTGCGGGGACAGGACGGACCCCCTGACAGCGGGGCACTCGGTTGAAATGACAGCATCCAGGCCTAACCCTGGACGGTTTGGCCCGAGAACCTGTGCATTTTTTAAATTTGCATGCAGCCCTGGCTGGTTTTGCTCAGTGGATAGAGCATCGGCCTACCCAGTTCGATTCCAGTCAAGGGCATGTACCTGGGTTGCAGGCTTCTCCCCAGCCTGGGCCCTGGTCAGGGCTCATGCAGGAGGCAATCCATCGATGTATTTCTTTCACATCCATGTTTCCCTCTGTCTTTCCCTCCCCCACTCTCTAAAAACCAATGAAAAAATATCCTCAGGTGAGGATTAACAACAACGATGAAAATTTACACGCAGCACAGCTTGCTGGTGTGGGTGTGTCCTACACAGGCATCTAGTCACGGAGCCACCCCACTGGTCCTGAGTCGTCCAGTCCCGTCCTCCACCCCAGGCCTGCAGCACTGCTTTCTGTCCCTGTGTCTGACTTTCCCAAAATGCCCACACGCGTGGCCTTTGACGTCGTGCACGGAGACTCGCCATGATGCGTGTCAGAGCCTCATTGCTGGGCAGCCTTGGACCGTGTGGATGCGTGCTGGTTTATCTGCTCACCCGCTGAGTGACATGGGGCTGTAAATATTTTGAATACAACTGCTGTAAATATTTGCACACAGGTTTTTATGGTTTAAACAGAGGCCGGTGCACCTCTGCCTGGCCCACGCCCTCTCACAATCCAGGACCCCTCGGGGGATGTCGGAGGCCCGGTGCACGGATTCGGCCCCATCCCCGCAGGCCAGGCCGAGGGACCCCACCCATCTATGCACCTGGCTGGTTTTGGCCCGATCCCTGCAGGCCAGGCCGAGGGACCCCATCCATCTATGCACCTGGCTGGTTTCGGCCCGATCCCCGCAGGCCAGGCTGAGGGACCCCACCCATCTATGCACCTGGCTGGTTTTGGCCCGATCCCCACAGGCCAGGCTGAGGGGCCCCACCGGTGCATGAATCCATGCACCAGGCCTCTAGTGTGCATATAAGATCTTCGGTTAATCTCTTCCAGCCCTCCCCCTTCCCCCTTCCCCCTTCCCTCTGAGATTCATCAGTCTGTTCCATGTTCCCATGCCTGTGCATTGAGCGTCTGCCCCCTCGTGGTCAGTGCGCGTCATAGCTACTGGTCGGACGGTCACTTAGGCTTTTCTAAGTAGATGTTGGGGTGAACCCAGGTGAGACTGTGGGTTCTCACAGGGAGGCGTGCTCCACTGTACACATGGCCGCGGGGTCTTCATCACAGCCGCTGGCCCTGGAAGCCTGTGCGCACTCCAGCCGAAGCAGTCCGCTGGTCGGGTCCCTGGGAGATGGGCTGAGCCTCCGCCGCAGATCCCACGCTTGTCCGGCCAGTTTCAGGCCGGATCCGGGGCTGCGGGGCCTCCTGAGTCACGGCAGGGCTGCCCAGGCCGTCGGTCCCCTGGGAGCGCCTGAGCCAAAGCCAGAGAATGCTGTGTTCTTTCCAGCCGCTCTCGGCTGCCGCGCCTTTCAGACTAGACTGGCTCTGGGGAGCGTGGGACCACACCCAGGAGCACTCCCCAGACTGAGGGGGTGCACGCAGGAGCTCTGGCCCAGTGACGGGACAGGATCGGTGGTTTCCGTGAGGGCGGGGGCAGGGACGAGGTTGGCAGGTGGGGAGGGCCAGTTTCCCTCTGGCCAGCTCCCCCCTCCCTCCCTGTCCCTCTGGCTCCTTAGCGCCTCTGGTCTTGGCTGCGTCAGTGTTTCCAGGGCAGTCCCTTTGCTCCCTGAGCCTAGGAGCCGAGCGGCCTGATGGTCACCATGTCTCGAATGTGGCTGTGCCGCACGCCGTCCAAGCCAGCTTTACGCTGCCGCGGCTGGGGCGTGACCTGGCCGAAGTAAAGGTGGCATGGGGCATCCGGCACTCTTCTCAGCGTCACGCAGACTGGCCAGAGTGTGGCCCGAGCCTGACTGCTGAGCAGTGTTGGGCTGTGGGCGTAGCCTTGGTTTGTCCATTTGCTGTTTGAAGGACGTTTGAGTGACTTCCAGGTTTGGGCTCCGTGTCCTCCCCTGTGGGTGGAAAACCGGGCCCACAGTCTCTGTCACCAGGTCCCAGCCCCTGAAAGCGTGCGATGCAGACGTGCCCCCAGGGTCCCGGTCCTGGCTCAGCTGGGCTGCTGGTCGCCCTTCGGAACCAGCAGGGCCCGCGCAGCTGCTGTGCCCCTGCGTCCACACCCCAGGAGACACCCTGCTCCTCCTGGGACCCGCCTGTCATCTAAGCAGCTGCCCTTTCCAGATGAAAGCTTCGCTCCAGTCTCCCACCATTTAACACAGTGTCCCAGCGAGAGGCCGCCGGGGAAGGGCAGGGAGGGCACGCTTCCCACGGGCCACACTCACCTGTGCACCACACTGCTCCGGCTGCTCCTGCCCCTCCTGCCCCCCTCCTGCCCCTCCTCTGCCCACTCCTGTCCCGCTCTTGTCCTGCTCCGGCTGAGCCAGGCCTGCCAGGAGTCTCCCAGGTCTCTCTCCTCGTAGCCTCACCCTCTCCTGCACTGCTCTGTGCTCGTGGAAAGCAGGCAGGCACAGAAACCTACAGTCTGTAAGGGAAACAGGAATTGGGTCTTAATTCAAACCACACGCGGTATTTAAGCAGAGTGTGGTCTGGCCACGTGACCGGGAGGGGCCGCTGTGCAGACAGAGGCTGTGTGTGCCTGGCTCTCCCGGCTCCTGCAGCTCCACACGCCGGCCCACAGTCCCTCCCGGAGCGCTGGCACCGTCTGCACGAAATAGGACCCAACCCCACCCTGCACAGGGCATGCTCGCAACCTGTCTAGTCCCAGTCCCCAGACGGGCGCCGCCCTCTGCTCCCAGCTCCGGCCGGTGCTGGGCCACCCAGAGCAGCTCTACCCTCTGCCCTCACGGGGTGGGTGTCGGGCCGCTGCTCCCTCCTGCCCGCAGGCGGTGCTGAGCCCCTGCTCATGGGCAGGGTGAGGGCGCCGTTCCAAGACGGTTGGAAAGTAGGTCTCCCAGCATCCGTCGCCAGCACGTCCTCGCCATGCCTGGCGGGAGCCGGGCACCAGGCAGGTAAGAGTTGGGAGGGAGTAACTGAGGACAAGGTTGGCTGGTCGGCGTGGCAGGGAGCCGGGCACAGTCCCGAGGGAGGGAGGCTCTGCCCCACGGAGCGAGAGCTTCCCTGCACCTCGTCCCCACCAGCACCGTGTCCCCGCCGATGGGGCCGTTCCCTTCCATCACCTCCCCACTTGGCAGTGCACCGTGTGACCTCGCCCTGTGAGGGTGCAAGCTTGGGGGATTTCTAAGCAGCGCCAGCCTGTCTGGGGTCCCTGCAGGCACCCGTGGCCGCGGATGCAGGAAGAACTGTGCTGGAGCGCTCGCCAGCTTGGCATGGTGAGGGCACGACACATCTCCCCTGGGGTGAAAGCCTGAGGCTGGGCAGCTGGACAGCTGGGCCCGTCAGCTCCTCGGTCCTGGGTCCTCCCAGCTTCTGGGAGCTGAGGTGCCTTTTTATCGGGCTCCATGGACATCAGTCACACCCCCCTCCGTCCTGTGCACCCCAGGAGGACCCAGCCTCGAGTTCGGCCCCAAGAGTGCGCTCAGGCCAGTGTGGGAGGCAGGCCCTGAGCTACTCCAACAGCTGGCGCATCCCTCAGCCCTGATCTGACTGGGAGGACCTGTGGGAACAGGGCACTCGGGTCCCAGGCCCAAGTCGGCCCTGCTCAGTGAGCTCCGCAGAGAGGCTGCAGGAGCCCGGCAGGGACATGGTTCCGAGTCGCTGCCCTGCACTTAGAGCTGTGACTGCAGCCTGTCCCCTCCCGTCGTTGCACAGGCTGCTGTCAGGGCCCTTGAGAGGGTGGAGCGGGTGGGGTGAGACAAGAATGTGGCCGTCGCCCCCAGGGGGTGCTGGCTCTGCTTCCATCTGCTCCGTGTCGGTGGCGTGGGGCCTTGTCCCACAGCCGCCCCCCCACACACACACTGCACTCGGGGCTTCAGGGGTTCGGGCCTGGCTCTCTGTTTCCCCCCCGACTTGCAAGAAGCCCCATTTGCGGAGGCCGCGTCCGTCTGCAAGGCCTGGTGTGGCTCGGTCCCTCCTGTCCACAGGAGGATGCGCTCCCTTGGCGCTGCAGCTGCTGCTGACAGGACATTGTAGCCTTGCCGGGACCCGTGCCCCGCGCCCGCCTCCCACTGTCAGGGTGCCCCGCGGGGTGTGAGCCGGACAAACGTGGCCTCTACTCAGTCTTCTCGAGGGCAAGGCAGCAGGTGTGCAGGCGCTGGGGGCGGGCGGGTGGCCTGTCCTCGCAGCCCCACGTCCCCTTCCCTGGGCCTGACCTCCCCACTTGGGTCCTCTTGCCCGGGCCACTGCTCTGAGTAGAGTGGGGTGCAGGGAGGCAGGGTGTGCTGTTTCTGCCTCGTGGCCTGTGGAGCCCCTGCGGCCCAGCGCAGGGTCAGGGAGGGCTTCGCAGACAGGAGGCGTGCATGTGAGCGCCTGGAGCAGTGAGGGGTGAAGAGGCCGTGACCTCACTCCTCTCCAGGAGCGCCGGATCCCAAGCAGTGAGGTGGCACCCAGACCCTCCCCACTCCCTCAGCTCTGCTTCCCCGGCTCCAGGCCATGCCCAGGTGCCCAGGGGCAGCCAGCAGCTTGTTTTAAGGATCAGGGCCTCTTCCCACCCGTCCTCTGGAGGGCCAGGCTGCGTGCTCCCACGGCCCACCCAGGAGGGGACACCGTGGGCGTGAGCATGGTCCACACAGACACCAGGTGCCATGGGTGCGGGAAGGACGAGTGCGGCAGGCGCAGGCGCAGGCGCTGCATCCACACGTGGGGGTCATTGCTCGGCCCTGGGAAGGAGCAGAGCCCTCCACGCTGCTGCCGGTGAACCTTGCCAGCAGGCGGGTCCAGAGGGGCTGCGAAGCCAGCCCGGCGACAGGCGGTGAGTGCTGTGCAGAGGCTGCCTTCAGCGCCCTTGCCCTCAGGACCAGCCCGGGCCCTCCTTGTCTTGACTTGGCCTCTCGGGCACGATGAACAGCGTCCTCATTGGAGATGGAGCCGGCGTGCTGTGCCATCCCCCGTTTAGAAAGGCAGCTCAGTGACGGTCATTAGCTCAGAGTAGTGCAGCCATGGCCACAGTCCGCGTTAGGGAGGGCGCCCCAGCAGGCCCCTGGCCCAGCTCCTCACTATCCTTCGGGCGGGCGGCGGCTGGGGTGCCTTCCTGTCCTGCTGCTCTTTGATTGGCAGAGGAGAGCCTCAGTCCCAGCCCAGGCCACCAGGTGGCGCTGGCATCCCCAGGGCTCCTGCTCACAGAATCTCGCAGCCCTGGGTCCTTCCTCGGCGTCTCGCCTCATCCTGGCCCGGGGGCCTGTGGGGTCTCCGACGTGGGGCTTCAGGAAGGGGTCTTCTCAGCCGCTAAGGGGGTTTGGGTTCTTCTGAAGAGAACATTCTGGGTTGTTTGCATGGCTCCTACCCCACTTCTGATCCTCCTGCTTGTCTGTCTCTTCAAACGACAGGCCGACGGGCAGTCCCAGGGTAGCAGAGGCCAGGGCCTCGGGTCTGCTGGCCCTTCCCATTGCCTGTGTTATCTCACAGCTGTTTCTCTGCCGTCATGGTCTGTGAGTCAGGTGCCACCACGGAAACATGCCTCGCCCTCACCAAGCCCACACCCCTTCCCCTCCTGACCCCGAGGCTGTGCAGGCCTGTCCGGCCAGCACATACGTGTGTGTCCGTGTGCGCATGTGTCGCACACGTGTGTGCATTGTACATACGTGTCTGTGTCATGTGCAGTGTATGTGCGTGTGCATATGTACGTGTGTGCATGCATGCAGAGCAGCACCAGGTACACTGAGTGTCTCTCCCTGCGGCTGTGGGCGTGTTTGTAAAAGCAGAATTCGATGTGACCTCTGAGAGCCAGCAGCATCTGGCTGTGTCCCCAGGGGACAGTTTCTGAAGGACACTCGCACCCTCCCAGTTGCTGGGAACACGTGGTGGGTGTGCCCTTTGCTCTGCATTGGCTGGGGGGTGGCAGTCGCCTCCTGAGGTCATGGGGTTATAGCCTCAGCTGTGGTCGCCGTGTTGGCAGCTGAGGAGCCTGTTAGCAGCCTCATGGCACAGACCCAGTTCCTCCCTCAAGAGCTGGGCGTGGGGGTGGTGCAGGGGGCTCCCTCTGACTCTGGAGTCTCGCTGGCTCCTCTGCCCTGAGGCAGGTCCGTCGGCGGCCACTTGGGGGAGCTCTGCATACGCACCTGCTCTGCTGTAAGCAGTCCCCCTGGAAGGTGTGTCTGAGTCACTCCTGCTTATAACTTCAGGTGCGTCGCTGGTGCTGCAGTGATGAGCTTTCTTGTTTCCAGGTTCCGTCCCCTCCCTTCCTTCCTGGGCCACAGTGCAGCGCTGGCTGGCGGGTCCTGCCCTGCAGGTACTCGGACGCTCCCTCTGAGGCCCCTGTGTGGGGCCCTGGCTGGTTCTGGAGCCCATACTTGGTCGTCTGCGCCGTGGCCCTGTCTCCTGTGAGCAGCAGAGCTCCCTGGGGCCTGGGAATCTCTCAGGACACGTGTTCCCCCCCCCGCACACAGACACACACACAGAGCACATGGAATACGGTGCCACGCACCCCTCTCGTGCAGCCTCAGAGCCTCGTGTGTTGCTTTAGAGCAGTGGTCAGCAAACTCATTAGTCAACAGAGCCAAATATCAACAGTACGACGATTGAAATTTCTTTTGAGAGCCCAATTTTTTAAACTTAAACTATATAGGTAGGTACATTGTTATTAACTTAATTAGGGTACTCCTAAGCTGGCTTTTGCTAAAAACTCAAGGGGCCAAAGAGCCGCATGTGGCTTGAGAGCCGCAGTTTGCCAACCACTGCTTTAGAGAGAGAGCAGGGGGGAGGGAAACATCAATGGGTTGCCTACTATACACACCTCTCCTGGGGATCAAGCCCACAACCTTTTGGTGTTCAGGGCAACACTCCACTCAGCCAAGCCCCCAGCCAGGGCTGCATATTCATTACTAGTATACAGTGGGAATGTTAAAATTACTTTGTCACTATTCACTCACTCGTCCAATTCTCAAATGTCCACAGTGCTTACTCTGTGCAGTGACGGAGGGCACTGGTGAGACAGGCCCCTTGCAGGGGGGCGTGGGGCTCCCACACTGGCCGGAGGCACTGGAGGCAGCTGGAGCCCCCGGGATGCCCCAGATCTCCACGGAGCCGCAGGCCGCAGACTCGCCTGCCTCTGGCCAGCTGCCGCGGGCGCTGTGCTCGACGTGCGGCCGGGAGGGAAGGACCCACAGAAAGATCCGGCAGGGTGACCGGACGGTAGGAGGCAAAGCGCCAGCTTGTGGTCCTGCTGTGTCCTCTCAGATACGTCGCCTAACCTTGGAGACACAAATGTGAGCATTCAGATGTTGGAGAGAAAGTACTAAATAATTTAATAGTGTCCCAACGTGTGGACTTCCTCAGCAGTTTCTCCAATACACAGGACTACAGGCAGATGGTGTGGTCCCGGGGCAGCTGTCAGAGCTTACAAATGAGGAAGCCTCCGACCCCAACTGATTTTAAGTTCAAGAACTTGACCTGCAATATAACTTCTGTGAAGCATGACAAGATAGAAGAGTTTTTGTGAACAAAAGTAAGATAATTAACTTAAAAATTACAATAGTCAAGAAAATTACAATAGTCTAGAATGAATGACCTTGGGCGATGTGGCGAAAGCACCGGGAGTCAGACATTCGGTGAAGAAGGGTAGCGTGAGCCTGCGGGCCATCCAGGTGTGCAGGGTCCGGTGAGCAGTAGGGATGGGGGGCGGTGGGCGCGGAGCAGGTGGAGGTTTGCTCCCGGTGCCCAGGTGAGCAGCCGAGAGGGTCCCTGTGAGAGGGGAGGGTCTGCAAGGGGCCCAGTCTGCCGCGGGCTGGTGCCCCCGCAGGAAGAGCTTTCAGTGCCGCAGACACTCGGTCCTGCGCAGGCGGCTTTGGGACAGAGCCAGCAGCCCGCCCAGGCCCCCAGGAGGCCACCAGGAACTAGCCAGTTAGTAGCCAAAACCACTGAGAAACTGGAATTTAAAAAGTGGTTTGAGGCTCCCTTCTCTGGGGAAGAGCACCTGAGCTGCAGGTCAGGGCTGTGGGCAGAGGCTGGCACTAAGGTTTCCCTCACCCAGGGCTCCTGTGCAGGAGCAGGGGAGACAGACGGAGAGGGGCTTTTATTTATATCCAACCTGGCTCCCTGACCAGGGCCCGCTGTGCCTGGGGGCCCGTGGCCTTGGCCTGGAGACTGCAGCCTGAGCAGCGGCACCGCTCGTGTGCAGGGGAGTGCCGCCACAGCTGGGCCGGCCGGGCCTGCACTCGCACTCCACCAGGTCCACAGGTGGAGCCATGACGGGGCCCTCGTGCGCCCTGGTGCCTGTGCTGGAGAGGGGGGTTGGCTGAGGCACCTGCAGGCCTGGGCGGGGCACGGGCTGTGCCTGGCGTGGAAGGACTGGGGCCGGGTGTCCTGGCATCTTCTCGACGGGCACGCTCTGCACTCCCCTGGACACGCCTGTCTGCGGGCCTCGTGTCCAGGCTGTCGGCACGGGAGGGCGACACGGCGTCGCGTCGCTGTTTCCTCCCGAAGACATGGCACCGCTTCACGTCAGGGTTTGCTACCAGACGAGTGTGCTGCGAACTTGAAAAACCTTTCTGTTCGTAGGGCTTTTGGGTCTCAAAACTGGCATCAGAGGGTTGTGGGCCTGTATTCTGTCATAAGGACTTGAGGGGCGGCCATGGGGGGCTCCCTCAAGTGCACAGTGCAAAATGGCTGCTTAGGCAATGGGCTGGATGGAGGCAGGAGGCGGGTGAACCCTGCTGACCTCCGTCTGACCCCATGCAGCCACTTCCCGAAAGTAGGCCAGCCTCACTCAGGTCACGCAGCGTCACCTGACTCGGACCTGGTGGACGGTGGTGGCGGCAGCGTGGGGGCCAAGGTCGGTGCTCGAGAGCTGGTCACCTGCCGTCCCGGGCTCCCTAGGGGTCAGTCCCTGCAGCCTTTCTCCCTTGGCTCTGTGCCCGTGAACAGCGCCCCTAGGAGGTGGGGGAGGGGGTGCCTGCCTGCACAGCCCCTCGAGCCTTCCCTCCTTCTGAAGCACTTGGCCTGGCCCTCGCCCTGCGGTGGCCCCGGCCGCGCCCCCATCCACGTGTGTGCTGTCCTGTTTCCTTCGTTTTAATACTCGGTGGCTTTTCTTTCAAGCATCTCTTTTTATAAACAAACCTAAGATGGGGGATCAAGCATTCCAACAACACAGAGTATAAATACTGGCTTTCGCTTCCATCACTTCCTTCATAAAGCCCCGTGGGCGGGCCTGTGGGCGCCGAGGCGACGCCCGCCTCCAGGAGCCGGGCCTGAGTGCAGCTCCCGTCCGCACAGGCACCTGGTCTAGAGCACACGCCTGTACTGCTGTGTTCTTGCCTCAGCGCTTCCCCGTGGGGACAGCGGCAGAGCTACAGGTGGCAAAGTGCTGTGACTGGCTGAGCGCCATCCCCTCCTCCCCCAGGACTCGGACCCGGTCGGTGGGTGGAAGCGATGGCTCGGTGTGGTGGGCGCACTGAGCCCGCAGGCTATGCACCAGCGGCGCCTCTGGGCCGGCCCTGTGCTGCTGGCCGTCTACGCCAGCACCTGCTGGACCCCCGCCGGCTCTGCGGAGCAGCTCTGGCGCCCGCAGGGCATTTTCTTGACCAGCCGCCGCAGCTTGCTGGGGAAGCTCCTGTTGATGCAGCGGTACAGCAGCGGCGTCACGGCGCTGCTGGAGAAGGCCAGGCACCGGGACAGGTCCTTCGCAAAGAGCAGTAGCCCCAGGTGCTGCCCGGCCACGGCCCCCCCCCACAGGACCAGGCACGTGTGCCCCAGGAGGGTCAGGTAGTGCGGCGTCCAGAGCCCAAACTGCGTGCACACGGCGGCCACCAGGAGCCTGTGCGCCGAGGGGTCCAGCCTCCCCGAGTCCTGGTCGAGGGGCGTGTCCTCCTTGCGGATCCGGGAGATGAGCACGAGGGCGTAGAGCACAGCCAGGCCGGGCACCAGGTACCCGATGAGCACCATGATGGCGTCGGCGGCCTCCGGGTGCTGCATCTTGGCGCACTCCATGATCCTGGCCGCCACGTGGCTGCAGATGTAGAAGAGCAGGGAGGAGAAGCTGGTGAGCAGGGCCCCGCCCCAGACAAAGCCGCACACGTGCCGGCTGTTGTAGACGCTGGACATGTAAGTGCGCGGCAGCGCCCGCTCGATGTAGTAGTCGAGGCTGAGCAGGGCCGTGGAGTACATGGTCACCAGGGAGCAGACGTTGAACAGAACCAGCAGCGTCACATGGGCCTCACTGCTGAAGCCCCACAGGGCCCACCCCGAGGCACCGGGGCCCAGCAGGTGCGCGGGCGCCAGGGCGCTGAGCACCAGGCCGGCCACGGCCATGTTCACAAAGTAGACGTCGGGCATGGTCATGCTGCCCTGGTCCTGCAGGTTGGCCAGCACCAGCAGCGCGTTGTAGCCCAGGCCCACGGGCACGCCGACTGCCAGGTAGAGCAGGGAGAAGGCGGACAGCACCAGCTGGGAGTGCTGGCACAGGGGCTGGTCCTCGCCCCGGCCCGTGCCGTTGAGCGGGCCGCAGCTCCACATGGCGCCGGGCAGCTGGCTGTGGGGAGAGCGGGGAGGTTAGTCGTCACCTGGAGCCAGCGCCCGGGCCTGCAGGTCCCCAGAGCTGGGGACCCCATAAACGGGGCCTTTTTACAAGGACGCGCCATGAAGGTCAAGTGTTGCCGCAGGTGCCACCCAGGGCCCGGGCCAGGCTCAGAGGGCCAGCACTGCAGTGATCTCGTGGCCACGGACCTGTCCCTGAGGGGTCTGAGCCCCTCCCCGGGCCATGGGGCTGCGTCCCCGCTAGCATGGCCCCCGCCGGCTCACCACCGCAGCAGCTGGCAGTCGGGGCCTCTCCCCTGGGACAGGCGCTCTGCAGCCCCTGCTGACCTGGGCGGGAGCTCTCGGGTCTCTGCTCAGTCCTGCCCCTGCCCTTCACCCAGCTCTGTCACTGAAAAGTGAGATTAAGAACACAAAGTGCCCTCGGACACTGGTGGCCCAGCCAGGGCACCTCCAAGGGAGGGAGGGCCTGCCTGAGGCCTGGCCTTCCACGCCAGCTCAGCCTCATCCGCCCCTCCCGCTCCGAAGCCACCTGCCAAGGGAGCAGGGACTGAGTGGTGTACCGAGTGAGGGTGCAGCCCAGCTTTCTGGCCTGAATCTGGACTCTTCCCCACACACGGGAATTGACAGTCCCTCTGCCTGCATTCCCACCTGTCTCTCACGGCGCCTGGGTAGCACAGGACGCCGCACAAGCAGCCTGAGAGCGGGCAGAGGCGCTGGTGCGCGGTCACGTTGAGCCTGAGCCTCTGGGAGATGCCGGCCCTGGGGGCTGGAGACCTGAGAGACCTGCAGGGGGCGGGGCTCAGGTGACGTCACTTGTGTGAGAGCCTGAGAGAGCCTGGCCCTGTGCCTCCGCGTCACAGGCCGCGCGCGTCCAGGTCCGGGTAGCCTGTCCGTCCCCGTGCGTCCCCGTGTGTGGGAAGCCTGGGTGGGCTTGGCAGTGCCATCGGAGAGAACTGGCAGGAAGAGCAGGTCCCCATTCTTTGGAGGAAAACTTCCGACCCAAAAGCACCTGTGCTCGCAGACCAGGTGAGGGCCTCTTAGCAACACTTGTGTCCCAGGCTCAGGCACAGGGACAGTCAGCCCTGCTGGGGGCACTGCCCGCCCCCCGGTGACAGGGCAAGGGCTGTGCCGCCTGTGGATCCCAAGCCCGTCCTGTGGCACATCCCACAGACCTTTCCCGTATCTGCCACGTCCCACCACCGTGCCAGAGGCAGAGGCTCAGCAGTGGGCAGCAAGGAGGCCCCACCCATGGTGAGGAGGGAGAGGGGGATGCCGAGACAGAGTGCATCCTCCCGCCCCAGCAGGGTGCATCTGCCGGTGCCCCCACACCCTCTGATCACCATGGGGCAGGCGGGAGGAGCACGGAGCTTGTGGCAATGTCCTAACAGCCTCGTGAACGCCACCCAGCAGCCCGAGGCAGTGGGTGTCCGATGGTAATGAAAAGGCTGGGCGCTGGGCAGCCCCGCTCTGCCCACACGTGCCGTTACGTCACTGTCAAAAGTGTGCCCAGCGAAGCGGTGGGTTCTTCCCTCTGGATGGGGCTCCTTGGCCTGTGGGGCTGGATTCCAGGGGAGCAGGTGCACCAGGCAGGGTCCCCCACGGCCCTGGCGCCTCTGGCACAGCTCCGTGGAAGCGTGGCTGTTCACAAGCTACGGGAGGAGCCGTGCGCGGCACCCTTCAGCTGCCTCCCGCAGTTTCCCTTCTCCCGTGTGCCCCGAGCGAGCCTGTGAGCACACGGCGCACGTGTGTGAACGCCGTCTCCTGTCCTGGTGCCCCTCCCTCTCAAGGCTCCTGCTGAGCCGGGGAGCGCGGGTGAGGGGCCTGTCCACCTGACCTCGCTGGCCTTGTCCCAGCAAACACTGCCTTCCTGGGCCCCCCAGCCGTCCCGGCCCTGCCAAGCTGCACGCCCAGGGCCCCTGGAGCCCACCAGGGTGTTCCCACCGGTCCTGCGTCACTGGAGCAGGTGGCGGCTGTCCCTGGGCAGTCCGCTGCCAGGACACAGCCCAGAAGGTGCGCTCTTGGTCTCACAAGGCTGGCGCCGCCTCTGCCCACTTGCTGCCCTCACCTGCCCCGTGCCCGCGTTCTCTGAGCGCTGGGCCACCGTCTCCTCCGCGCAGCCTGCGGGCACCAGGACTTGTAGTACATCACTCAGCCCCCGCTTCCTTCGCAGGTGCCGCGGCCCCTCCCGGGCAGTGTGCAGCCTGTGCCAGGCAGCCGGCAGCCAGCAGCCAGGAGGCTCTGCCTCCGCTCCTGTCCCCACTGCGCGCCTGTCCCCACTGCGCTCCCGTCCCCACTGCGGCGCGGCCCGCACGCCCCAGCCCCGTGGGCTCACGCAGTGAGGAGCTCCTCGAGCAGACGTTTGTGGGCAGAAACGCAGGACACAGTTGTACCTTCTGGGCCTCAGGTTGGGCCTCAGGGGTCAGTGCTGTCCCTGGGGTTGGAGGGCACAGAGCGCGCTGAGGCAGCAGCGCCACCTGCAGGCCGCCTGCCCACCCCCCACCCATTCCGCTGTCCCCAGGGCCCCCTCAGCAATGGCTGGCCTCAAGCAAGCACAGAAAATGGACACGTGGAGTGAAATCGGTAGAGGATTTCCTGGAAGCACTCACGTGCCTGTGGCCCAGCCTGCAAGGGGGACAGACAGTGATTGTGCGCTGGGCGTGCTTGCTGGCTGGCAGCTCGTCAACATCCCAGGCAGAGCCTCCACGTGGCCTTCCTGCACCAGTGGGAGGGGACTGGCTTCAGGTGCAGGTTAGGGCTCCAAGGCCCGCTCGCTTTCAGTCTGCGAGCTTCCCACAGGCGGGGGTGGCAGGGTCCCTGGTCCCCCCAGGGGTTACCTAGAGACCTGGGAGCGAATGGCAGCTGTCAGAGCTGCCGCATTTACAAGAGCAGGTGTCCGGCACGTTCTGAGTGTGGACCACTCACTCTTACCCTGTGAGCTCACGGTCGGGGGGGGGCGGGGGGGGGAGGGCAGGCTTGCCGGACTTGGCCCCACTCCTCTGGCCCCATTTCCCTGCAGTCACTCCCCTTCCCTCCCAGCTCTGATTCTGTGAGTCCGGGAAGGAGCTGTCTGGCAAGAGGGGGGCCCAACAATGCTCAGGCCCCTCCCCTCCCCTCGGGCACAGGCCTCGGCAGCCGGATTCCAGGTATTGAGCCTGGTCCTTCCTGAGACAGGAACTCGGAACTCAGACCGGCTCCTGGAAGGGCCCCTCTGCTTCTTGGTCCCCTGACGGGACAGGAGAGAGGCGGCAGCTTCCTCCAGCCACGGGCACTTCCGCAGAGCGCCTCCATGCCAGCCGGCATCCTGCCAGCGTCCCCGCATCCCTTCGTCCCCTCAGCTGAAGGGCTCTGGTTGAGAGGGCTCCGGTGGCGTGCCGGCCAGGCCTTAGCAACAGGCCTGCTCCTGCCCCCGCTCCCTCCCTTCCCCCGACCAGGCCAGGCCCTTGGTGCTGTCCCGCCTCTGGCTACTGCCTCTGCCAGGCCACCTCCAGACTCACTGGCCGGTTTGGCCACCTTCTTCCCATTCTTATCACTGACCCACCCACTCCCTGAAACCCTCCCCCACCATTCTTAGGACTGGCTTCCACGAGCAGTAGCAGCCTCTCCACGCCCCAGCATCCCATGAGGCACTGGGAAAGGCAACCTGCTGTCTGCCCTGCCTGCCCCCGGACTGCACCCCAGGCCCATGTCCCCGGCTCTGGCACTGGGCTGGGCCCTGGCTCTATCCGTGGCCTCTCCCTTCTGCCTGGTCTGGGTCCCTTCCCCATCTCACTCTATGGGGCAGGACACAGGAAGTGGCTGTGTACTGCCTTGGGGCATGTCCTGTCTTCATGGGGAGGGAGAGGGCCGCCAGGGGGAGCAGAAAGCAGCTCCCCTGCAGGAGGGTGCTGCACCCACAGGGGCTCGGGCGCCCAGGCTCCCCAGTGGGGGGTCCTCTTCGTGAGGGATGAAGCACTCGCCCTCCCTGCCCACGCAGCCAGGGGGCCAGGGGCCTGGGAGTCTTTAAAGGGATCAGAGCTGTGGTGAGTTCCTCTGGGCCAGAGTGGCCCACATTCCGAGGAAGGCCAGGCAGAGGTGGCGAGGCCAGCTCCCTGATCAGAAGAGCTGAGTCCACCTGAGTCCCCTGATGCTGAACGCTGCCCGCGGCCTCTCGGCTGCTGAGCGGTGGCCTCGGCCACCATCACGGCCGCACAGACCGGGGACAGGTGAGCGGACATGGCACCCAGGCATGGTTTCTCTGAGCATCGCTGGAGTCCTGTCCCGTCCAGGCCCTAAGGCCCTCCTGGACCCTCAGTGGGGCTGCATGTCGTCAGCTGAAGACGGTCCCTCACACTAAGATGGCTCCTCCAAGGCCCCCGCGCCCCACCACCTGGTTCTCGAGGTGCCTTCAGCCAGCGCCTTCCGCCGCGCTCCTTCCTCGGCTGGTGGCGGGCTCTCGCTGGGTCCTCTGTGTGTGACTCCAGAGCAGCCAGCACTGGCCGCTCCCTGCCGGCCTGGAGGTCTGTGGAGGCGAGTCAGGGGTTCCCTGCCCTGCCTGGGCCTGAGCAGGTGCTTCTGCGTCTGTGGTCTCTTCCTCAGGGGCGCCTGCAGGCCTGAGCGTGCTGCCCCTTCAGGAGCCTGTCAGACGCTTGGAGGCCCGAGGGCAGTGCAGGCCCCGGGTGCGGGCCGCAGCAGGGCTCCCACTGTAGCCGCGGCGGTGACGGTGAGTCCTCGTGTGGCAGAAAAGCCACACAGGCTCTGCCCGGCACCTGAGTCTCAAATGACCAAGCGGGGTGCCTCGGACAGCAGCCCTCCCCAATCCTGGGGGTGGGGGCGAGAGTGACAGCACCCTCTGCCCTGGCCAGCACGTCCTGCCATGCGAGGGATCTCTGAACAGGGCTCCACGTGACCGAGGCTGCTGCTGCGAAGGACGCAGAGCGCCCAGTTGGATTTATCAGTGCAGCGTGCGGAGCACAGAGGGTGCCTGGCCACCCTTGGTGTCGGGGTGAGGAGGGTGCGGACCCCCTTCCCAGAACTCCTTCCCCACAGGCAGCTGGGTGGCAGGGGTGACTCTCAGGGTCCTGTTCACTGACACATGGGAAGAGAAAGGGAGGGAGGGATGAGGGCATGAGCCCCATCACAGCCACGTGCAAGTCCTTCTGGGAGAGGACCCCCCGGAGAAGGGCATGCTGGGGGCCCTGCTGCACACACGGCAGACTGCAGGGCCTGGCTTTGGGTCTTGTTGAGTCAGGGCTTTCCTGGTGTTGCCCTCGTCCCAAGCTCCTCGCCGTATCCACAGCAGCCCCAGGAATGGGGACTGGAGAGGTGACAAGCTCAGGTTCGTAACTATGACAACCAGCACCCTGCAAGGACCACAGGCCAGCGGGGCTGGTGTCTGCGGCAGAGGGAGCCCCGCCTCTCTCTTCCTGAGCCTTTGGAAGAGCCCAGACTTCTAAACCCCCAGCCAGTGCATGGTGGCCATGAGCAACTGAAGTGAACTCTGCTAAGGCCAGGACCAGCGCAAATCGTGATCTCCGTGGGAAGAGGATGCTGGCATGGTCAGAGAAGCAACTGGGGAAGCAACTGGGCCGAGATGGCAGGGAGCAGGGGCCTCCCAGGAGCCTTGTACACACAGGCCAGCAACGAGCCATCCTGCTCCCCCAGAGCGACCTCACCTTCCCCTGCTCTAAGTCAGAGGCGCTGTCCTGCACCCAGGTCCTCCGTGCCAGGGCCCGCAGCCTGGCCGCTCACGCTCACTGCTGTACACACACACACTGCGGCCTAGGATGCCCTTCCTCGCTGCCCCCTGGCCACCACAGACTCGCCCTTGAAGCTCTGCCCGGCAGGCCTCAGCACCTGGCCTCTGCCCGTCTCCGCCTGGCCCCCCTGCCGTGTCCCTCTTCCCACCAGCAGAGCTCTGAAGGGCACTTTCCTGGTGGAGACCTGCAGCTGGCTGGCTCGGTCTGCGAGGAGATGCTTCTGGTGCCGTGAAAGGCTTTCCCCACAGAGAGGCAGACGGCTGGCTGGGAGGGGGAGGCTGGGAGAGCTCTGTGGTCCCGCGAGTGGCGTGCCCTTTGACCCTTCAGAGACCTGATGTGGGGTCGAGGCCAGGCTGGGCAGTGCATCCTGAGTGGGCAGGCAGCTCGGCTGGGACTCACCCTCCCACGAATGTTCTGGAACAATCAAAATGCTTTGAAAGGGACTCCTGAGTGTGTATTTCCTCTGTACAGTGGGCAGAGAGGCGTTAGCCACAGTTCGCACCCCGCTGGTCAGAGCAGGCGCTCCCAGAGGCTGTTTCCACGTCTTTCACTGGGGGGCTCACGCACTGGTTCCTATCGCAGCCCAGTGCCTTCTGGGGGCTGATGGGAAACAGCTCATTATCTAGGTGGGTGTTGGGATTTTGCAGCCTTTTGCTTTTTATGCTTCCAAATTGCCAAGTGGTGAGAGTGAACCCGGCAGCCTGGCTCAGATGCACAGACAGGGAGCTGCCTCTCGCAGCAGATCCTGGCCAGCGGGCATTTGCGCGGCCACGGTCCCTCTCCTTGGAGAAGACAGGACACATGCTCTTTGTTATGGAGACTGGTTTGTTGGGCTTTTTTGTTACCTGAGTCACTTGATTTGAGGCTACTACTCCCTCCAGGTACACCAGACCACGGGAAAACGGAAACACAAAGAGGCCGGCTCCAAAGGCCAGGCCAGGCCGAGAACAGCGCGTCTCGTTTCACTTGCTCCCTGCTGGCGTCGGCTCTGAACCAGGTGTGCTCTTACCTGGGGAAGCTCAGCCCACAGATCCTATCACCCCTGCGCTCTGTCGGAGGGAGGCGCAGCCAGTTATTCCCACTTGTAACAGTTGCTCCCTCAGTTTGCTGGGCTTTCATCAGAACCCAGCACTCCGAGCAGGCCCTGCTGTGTGTGTGGGAGGAGAGGGCCAGTGGGCCTCTGAGGACGCCCGGGACCGGCCGGCACCGCTGCCCTCCGCCCTGCAGGGGGCTCTTGCACATGGAGACCCCAGCAGCATCGCATTTTGGCAACTCGAATTGGAAGGCTCGCCTTTCTCTCCACACTGAGTCCTCTGCTCGTGGAAGCCTTCGGTGTTTAGGGGCCAGGGCCGGGGCGGCTGCCCAGTTGTGCAGTGGCTTTAGCCTGAGAAGCTGAGGAGCCCGCAGCCAGCAAGAGGAACTATGGGAAGCACTGCCTAGGGAAGGTGTGACTGTGGCGTGCACTCACACCGCCTCCCGCCCCCTGAGACATGGCCAGGTAGCAGTTCTTTTGTCGGGATTCCCAGCAGCCCCTAGGGCCTAGGCTGTGAGATGGAGCAGCAGTCCCTCCTCCCGTGAATTACACAGGCCTAGTCCCCGGGTCCCCCATGTTCTCTGCGCGGCTCTCATTTTCCATTGTCTCATAGACCGTCAGTGTGCACACTGTAACCTGCACCCCACAGGCACCCACACTGGGTGGCTGTCCCTGCCTTTCTCTCACCCTCAGCCCATAGGGGCTCTGAGTTACAGGGAGGGCAGGTCAGTGCCCATGTTTACCTCCTCCCAGAGCTGCATCCCCTGTGCTCAGGGTGTCTCCCCACTCACTAGGGAGGCAGGACACCATTGGTTGTGGCTTCCGCCTGGGCAGTTGGCACTCACAGAATAGAGCTGTGGTTTTTAGAAGCCGGTTCTCTTCCGAGGCCTCATCACCAGGAAGCTGCCTGAGGCCCTGGTTGGAGAGCAGCGTGGAGAGCGTATTAGTAGTAGTGCCTCTTGGCCATCGGCGGTGCCCGCTGGGCCCAGTGAGGACACAGCCTGGGGACCATGGCGCCTGAGCAGCCTGGGTGTGCAGAGGCTGTAGAGCAAGCTTCTTGCCCCGTGAGTGAACGCTGGCCTCGGCCAGATGGGGAGATAGCGGGGAGGAGGCCGGGCTGCTGGTTGCTTAAGATAGGGAGCTGGTTGTTTACAGGTGGCATGGCGCAGCAAGCGGATAACAAGCTGTGGACGCAGAGGGAGGCAGCCCTGTCCCCGCCGCTGAACGCCCGCTCTGCTCCATGCACAACGGGACGTCACTTGGCCACAAAAAAGAAATCTCTCCGTTTGCGACCACATGGATGGACCCAGAGGGTATGATGCTCAGTGACACGTCAGAGAAAGACAAACCGAACGACCTCACTGACGTGCGGAATCGGAAGAACAAAGTGAAGCAACGGAAAAGGTGGCCTGGGGACCTGAAACCAGTGGTCCCTGGTGGGGGGACACCCTGAGGTCCGCAGGAGGGCACTGCACCCAGTGAGGTTCTCCCTCGGGAAGGGGCGCCAAGAAGCCTGTCCGAGCCCAGGGGTGACCTACTTACTGCTCAAGGAGCCAAGGCAGTTCGCCCGGACTTGACCTCCATCAGACGTGGCTCGGGACGCACCAAAAATGTTGTGATGATGAGAGGACGAGAGCCATGACCACGGGACCCAGAGGACCTGGTCAGTCCCTGGAACATGCGGTGCCTCCCTGGGCCGCGCAGGCGGCCGCGCTCAGCTGCCTGGGAAGGTTACTGACCCTGCCCGGCCCTGGCTGCCCTCCCGGCGCCACGGCTCAGCGCCCCGCCCCCCACCCCCCACCCCCCACCCCCGGACAGTGCCCTGCGCGGGCACAGCGCCCCCACCCCAGGGACAGCGCAGGGCGGGGCCCAGGGACCCGAGTCCGAGCGCAGCCCCCGGCCAGACGGGCCCGCAGCCCTGGCTGGCTCCCCGCGCGCCGCCCCCGACAGTGCCCAGCGCCCGGCCCATCGACCCTCGGCGGCGCCCCCACTCACCGGCTCTCTGCGCCGCGCAGTCGCCGCGGGCGGGCGGTCAGGGCTCACGGCGCGCACGCCGCGCGGGGCCTGTGTACACACGTGACCGCCGTCGCCCCGCCCCCGGCGCGGCCCCGCCCCGCGCGGCCCGGGACCGCTGGCCCGACGGCCGGGCCCTCCCGCGACCTGGGGTCAGCCGAGCGCGAGCAGGCCCGGGCGGCCCGTGTGCGCCAGGCATTGGTACTGCGGGGACGGCCCCGCCCTGGAGCCCGCGACCTGTCCCCTGCGAGCACCTGCTCCCCTTGCTGCGGTTTCCCAATCCCGGGCTCCTGCGCTCAGGAATTCCTTTGTAACTGAACTCGCCCCAGGAAGCCGCTGAAAGAGGCCGTGCACTGTTTGCAGCTGCCGGCCGACTTCGCAGCTGCTGTGATAATTAAAGGTCGGGAGGTTTAAAGAACAAGATCGTTCGCTCTGCTGTGATTCTGGGCGCGGTAGGGCCATGGCCGCACATTCAGGCTCGGGACCGAAGGACGTTTCTCTGAAAATCCAAGTGTGCAGGTTGCAGAACCTGATTCAGATTTGCCGTGTGGCCGGAGTGCTAACAGCAGCCAAGGCGGGCCCTCGGGATGGCTGCCTGGCCTGGCCTGGCCTGGCCTGGAGCGGGAGTTGGGGGTCAGCGGGCGGACTCCATGGCTGAGGCAGGCAGAGTCTTACTCTCTGTGAAGTCCATTTGCAGGCCCCTTGGGCCCCACCATGCCTGTGGCCCTGTTGTTACCCTAACTTGCTCCTCAGCCAACACCAGCGTTGGCGGCCCTGGGCACCTGGCTGGCAGTGGGCACATTTGCCCGAGGCTGAGACCAGGCCCCATTAGCCAGTGCGGGTGCCTTGCAGGGAGGGAGGACTTCTGTCCTAGCCCTGTGGACGGCCTCTATTCCCAGTTCATCAAACCTGAGCCGCCACTCAGAACCTACACCATGACCTACGGACCCTAAAAAGGAGACAGTCGGACACCATTGCTTATAAGCAGCCCTGGTTTTAGAGACGTTAGAGTGAGAGGTGAAATGTGCGGCCTCCATGAGATACAGTGTTCTCACTGAATTCCATTATTTTGAGCCTCAGAAACGTTGAGCAACTTGCCCAAGGTCACAGAGCAGGATTTGAACCAGGTGGTTTTGGGTTTCTAGATCAGGGTTCTCCTAGAGATGCGCCTGGATAATAGCGCTGGCTCCTGTGCGAACAGCCTCCGGTTAGAGTCCCGGATGCCAGGCCGGCCGAGCCCTGCCCACGGGGTGCCCTGTGGGGACAGCCTGGCGTTGGGCTTTGTCTAAACCACTTAACCCTCAGGGCTCCCCGACCGAACCACCTGGTCTGCACAGGGAGACGGCAGGGCCTGTGTCTTCCAAGTGAGCCCACCCTCCCGCTGAGCCAGGCATGCAGATCTGCCCCAGAGTGCTGCAGCGCATACCTGCTGCTGGCTGCCCCCCTGCTCGGGCAACTCCTGTGAGAGACCCGATGACTTTGAGGACAGCTACACCACCTGGGCACACGGACGGGCTGTGGGGGCCCGTGAAGCTGAGCCTGATTCTGGGGTTCCAGAAGCAATCAGTCTGGTGTTGGTTTTTTAAACCACATAGAGCTGGCACCCCCTGCCTTGCTGGGGACGGGGCGCCCTCGTGCGCCAAGCTCTGCAGTGAGAAGGGAGGCTCCTCCCGGCTCTGCAGAGGGGACGGAGGTGCCGCATGCTCCATGGGTGGTGGGAGCGTCAGAGCCACTGTGCTCACCAGTCTGGAGACGGCACCCTCCCTCTCTGTCCCGGAAGGCACTGACGGCTCCCGCACCCAGCCCACGGGGACTGGGAGGGCTGCCAGCCAGAGTCCCTTTGCATGTGGCCTTCCTCTTGGGGCCTGGAGGGCGACCTGGGGCCGCAGCGCCCTGGCTAGAAGGCAGGCAGGCTGTCTGGAAGGGCACCTTGCAGTCCTCTGTGCTTGCCTGTGGATTGGGTGCTGTGTGGCATGCGGGTCAGGGACAAGGGAGCTGATGGATGAGTTCCCGTGAGTGTGGTTTGACCTCTGTGCCCCAGTAAGGTGTGACCTTTGATGAGAAAGTGTGGGGGGAGGGCTGTAACAGACAGAGGCCCACCCTACGAGGGGCTGGGCGGTCAGCCCCGAGCTGGGCTGTGTTCCTGTGTGGTCACGGCAGGTCAGCGCTTGGTCGTGCAGCTGCCTCACTGCCAGCCCTCTGCACCGTCCCCCCTTTCCAGTGCCGTCTACCTGGTCCTGCCAGCTCTGCTCTGTCCTCCAGGGAAGCAGCTCGTCCATTAGTTACACAGGGCGGCCCGGGATGGGTCTCAGACTGTCCTGAGCACGTGGCCTGATGGTGAGACCTGGTGGCTTCTAGCTGGGCCAGCAGAGCTGCCTTCAGGGGCCGTGTGGCCGCAGCAGCAACACCGTGTCTGCCTGCTGACCTCCCCTCTGGGCGACGGGGTGTCGTGGGAAGCTCCTTCTCATGGCCTCGGGGAAGGTCGGCGGCAACTTGGCCAGCCACCAGGTGCTCCCCACCCCGGGGCCCACAGGTCCCCACCACCCGGCTCCTCCCTCCGCCCCGGGGCCCGCCAGTCCCCCACCACCACCACCACCACCCGGCTCCTCCGCCCCGGGGCCTCGGTGCCCTCCCGGACTCTGGTGCAGTGTCCCTCTTCCTGGACCCTCTCTCCCAGACAGCCAGGCTGCGCCTCACCTCAGTCTCTACTCGGGTGTCACCTTCCTGGCACCGTTGTCCTTGACCTCCACCCTCCCTCAGCCATTTTAAATTACTAAACGTAAGTAACCGCTCTGTCTGACCTGGGTTTCTCCCAATGCTGTAGCCTCCTACGGTCATCTCGCTGCGCGGCGTCTCGGCCCACAGGGTGCCCTGACAGAGCCTCACATCGGAGGCTGACCCAGCGCCAAGGCGCCAGCGGGTCCCAGTCCACTGAGGGCCCTTCCTGGTTCCTAGGCGGCCGTCTGCTCGCTGTGTCCGCCCTGGTGGAAGGGCCTCTTCTTACCCGGCGCTAATCCCATTGAGGAGGCCCCACCCCCTGTCACACTAGGGGCTCAGGCAGTGCGTTCGGGTCCCCGTCACACACCACTCTTCCTGACCAGGAGCTGCTGGGAGAATGCAGGGTGTGGGCTCTAGGGTCTCAGTTCCCCCGGGGTGGACCCAGTGCTGCCTCCAGATTCACGCGGGGACAGGCAGGCAGCCTCTTGGTCATGCCACCAGCTGTGTGAGGTGCCACTCCGGGGGCCCCTGTACTGAAACCCCCAGGCCGCAGTGCATGGCCAGTGCCTTGGTGTGGGGCCTGGGCGGACCAAGCACGCCCTGCAGGCCGGTCCCAGGTCAGAGGCGAACACTGGATCGGGTGTAGGCAGACCTGGCGCACTTCACACCCTCTCTGAGCCTTGGTTTCCCCCTCTGTAAAGTGTGGGTGACGGGGTGGCTGGGAGCATGAGGGAAAGCCCGCTGAGCCGAGTCCCACATGTGTGTCTTGAGCCAGCACCTCTGGCCTGTGCCCCATGCTGCTCTCCTGTCCCCCAGGGCAGCCCCCCGAGTCAGCACACGAGGGGGGCTAAGAGCAGAGGCGTCTCCCGGGGCCCAGGGCTGGCGGTGGAAGGCAGTGTCGGCGCGCTGAGCCCTGGCCTCCGCAGACCCACAGCTGACTTCACTCCATGAACCAGCAACCTCAGAAACAACTACGCTCCCGTCTCAACCTTGTCTGTCAAGTGGGGCATGATGCCAGCATCCCAGGGATTAATCAGGAAGCTGTGAGCCGGCCCAGCACAGGGACCACTGTGGGGTGGGCTACCCTCCCCTCGCAGCCATCCAGCTCTGGTCAGGCCTCGGCAGCCCCTGGCCTGCCTCTCCCCACCCCCCCACCCCAGGGTTGAGCAAGCCTCTGGATCTCTGTGGGTGGCGGGAAAACACAGAAAGGCGCTGTCTTGGCTCCGAACCTTGGAGATCCTTATCAGGCTGGGAAGTTGGAACACCCACACCCAAGCAGGAAGCCCACACCCACTGGAGAGGGAAGAAAGGGCCCCTCGAGCAGCCCTCAGCAGCGCCCGTGCGGGCATCCTCGGCCCCTGGCCGACCTTTGCCGGGGGGTGGGGGGGTGGCAGGCCCGCCAGGCTCCGGCTGCTGGAGTGAGGTCATGCTGGGTCACAGGTGGATGGGCAGCCTTGCCTTGGGGGCGGGCACACAGGCTCTGGAAGAGGCTAAGTGTCCCCATGGCGAGGGCCAGGGGCTCACCCGCGGGTCCTTTTGCTGGCAGTGTCGGTGCAGTGGTGGGCAGCTCCGTCTTGGGGCTCACGGCATGGGGGCGGGCACCAGCCGGAACTCGGAGGGCCATGTCCCGGCTCTGGGTGTCGGGGACCGGGAGGCTGCTCAGTGGGCCAAGCAGCGAAGGGGCCCCTGAAGCTGCGGGTGGACGGAAGTGGAGGTGAGTTGTGAGCGGCCCGTGCGAGGCCCGGGAGGAGGCTCAGGCCGGGTTCTGGGAGCCTCGGTCCTTGGCTGCAGCGGGTGGGCTTGTGGGATGGGCACAGCACGGGCCCAACCCGGCCGTCCAACTTGGCCCATGGTTTGTGCGGAAAAGGGGGGCGCCTGGGGCGGGGGGCGCTGCGCCAGCGGGCTCTCCTGCCTCCGTGTGGGGGAGCGGAAAGCAGGCCCGGCCGCCGCTGAGACCGACTGGACCAGCAGGTGGCCCCGGGAGCCCGCGGGGCGGGGCGGGCGGGGCGGGCGGGCCGCTGCCCGTCCCCTCCCGCCGGCCTCCCCACCCGCCGGGCCTGGGGTCGGTGCCCACTGGCGGCGGCCTGGCTCCGCCCACCGCCGGCGCGTGCGCACTGGCGTCGCCGTCCAGCCGGCTGGATCCGGTTCCAGCCGCGCAGGGCCGGCCTGACATGCGCAGTGCGCGGGGCGGGGCGGGGCTCGCGGGCCGCAGACCCGACGGCCTGGGACTGGAGGTCAGTGCGCCGAGCCCGGGGCGGGGGTCCGGCCTGCGCGTGCGCTCGGGGCGAGACGGGCGGCTCCCGGAGGGGCTGTGGGTCCCACCGGGGGCCCCCTGCGCCGGCCTCCGCCCCGGAGGCCCCGGACCCGGGCAGATCCTTGGCGTCGCCGTGAGGGCGTGGCGCCCCGCCTGGTCCCCGCTCTCCGGTCCCCGCGTGCAGGCGAGAGGGGGCTCCGAGCCGGGGTCCCGGCCCCGCGTGGGTGTGGCCCGGGCAAGTCCGTCTTCTCCGCCAGCCGGGCCGGCCGGCCGGCCACGTCCCCCGCTCCTCCCCGGGAGCAGCCTGCGGAGCCCGCCCCGCGGCGCCCGAAGCAGCGGGTTCTGCAGCGAAGTCCCGCGGGCTGTTGGCCACTCGCTCGGGAGGTCCGCGGCTGCCCACGCTGGGCGCCCGGCCTCGGGAGGTCCGCGGCTGCCCACGCTGGGCGCCCGGCCTCGGGTGGTCCGCGGCTGCCCACGCTGGGCGCCCGGCCTCGGGAGGTCCGCGGCTGCCCACGCTGGGCGCCCGGCCTCGGGAGGTGGGTGCGCCGGTTCTTGCCAAGCGGGAAACACCCGCCCGCACTCCGCTTGCCGGGCGATGAGGGATTTTGAAAATTAACCCAACGGCTAACGGCGTCGCGGTGATGATCCTCTGCGTGGAGACTCGGCCAACCATCGGCTCTGCTGTTTTGATCTTGGAGCCCGTGCGGTGTTGGGGTTTGGTTCCCCGTAGCGCGCTCTGCCCGGGGGCCGCGGGGCTGCTCGGGGGGGCTCCGGGCTGCGGGGATGCGGGGCTGCGGGCTCCGGGCTGCGGGGCTCCGGGGCGGGCTCCGGGATGCGGGGATGCGGGGATGCGGGCTGCGGGCTCCGGGGCTGCGGGCTCCGGGCTGCAATGCCGCGGTGGGGCGGGGGCCTGAGAGGAGAGCCGGCCCAGTGTTTGCTGGCGCCCAGGGCCGTGGCATTTTCCTCTTCCAACTCGGGGCGCAGAAGCCCCTGGAGGAGGGCAGGGCCAGGGACTGCGAGGTTGAAAGGGGTGGAAACCCATCTGAAATCTCGTGCAAACGTGTGCTTTTCCTTTGAGGGGTCGTGCTGCCTCGCCCAGGTGCGGGGAGGTGTCTTCGGCCCGGCACCACCTTAAGGACCAGGTTGTCATTTAAGTGGCAGAGGGGCGCTGCCAGGCCAGCTGGCTGTCAGTGTGGCTTCCCATGCGTTTGCAGGTCCTGTGCTTGGTGCCCCTCGGCTCTGTGCAGCCACCGAGTCCCAGATAGTCCCAGGCATCACGTGTTTCCCAGGTGGGAGGAAGGCAGATTTGAACTTCTCCCGAAGGAGGTGGGCCTGGCTGGGACCCGCCGTGCACCGCAGCCTCTGCCCCCCGCAGCATGGCGCCTGCGTGACCCCTGCCTTCCGTGTGCAGCCATCACTGCCATGTTCCACTCCGACGGCCGTGCGGGTGCCGCGGGCCCCAAGCTGCCTCGCCTGCTGGTGGTGAAAGAAACAGGGACGTTGTAAACCTCCCACGGCATCCGCGTGCCTCAAGGCAAAGGGTGCCGCCAGGGGCTCCTCAGTGTGGGTGCCGCCAGGGGCTCCTCAGTGTGGGTGCCGCCAGGGGCTCCTCAGTGTGGGTGCCACCAGGGGCTCCTCAGTGTGGGTGCCTACAGCCCAGAGGCTCAGCTGAGAGTCTGGGGGACGGGCCTGTGGCCCTTGGGATCCTGGAGCCACAACGCTCAGCTCGGTCCCTGCTTCTGCCGAGCAGTTAGCCACTCCTCAGGGGCAGGGCCAGGCCTCTGTGAGCTGCGAGGTGCTGCGGACGCCCTGGCCCAGGGCAGGCCCTTGGCGTTCTGCGTCCTGTGTCTGGGCTGGGGGACAGGACTCTTCCCGGGACTCCTGGTCTCAGAGGCCTTAAAGGCTGGACAGGAAGGCTCAGACTCGGCACAGGAAAGCCATTCTCGCACAGATCCCCGTAAGAGACCAGCAGGGAGGGCCTCTGGAAACGGAGCCTCCGCCAGTGCTCAGCAGGTCCTGCGGCCTCTTACCCGCTCCTTCGGGTGGGCTGGGCACATTCCTGCTGAGATGCGTGTGGTTCCCACCCCCAGGTGTTCTGTGATCTTATCTGAGACTCAGCCAGGCCCAGAGGGCCGTGTCTGCAGGCACCACCATCTGCCAGTGCTCCTCACTCCTGCCCTGACACCCCGCCTGCAGGCTCCCCACTGCCAGTCACCGGCGGCCCCTTCTCCACGGGCTCAGGCAGAGCCTCAGCCACAGTCTGCGTGTCCACGTGTTGTGCCTCCGCCCCCACCTGGAGCTTCAACCTGTGCCCTGAGGCACCAGGCCACCCTGTGCCCTGGGCGGTGCTCTGGTGGAGGCTGGGACTCCTGGCTCCTCATTGGACCGAAACTACTTCCCGGGCGGCCTGAGCCCTTAGGGGTGCTGCCGAGTGTCCTGACGGGGGGGCAGTTCCTCCCAGTCCAGCCTGAGCCCTGGCAGAGGGGGCTGCAAGGGAAAGGGGGAAGAGAGTGTGCATGGTCGTGGACACTTGCCATTTGTCCCTCCTCAGCCACAGTGCCTGTGGGCATCCCCTTCAGCCCCTTGCCAGCTCAGCCCTGAGGTGTGCCCGGTGGGGTCCCTCTCTCAAAGGCCTCGCCCGGTGCCTCCCCTCTTCCCACCCGTCTGCCCGGGGACTGGATGGGCTGTGCCTGTGAGACGGTGCAACATGCACTAACGAAGGGAAGCACACCTTCGTACGGAGAACTTGTCCCCAGAAACCCAGTTGGGTCCTGTGAAAAGCGGTCCCCTCTCAGGGCAGTAGCAGGTCTGCCTCCTGCCCGGCCGCTCCTCGTGGCTGGCGGCTCCTGGCCCCTGTGCTGCAGGCCTGGGGGCAGGAGGAGGGCTGGGCCGGCCTCCTGGTGCAGACCACGCTGCCGCGCTCCGGGGGACCGAGGAGCTGGCCGGCGGCCTCGGTGAGGCTGTGGGACATTGAACAGTGGGCGGGGGAGGGTCCTCTCCCGCCCGGCTTTGTGCCCTGGGTTTTGCCCGTGCCTGTTGACATTAGCAAACCTGTTCAATTCTCGGGTTAAAAGATAAGAAAGTTACATTGTCACAGCTCTCCCTGCAGTAATAACGAAGCCCAGGTGCTCCTGGGATTCCGCCCGGCCACCAAAAGGGGTGCTGTGGCCGCCCCGTCTCTAAGCACCCGGGTGTCCAGCTCATAGGGGCTTGTTTGCAGCTTTGGAGCGCAGAGCCGTGCTGTGGCACCTGGGAGGTGGCTCTGGCCCCATGTGTAGCCTTTGTCCTGACGCGTCTCTGATACGGGCCAGTGTGCCCGCACCACAGGAGCTGAGGCCAGTCGATTCCAAACCCCCAGCCAGGATGTGGGGGGGCAGGGCCCCCTGTCCTGCAAGGACCGGGGTCCCAGTCTGCCACCTGTGCCGTGACCAGCACAGGACCTTACTCCTCAGTCTGTCGCTGGCCTGAGGAAGGAGGTCAGATTCTGGGGTCTGAACCCCCAGGCCCAGGGAAGGAGGGGGGCTGGTGGGGAGGGGAGTCCCAGGGAGGGCCTGCCCTTTTCCAGGGCTTCATGCGGTGGCAAAGCCGAGGGCTTGGGGGTCTGGGTTCTCGTTGGGGTTCTGTTCTTTGCCCCATCTCACAAATTTGGGGAGCTTGAACCTGGATAAGAAAAAAATAAGCATTTTCTCCATCTCTGGCCCCAGTGGAACCTCTCCTTCACTGTGGGTGCTGGGAGACCTGTGGGGTGGGGACTCCAGGGGTGCCTGCATGCAGCTCCCCGCGGTGGCTGGTCACCAGGTGGCGATAAGCCGTGGTGATCTTTCTCATAGTCTGGTACCTTTCCGTTTGTGCCTGTGAGTCCGTGTACTGTTTCCTGCACTTAACCTGAGGCGGTCCGCAGGCCCACCACACTCGCAGGAGCGCCATCGAGACTCGGCTCTCCTCGCCCCTGCACAGCGAGGACCTGGATCGGGCAGCCGCTCTCCCTGTCCTCCAGGAGCTCACCTGCGTCCGGCCGTGAGCGCCTCGGGGCCAGAGCCCGCGTCTGCCTCCGTGCCAGCGCCAGCCAGGGACCCCAAGGGCAAGTGCCCACTCCACACAGCTCGCCGCCCACCTGCGCGGGGCCCACCGACGCTCCAGGGCGTTTATCTGGCTCATCGCAGCAGCTGAGCTGCTGACGTGCGAATTCTCTGCAGTAACTTCCATTCTCAGCGGCATTGCCAGGCAGTGAGGGGGAGCTTGCCTGCTCTGCTCTGCAGCAGCAAGAAGGCAGCTCGGTGCCTCACACGGGAGTTTAGGCAACTGCTTCCATCCAGCGGGGAGATGCGGGTTCGCCTTTAAAGAGCATAACTGTCTTCACTGCATCTTTGTATCAACTCGGACAAAGCTGTGCGCGAGACTGTGTCCTCTGGACTTTGAAATGGGGGGCCTGGGTGGCCTTGGCTCTGGTTCGAAGGTTAAGTTAGCACCAGGGACGCGGAGCAGGGCTCAGGGTGCGTCGAGTTACCCAAATATATAAAAGGCTGAGTGACCAACCGTACGTACATACACACGTCCAGCCAACCGACCAGTTCACAGGACGCGCACTGGCAATTTTAAATGAACGTTGACTCGCACGCGCAATACATGTATAGCTCTCGGATATTATTGAAATCCCCCGTGAAATGATTTGTAACGGATCTATTACTGAAGCTACCTTTGGAAATAGTATATCTATAGATAACGTTAAAAGTATATCTAAACGTGTGATTCTTTGTCCTAAAAATGAGCACGTTCATAAATTAAATGAAGAAATTTTGGATATACTCGATGGAGATTTTCACGCCTATTTGAGTGATGATTCCATCGATTCAACGAATGATGCCAAAAAGGAAAATTTTTCCATCGAATTTCTTAGCAGTATTACTCCTTCGGGAATGCCGTGTCATAAATTAAAATTGAAAGTAGACGCAATCATCATGCTACTGAGAAATCTTAGTAGTAAATGGGGTCTTTGTAATGGCACTAGGTTTATTATCAAAAGATTGCGACCTGACATAATTGGAGCAGAAGTATTAACAGGATCTGCAGAAGGAGAGGTGGTTCTGATTCCAAGAATTGACTTGTCCCTGTCTGACACTGGCCTCCCATTTAAATTGATTCGAAGACAATTTCCTGTGATGCCAGCGTTTGTGATGACTTAATACATCACAAGGGCAAACTCTAGACAGAGTAGGAATATTCCTACCTGAACCCGTTTTCGGACAGGGTCAGCTATATGTTGCTTTCTCTTGAGTTCGAAGAGTGTGTGATGTTAAAGTTGTAAATACTTGATCACAAGGGAAATTAGTCAAGCACTCTGAAGGTGTTTTCATCCTTAATGTGGTATACAGGGAGATATTAGAATAAGTTTAATCGATTTATCAGGCATTGTTTTTATCAATCTTTTTATGTCATTTTTGTTGTTTTTATGTCATGTTATTGTTTATTAATCAATTTATGTATTATTTCCATATACATTTTACTAATTTTCTTTTATCTCTGACACTTCTATTATAAAGGGTGAATGGAGATATTAAAATATTTTTTCCAATTAATTTTTCTTCTAATATTTCTCCTAATGAATCTGTGCACTGGCCACTAGTTTCAAAATAAACGGTTTCTTTAAAAATTGTGGGGAACACTCGCCATTGGTTTCAGCAAAGGGAAAAAGGAATTTGCTGCCGTGCCGTGAGTTACCCTTTTATTTTTAATTGTTGGGGTAATAAGTCCCGTGGAAGTTTCGGCTCTGACCCTGCGCAGGTGGGCACGTGGCTTCCCCTGCGGAAGGAAGGGGCTCCTCAGGGCAGCGGCTCTGGGACCAGCCTCCCGTCTGTCCGAGCTCCGTCTCCCTGAGCTCTGGGCTCTGCAGGGGCTGGCTGGCTTTGGGGTCAGCAGGCAGCAGCCCCGGCACAGCCTGTGGACAGACGCTGTGGTCAGGGCTCACGCGCCTGAGGGGCCTCTGGCGCAGCCCCAGCCATGGCTGCCCTTGGGGACTGTCCACATCTGTCAGCAGGCTGAACCCGCACCTGCCTCTCGGCAGCCCAGGCCTCCCCTGCCGCCGCTTCCCCGCTCATCGCCCTCCTGACCCCGCCTCCCTGTGGCCGCTTTAAAGCACGCGTCACTTTCAGTGCACACGCATCCCACCCACAGGGCTACCGGGCGGTGGGTGGGTGGATCTTCCTGGGTTTAGGGAGGTGGAGGGTGGAGGTGCTCTCCTGAGGAAGCCCAGGCCAGCCCCCACCCGGGCCTCTGCTGTGATCACGCTGGGTGACGCACTCCCCCCCCTCCCCCCCAGCCAGCAGCCTCCACACCTCAGGCCATGTGAGCTCTGGGGACAAGAGCAGCGACACCCGAGTCCCGCTCCCCTGGGCCTCACCCGGCCCTGTCAGAGCAGCTTGCTGGCAGCCATACATACATCCTGGTGGCACTTTTTGATGAAGGAGCGGACGCCAGGCACCGCCTGGCTGGTGCAAGGCTTCTGGGCGCAGAGTGGTGTCAGGTACCGGTCAGCCCCTCCGCGCCCTCCACGCCCTCCACGCCCTCGCTCCTGGGAGCACCAGCTCCCTGCCTGTGCGCCCTGGCCCTGGCGGCAGGTGGGTAGCTTGAGTGGCTCCAGAGCGCAGGCCCCAGTGAGGGTGTGCGGGGTGCGCATGCTCAGCCTCGGCCTTGGGGACTGCCCACAGGCAGCAGTTCGGGTCCTGGTTTACAGTGGGGCCAAGTGCTAGGTCTCTCTCCTGCTGGAGTTACTTTTCTTTCTTCCACATTTTGGAAAACAAATGCCCAACCAACGTAGGGAGGTGTCCTCCAGCACCTGCACCGGCAGAGAGGCAGGTGCGCCCTGGCTGTGGGTCCCGGCTGCCTCCGGCCGTGGGCTCCCACAGGTCTCACCCAGGAAAAGCGCGTCCCTGGCTGACCGCCCTGTGAGAGTGCGGTCAGTAGCTCCCTCCAGCGGGCAGGGTCCGGGGTCTGGTGGCTCATCCCGGCTCTGCTGCTGTCGGCCGGGCCCAGGCCTGTGCAGAGCCCACACCCTCAGCCCAGCTGCCTCGGAGGCTCTAGCGTCGCGGCTCGCGCGTCCTGGTGCTGGTGGCCGGGCGGCCGGCCTCTCCCACTCGTAGTGGACGAAACGCTTTGTCTTCGTGCTGGGCCTGTGGACGGGCAGGCGGGCGTCATCCCAGCAGCCGGGGGCTGCAGTGCTCGGCCCCCCTCCAGCCCCGAGGTTCAGGGCAGGGCCGGCTCAGCCAGGCGACCACAGGCTCTGCAGGCGAGTGAGCCAACGAGAGGCCCGGTGAGTGCCCATGTACTGGACAGTCCGGAGCCCTGGGCCATGCTCATGTCTCCAGGGGAAGCCAGGGCCCTTCGGGGGGCCCCACCCCCACAGGAAGAGAGCAGAGAGAGGGTCCCTAGGGCACACCTGTGCCGTGGCCGCTCTCAGTCCGACCCTGCTTGGTCTAAGCAAGGGCTGGGGGCCAGTCACAGGCCACTGGACGCGGCCTGGTACCCACACGGGGTGCACAGCCCAGCGCCCCCTCTCTGGCCCTCGCCGCACTGCACTGCCCACGGCTGGGGACAGGTGGGTGCTGCCAGCCCTCACGTGCTGCCTGAGCCTGGTGGTCAGCCTTTGGCTGAGAGAGCACAGGCGGGGCGATGCCTGCAGCGGTGGGACGGGTGCTTGTCGCTGTCGCCAGGCTTTCCGTGGTGCCCGTGGGCCGTGGTCATTGCCACCATCCTCTGGTACTGGGCGCGCCCCTTCCACACAGATGCCCTGAACCCCTGCTGCCCTGCCCCCTAGCCAGCGGTCTGTGTGCGCACACGTGCGGGCAGCCCGTAGGAGGCCCTCAGGGTGGCCTGTGAGCCCATGAGCCCAGCCCAAGGCGGAGGGCACACGGGCTGCCTGTCAGGCTGCCACCCCCAGGCCCTGACGCTGTGAATTCCAGCTGGTTTTCAGGGAGGAAGAGGGAGGGCTGACAGCTGGGTTTGTTTTGTTGTTTTAGAAGATTCCAGAAGGAGCGGGTGTTGTCAAGGGATTGGCGCTTTATGGGGGGGCCTGCTAAGGGGTGTGGGCGTGGGGGGAGCAGAGGACGGAGGGGGCTGGAGCCCCACTCTGCTCGGCTTTGCTCTGGGGCCGTGGTCCTGGGCCCGTCCTCTGAGGGCCCGCCTGACCCAGAGTGAACAGTGTCCCATCGTCCTGGAAGAGTGGGTGCCGCCCAGCCCCCCAGGTGGCACTTGTCTGGTTGGGAGGGAGGGAGGGGGGGGGGGGCCATCTGCGGGAGCGGCTGGAGGAGGTTGCATCAGGAGGCCCTCCTGCCCTGTCAGAGGAGAGCCAGCCACCCCCAGCCCAGGGCCATGCCAGACCCCAGAGCCAGTGTACTCCCGCCCAGCCCTCTGCAGGGGGGGCGGAGGGGGGGAGGGCAGGCACCGCAGGCCTGGGGCTGAGCCACCCACGGAGCCCCGCCGCCCCTGCAGGGTCTGCTCTGACAGGGTCTGCACCCCTGGCCTCTGGGGCGAGGCCTGGGTCGCGAGTGGGCGGGGTCGGGAGTGAGGTGCAGCTCCTGAATCCCTGCCGGGCCCTCCCCCCAGGAGGGAGCGAGCTCAGACACGGAGCTGTCGCCGGAGGAGAAGAGGGTCCTGGAGAGGAAGCTGAAGAAGGAGCGGAAGAAAGAGGAGAGAAAGCGGCTGCGGGAAGCGGCAGCCCCGGCCCCACCTCTGCCAGCCAAGCCCTCGGGTGCCCAGCTGGCCCTGGACTACCTCTGTGGGTGAGAGGCCGCGGGGGATGGGGGGGCTGGCTGGGCTGTACCCCACGTCTGTGGTCTCTGGGAGGACGGGGCGGCCGGCCCATTCTGGCCGGGGCTGCTCTGTGCTGCCTGTGAAGTGCCCCGTCCCAGGCAGATGGCCTGTCACTCGCCTACAGCTGGGTGGCAGGCTGCTGGTGTGCGGGGATGCGGGGCCCCCCCCACACCCCAGAGGAATTGCAGGCAGACCTGGGTGCACTCCTGCCTCACCCTGGGCCTCTCTCCACGTCTGTGCCCTCGGGCTGGGAGGGCCCCAGAGCCCCCATGGACACTGTGAGCCTGGACACTGCCCCGGCCAAGCAGAGGCCACCAGGCTGGTGCAGACAGACCCCCCACGCCTCCGCCTGGTGCTGAGGCCATGTTCTCCTCTCCAGCTGGGCCCAGAAGCACCAGGGCTGGCGGTTTCAGAAGACGCGGCAGACCTGGCTCCTACTGCACATGTATGACTGCAACCAGGTGTGTGCTGGGGGGTGGGGGGGGGCGGGGGGCCGAGGGGGGCGGGTAAGGGGGATGGAGGGGATCTCCCAGCCCTGCCTGCACCGCCCCTCCAGTCTCTCTGCCCCTGACCCTGCACAGTGGTCCTCCTTCCTTTCTGTGCTGGGTGCCCAGTTAAAATAGGACCTGGGCGGGGCTGGCTCCAGCAGATGAACTCTCCAGCACCCCTCCCCTTGCTGCACCCGCCCCCAGGCCCTCGGTCCCCCGGTGAGGACACTGGGCAGTGCCATAGGTCTGAGGCACCAGTGGCAGGGCCGGAACCCAGGGCCCACGCTGCAGGCATCTCGGTCCCCTCGGCCCAGCGTCCCCCCGCCTGGCTGCTGACCGGCCCTCGTCCCTCCTGCACAGGTCCCCGACCAGCACTTCCCCACCCTGCTGGCCTACTTGGAGGGCCTGAGGGGCCGGGCAAGGGAGCTGACCGTGCAGAAGGCTGAGGCCCTGATGCGGCAGCTGGATGAGGCGGGAGCCGGCCCAGGCCACCCCCTGCTGGACAGGAGCCGGCGCGCCCGGCAGGTGCTGCAGCTGCTCTCCTAGGGCCGCAGGCCCCCGCCAGGTGCCAGCCCAGCTGCCCTCGGGCCTGGAAGCTGCCTGTTTTTCTACTAGGGCCCGAGACTGGCAGAGCTCCCTGCCCGCTCGCTGCAGGTCGTCTGGGTTGGGCCCCGTGTGGGGCCTGGGGCCGTCTCATGCAGGCCACGTGTTTCCTGCCCCCGCCTGGCCGCGTGGAGCCTCCCTGCTCAGGCCAAACCACGGACTCACTGCCCGGCTCCAGGGGAACTAGCTGTACTTCCAATAAAGCGGCCACGCTGGCCACGGCTTCCGTCCTTGTCTACCCTCGCCTGCTTACAGGTTGGGAGGGGCGTTTGCTGAGGGAGAGTGTGCGGCCACCAGGCTGTCCCTGCCGTGCCCGCCCCGGACGCACCGGGCGTCTGTCACCTGGCCCTCCTGCAGGATGACCCTCCTGTGGGCTGCCCTTTGCAGTGGCCGCAGTGATCATGGTGCTGCCCTCCCACAGCCGCCCACGAGGAAGATTTACCTGCTATCTGTCTGCCTGAAGGTGGACCTGCTTTCCTTGCTCCCGGGCAGTGCACGCATTGGACCCCGGGAGTCACAGGGCTGAGCACCGAGCACACAGGCCGCATTCGGGGCGAGGGGGGGAGTCAGGGCCAGGGCCAGTCCCTGGCTGACCACAGGGGTCTCAGCGTCTATTCACCTGCACCCAAAGCCCTGTCTCGGAGGGTCACACCACCCTCCCATCCAGCACCCAGGTGTCCGCTCCCACCGAGCTGTGTGGCAACTTGGGGCCATCCACTGCCACTGGTGCAGCTGAAGTCCTGATCTCGCATGCACATGTATGCACACATGCACACACACATAGCTATATGTGCATGCACACGTGTACATATACACACCTGTTTGGGTGCACACGTACTGGTATGTGCGTACACCTATACATGCTCACACGTGTGTGCACACATGCTCACACATGCACATGCAGGCACACATGGTTGCACGCATGTGCACACACACTACAGGCTGAGAGCCAGAGGGGCTTCGGGACTGAGAGCCGGGACCCCTCTCGGCCTGGGGTTTGCCCTGGGGGTGGCCCCGCTCCGCTGGAGCTTGTCTTGGTTTTTGGTTCATCCTCCCCTGAGTATAGTTTTCCACTGATTTTTAGAGAGTGGAAGGGAGCGGGAGAGAAATGTCAATGTGAGAGAGACACGTCAGTTGGTTGCCTCCAGCACACACTCCAAGCAGGCCCAGGGATCAGGCCTGCAGCCGAGGTACATGCCCTTGACAGGAATGGAACCCGAGACACTTCATGCTGAGGGCCAGTGCTCTGACCACTGAGCAACCAGATAGGGCTCTGCTGCGATGGACGTTGCCCCTCGGAACCCTGGGAGCTGAGGCGGCCGCCTGAGTGCCCTGGAGCAGTGGTCGGCAAACTGCGGCTCGTGAGCCACATGCGGCTCTTTGGCCCCTTGAGTGTGGCTCTTCCACAAAATACCATGGCCTGGCGAGTCTATTTTGAAGAAGTGGCGTTAGAAGTTTAGTTTAAAAAATTTGGCTCTCAAAAGAAATTTCAATGGTTGTACTGTTGGTATTTGGCTCTGTTGACTAATGAGTTTGCCGACCACTGCCCTGGAGGGTTTGCTCACAGTCCAGGGCCGTAGTTTTGATTTTGGGGGACTTGGGGGGCCCCTGCGGTGAGGCTAAGGGCCAGCGCTAGAGCCAAAGGCAAATCTGGGCCAAGGGCACCTCCAGGCAGGGGTGCGGGCACAGACGTTCAGAGCCCTCTGCCCACCATCGTCCTGCGTCAGCCTGTGCCCCTCCCGACCCGCATGCAGAGGCCATGGGGCAGCCTGTCTGCACCTGGCCGGGGCCAGACCGTGTGCAGTTCCGAGGATCGGCCAGCAGTCGAGTCCCATCTGTGTGGCCGGCGGATGCCCCCATCCCAGGTCAGGTTTCCATGGTGAAGAGGGAAGTGAGGCCCTGCATACACGTGTTTGCACAAGAACAGCTGTGTATATGCACACACGTGTGAACATGTTTAGGTGTGTGCACATGCCTGCATGTGTGTGAGCATGTATAGGTATACACACATCCCAGGCAGTGGCTCACTTATTGGTGTTTTTTTAAAATATATTTTTATTGATTTCAGAGCGGAAGGGAGGAGAGAGAAACATCAATGATGAGAGAGAATCACTGATCAGCTGCCTCTTGCAGGCCCCCCCACTGGGATTGAGCCCACAACCTGGGCATGTCTGACCGGAAATCGAACTGTGACCTGCTAGGTTCATAAGTCGACGCTCAACCACTGAGCCACACGGCCCAGCTCACTCTTCGTTTTTATTAACTTGTTCCTGCTGGAGGAGGGTGCACCCACACTGCCTAGTTTGGGGCCTGGCTGCACCCTCGTCAGCCTGTCTTCATGGGGGAGAAGGGGGAGATGGCACAGACTCGGGCCCAGGGCGGGGGTGCAGGTTTCATGGGTCAGACGGACTTGGGGGAGGAGAGGCTGCCCCAATGGGCACGGGGGCGGGAAGGGCTGGTGGGGGTCCTGGTGCAGACGCAGCGGCTGAACCCCGGGCGGGGGGAAAGGGCAGATGAAAAGAGGTGGGACCCTGGCTGCTGTGGGAGAGGAGGGACACGGTCCAGTTTTAGGGTGCGGGGCCTGGCAGATGGCCTACCTCCATGGCCCACTGCGGCCTGAGGGACAGCTGCCAGGCCCGTGGTCACACTGTCTGGAACAGGGCTGTGGTGAGCGAAGGGCCGGTAAGGACCGTCCGTCCAGGCTGCCACCAGGGGCAGTGAGTCACCCCCCCCACCCTCCCCGCTCCCCAGGCCTCCTCCGTCAGCGCCCCTGGGGCCTCGGCACTGCACACAGGACCTGGGCCGGCGGCCGCATGGTGAAGGCGGGCGTGGGCACCGTGCGCAGGCCAGCGGGGCCAAGGCCGGGCGGGGGCTGCAGGCGGAAGCTCTGGAGGAGGCCAGCAAAGAGCAGAAACAGCTCTGTCCGGGCCAGGCTCTCTCCCAGGCAGACGCGGCGGCCTGTGGGGAAACCGAGGCAGGGGCATCAGCTCCCAGCCGGGGGGCAGGGGGGGGCATTTGGAGTCCTGGCGAGGTCCCCGCCCCCGAGGTCCCCCGCCCCCGAGGTCCCCAGTCCCCGAGGTCCCCGCCTGAGACCCTGGCTCGCCCCGCACCCGCAGAGAAGGGCAGGAAGGCCTCCCGCTTCACGAAGTGCCCGTCAGCGTCCAGGAAGTGCCCCGGGTTGAACTGGCCAGGCGTCTCCCACTGCGTCTTGTCCAGGAGCACGGAGCTCAGCAAGGGGACCACTGGTGTGCCCTGCGGGGGAAAGCAGCGGGCTGGCTGGGGTGCCTGTCCCCCCACAGGCCTGGAAGGAGCCCTGACAGGGTCCTGGGGAGGCCGGCCGGCCGTGAGGGCTGCCCCAGGGTGGACCCTGCACTCGCTGCGCCATCCCATTTCACAGGGAACCCCAGACCACACCGGGGGGCGGGGGGCGGCCTGCTGCTCTGATGCCCTCCCTGCCACCATGAGAGCCCGGCATCAGGGCACCCGAATCCCCTCCTGAGGCCTGGCCGCCCACCTTGGGGAGCAGGTAACCGCCAAGCCGGGTGCTGCCTGCCGTGCAGCGGGGCACGTGGGGCAGGAGCGTGATGAACCTCTGCACCTCGTGCAGCACGGCGTTGGTGTAGGGCAGTGCCCGCTGGTCCTCGGGCTGGGGTGGCCGCCCGGGGCCCAGCACCCGGTCCAGCTCCTCCTGCACCCGGTCTGCAGGCAAGAGGGGGCACCGGTATCCCTGGGGGCCTCATCCCTGGGTCCCGGGTGCTGGCGCAGGGGAGGCCGCGGCCGCACACCCACCCTGCACGCTTGGGTGCCTGCCCATCAGGAGGGCTGCCCACTGCAGCGTGGCCGCGGTGGTCTCGGTGCCGGCCATGACCATGTCCAGGACACAGGCGACCACGTTCGCCTCCGAAAATAGGCCGTCGGGGTCTCCCCCCTGCAGGGCGGGGGGGCAGGGCTCAATGGAGGCTGCCCCGCCGGCCCCCAGCTCCGGGCTCCAGAAAAGGGGCAGAAGCCAGGCATGGCGGAAGGGCAGCACCGGGATCCCTGAGCACCTGCTGGCGGGGCCCACCCGTCCTCCCAGCTGCCCGAGGCCGCACGGGAACCCCTTTCACAGCTGGAGACCAAGGCTCAGGGAGGCCCCAGGCGGAGGGGGAGGAGCGTGGGCAGGACCAGGTGGGGCCCGGATGCCCCCGGCCTCTGGGGGGGCGAGGAGGGCTGGCCCACACCTGGCCTTGCTGCCTCAGGGCGTCCACGTAGCTGTGCACGGGGCCTCCCCCGGGCGCGGGGGGCCGCCGCGCCTCCAGGAGGGCCCTCAGGATGGCCCGCACCTCGTCGATCTTCCTCAGGACCGGCCGGTGCAGCTGGAGGAGGGCCCCCAGCCGGGGGTAGATGTTGAACAGCTGGGGCGGGCAGAGAGCGAGTGAGGGTGGGGTGGGGTGGGGCTCAGTCCCCACAGCCCCACGTGGGACCAGCGGGGCGGAGGAGACCTGTCCGAGGGCCGGAGGAGGAGCCTGGTGACCAGGAACACCTGGGAGTGTTCAGTGCCGAGACTGTAACTACCCCCGGCTCCCCACCCGCCAAAGCCGGCGGCAGGCTAGGGCTGCCCTGTGGGAGAGCTGAGTCGCTGCCATTGAAAGGGAGGAGTTTGCCACCTTCAGCCCTCGGCCCCTCTGAACCGGCCAGCCGGGTCGGCCTGCAGTCGGCGCTCACTGGATGCTCGCTGTACCTGCACAGCTGTGTCCGGGAGCACACTACGCACCTGGCCGGCACCTGGGCAGGGAGCGGGCACGGGGCGGGGGGCTAGAGCGTTAGGCTGCGGAGCGGCCAGCCTGTTTCCGGTGGCTCCGCCATGGGCCTTGGTGCTGGCGCTGAGCCTGCGGCCTCCTGAGGGGTGGCTCTGCCTGTCCAGGACACAGCGGCCCCTCCACCTGCTCCCCCGACCAGAATTAGGGCTCAGACGCACTTCCCGGAGCAGGCTGCCCAGCCCTGTGCGGGCCATGGCCCCATGGAGGCGGGGCGGAGGTGCCTGTGGGCACCGGGTCGGGGAGCTGGTCAGACGGCGCTGACCCTGCCAACCTGCCGTGCTGGGTGGGGAAACGGGATGAGCACACGACCCGGCGTCTGGGTCAGGACTTGGGACGCCCGTCTCTGAAGGGAGTGGGACAGAGGTCCCGGGTGTCAGGCCCCCATCGGGCCCCGCCCACCTCTGAGCACTGGCTCTTGCGGTGGAGATGTGGGGAGGGGCGACGAGGACTCCCGGTGGCGCGGGTCCTGCCTGGGCTGGCGGGGCCGCGGTGTGGGCGCAGGACCAGGAGCCCTGCCTGCCTCTGGGCCAGTGGTTCCCAGCGTGGGGCGCGCGCCACCGGGGGGCAGTTTGCTATTTAAGGGGGCAAATCAAGAATGAGTTATTAACTGAATGCTTTGTGTTTCTTACGGTCCTGGGGGCCTCATGTACGGTTTATAAGTACATTTTGTGACATGTTTATGCCTTTCAGTTCTCTATTATGTTTTGAAACTTTGCTGTTTTTTCATAGCTATTCATATTATCATTTTAACAATTTCTTAGTGATTTCTTCCTCAGTGTTTCAGCTGTCCTTTCGTTCTTTTATTTTTCTCGTTCGTGGATGCCCCGTTCTTTGGAAGCTTGTGTAGACCAAGTTCAAGGCCTTTGAGGCTTCCTCCCTGTGAATGGGAGCTCGCTTTTTGAATAATAAGAATTCTAGGTCACGGGGGCATCAGGCTGTGAGAGACGCTCGGGGGCGTGGCCAAAAAGTTGGGGACCACGGCCCTAGCCGACCTCACCTCACCTGGCTGGTGGCCCTGGCACCCCTCCCCATCTCAGGCGACCTCTGACCTCTCACCTGCAGGCCGGGAGTCCCCAGCAGGACCATGACGTCATCAATGAGGCCCAGCAGGGACACGAACACAGGGTCTTGGTAGTCGAACCGCTGGCCGAAGAGGAGCGTGAAGGTGACGTTGGAGGGAGCCCAGCCGAGCAGGGCCAGCGGGAAGGGCCGGCCTGCGGGGGAGACAGGCCTCAGTGGGGAGGGGCCTGGGGAAGGGGGCCCCCCCGGCCCTCACTCACCTCCATACTGATCCAGCTGCCCCACAAGGCACCGCAGCTCCTGCAGGACCTTGTCGGCCACGGGCCCCCGCCCCACGCCCAGGCCGTGGAGGGTGCGCACGGCGAGCTGGCGCGCAGCTTTCCAGCGAGGCCCCGAGGAGAAGAAGATGCCTGTAGGCCACGGGGCGACCCCAGAGCAGGCGCTCACTGTCCCGCCGCCTCCCAGGGCTGGCCTCGTCCCCTCGGTGTGCAGGGTCCCCATGCACCGCCCCCCCCCAACATGGACACCCTGTACCCCCCCAAAGAGCAGGGCTGGTGACTGCCCCTCCCCACCTGGGGGCCCTCTCCCCATCACAAACCTACCCCTGCCCCCCTGGATGAGCTGGAAGATGGGGATGGGGGGCCGGTCGGCCAGCTCCTGCCCCGTGCCCACCAGGGCCTCCCGGACCGCCTTGTAGCCGGTCAGCACCACCGTCTTCTGGCCTCCCAAGTGGACGGTGAACACCGGCCCGTACTGTTCTGAGAGCTGGCAGTGGGGGGCCCCGTGAGGAGAGGCCTGGGAGCCACACAGCAGACCCCACAGAGCCCCGCACCCTCCGGAAGGGACACTGCCTGTGGTGCTGGGTGTGGCCATCCTGGGGTTTCCTCCTGGGGGGACGCTCCGGGGGCAGGATTGAGGGCTGTGCACTAGGGTGGCCACGCTGGAAGCTTGGGGCCTGCACAGGAGCCCCCCCCAGGCCCCACCCCTCGAAGGGCCCGCCTGGCCGGTGTGTCTCACTCTGACCTCCCCTGGCCGGCATGAGGGCACAGAACAATATGCCAGCAAGCGCTGGCCTTGGGGCCCTGTCCCAGTCACCGCCCCGTCTGTCCCCACAGCATCCCTGTCCGAGGTGGGGGCTGCCGCCCTCCCGCTGAAGCCACTCTGCCCCAGCGTGCTGGATGGCAGCCTCGGGACCCAGAACCCAGGCCTGCAGCCGTGTGCAGCCCCTCCCCATCCACCTGCGTCTGCCGCCCAGGCAGGAGGAACCGCCGCCAGCTGCCCCTCTGGTGGGCAGTGGGCAGTGGGCAGCCTGTGTGTGTGCCGCTCCTGGGAGTCCTGTCCCCTCCCCTCCACTGCCCAAACCTGCCCCTGCGTCAGGGTCTCTCCAAATGCTGCCTCTTCCAGGAAGTCCTCCTGGCTCTCTGCTCCTTGGATGGCCCATCTTCAACGTGCACTGGAGTCTTTCTCCTCCCAAGGCAGGCGGGCCGTTGGGTCCCTGTGTCCCTACCAGGCCAGCGCTGGCTGGACCACGAGCCTCCTAGCCCACAGGGGTCCCGGAAAACAAGGGCTCTGCTTCCTCGGGCGAGGGACGTCGCACGGCCGCAGGCGCCCCCCCCTTACCTCCATCAGCGAGCGCTCCTGCTGGGACACCCGCAGCAGGTGCAGGTTCCCGACGAGGGGCAGCGGGCGCGGCCCGGGGGGCCAGCGTGGGGCCAGGCGGGGGGCAGGGGTGTGAGTGCGGAGCAGCACCCAGAGCCCCAGGAGCCCCAGGAGCCCCAGGAGCAGCGGGGCCATGAGGACGCGGTGGTGGGGCCCCCGTCCCGCCCTGCGCCTTATAGGCCTCGGAGAGGGCGTGCCGCACCCCACACCCACCACCCGAGAATGTGGAACAAGCGGTTTGCAGGGGACAGCCAGGCGGCTTAAAGCGACAGGCGTGTGTGGAATGTGGGGTCGAGTCTGCAGGGGGCGGGTGGGGCTGTGGGGGCAGGTGTGCCAGCCTGTGCATGGGCGTCCCGTCAGGCAGGGGCAGAGGACCTTGGTGGCCCGTTGCCCCTCCGGGCAGCCCCCGCCTCTGCCTCAGTCTTCCCATCAGAACCAGGACTTGCGGGCTTAAGGGCCCGGCCCCGCTCTCAAGGGGGAGCCCAGCTTCCCTGCTGAGCCTCCCTCTGTGGCCCCATGGCCGTGAGGTCCTGGGCCTCTCCCAGCCCCCCACTACCTGTGTCCACCTAGCCCCCCCCCTTGGGCCAGTGGGGCACCCCAGGCTGGTCCTCGAGGGTCTGCACGCAGACACCTCCGATCCCAGGGCCGTCAGATCATCAGCAGGGCCCCACCCGGGGCTAAGGGAGCGGCCCTGAGTGACAGCTGCTCCTCGGGGCTGTCGGCTCCGTCACCTGGGGCTGAGGCACCAGCCTGTGCCCGGACAGGGCGGGGCTGACCGCCCCGAGGCCGGCCCTGCAGCCGGCTGGCGGGTGACAGGTGGCCCGTTTACAGCCCTCGTCCTGGGCCACAGCCGTCTCCTGAACCCCGTCGCCCAGCAGGGAGGGGGAGGCACCGCTTTGGGAAGGAGCTAGGAGGGCGGGAAGCTGTTGGCACCAGAACTGGCCGGGCCTGCTCCCCGCCACCTGCCCCGACAGGAGGCCGCCCGCCCGGCCCCACGCTGGGCCCCACTACACCTCCACCCACCCCCCGTTGACTGCACTGCACGCCTCCATGGCGGGGGTGCACACTCTTTCATCCTCGGCCTGTCCTACCGCAGGGCTGTGGGGCGGGGAGGGGGCGGGTAGCTAATTGTTGGGGCTTCGGTCATTTGGGCTGAGCTCCCCGCACCCAGGCTGCTGCCAGGCGTGTGGCTGGGTCCTGTCGTCCAGGGACGGTCACTTCATTGGCAGCTTTGAGCACCTGTGTGTGCGGCTCGGCCAGGAGAGAGGGCGGAGCTGGTGGGGCAGGGTCCTAACGGCCTCGGAAGCCCATGTGGCAGGGACTCTGCATCCAAGAACCCCTCAGGCAGACGGGCCCCCAGGAGTCAGGAAGGCCGGGGTCCTCAGGGGGTCCACCTGGGAGCCGAGTCACAGGGTCCCCCTCCCAGAGGAGCCGCCTGCGTGGGGTCTGGGCCTGTGTGAAGCCTGAGCCTGGGTGCGCCTGCTGGGCCTCGGGTGGGGGCTGCAGGTGAGGAACCCGGGTCCTGGGGGTCCTGGGTCTTGCACGGCCTCCTCCTACAGGCGGGTGCCGCCTGGAGGCCCAGGTCTGTGCAGCCCTGGGCATGTGCTGGTGGGACTCCCGGGACCGTCCCTTGGCCGGGTGCTGGCCCGCTCTGCCATGGAGCCTTCAGCTCCTCCTGGCAGCCTAGAGGGGGCCCATGTCACTGAGGAGGAAGCGGGGCTCAGCTGAGAGGTCCTGGTACACTGGCAGGTAAGGGAGGGTCACGGCGGAGTCCCCAGAGTTTCCACCAAGTCTCTGGATTGACCCCTCTAACCCCTGCTCTGGGAGTGAGGATCAAGGGGCAGAGGCCACGACCTTTGACCCGACTCTGGGAAGTCACACAGCTTTGTCACCTGGGGGAGCCCCAATCTGCCCAGATCCCCAGCCAGGGGAGGGGCAGGGCTCCAGGACAGTCTGTCCCAACTGCCCTCAAGTCCATTCCTCAGGGGGTCCTGGAACCAGTGGGCCCTTCCAGAGCCCTGGCCCCCCTCTGGGGCAGCTGAGGGGCCTGTGCCCTGACTGGGGTGGAGTTGGTCTGTCCGGGTGTCTGCAGGGCCCGGTCTGGGGGAAGCCCCGGAGGCCTCAGATGGGGGTGTCTGGGCCCAGCGCACACCCAGTGCCCCCCCACCCCAGGTTCCCAGTGGCCCCAGGCCCCACCGGGGCGAGTGTCCGGGGGCTGCAGCCACAGACTGGGCCGCGAGCAGACCCTTACCTGGCTGCTGAGTGTGGGCAGATCTGGGCCCCAGGGGGCTCCGGAAAGATCTTCTGTGACCCCAGCTCCTGGTGTCCCCGCATTCCTCCGTGTCCCTAACATGTCAGGGCTCCTCTCCCTGTGTCCATGTGCCTCTCCACTCTGCCTCCTAAGGAGCCCTCGTCCTGGGGTGCAGGCCCCCCTCCAGGGCCACTTCGTCCGGTTCCTACTTTAGTCACTCCTGCAGAGACCAGGTGGACGCATCTCTTGTGGGGCCACTGGTCACCCCACAACAAAGCTGACCCACTCTCTGGGTTCCCTCACAGGCACACAGCAGAGGGCCCAGAAGTCTCCCCCGGCCTCAGTGACGGGGAACCCCCGCCCCCACCAGCTGTGCCCCCACTCCTGCGCCTTCAGCGATGTGTGTGCTTCCTCACACCTCCGTCCACTGCATGTCCTGGACGGGCAGCGCGGAGGTCCAGATGTGACACCGTCCGGAGAGGATGGAGAGGAGCCGCCGCCTCCATCCGCCACATCCCGCCTCAGGCCTCGCCGCCTGCCTCAGGCCTCGGCACGAGCTGCTAAAAATACCTGTGGGCACATTTCTTTGTGCTCAGCTGCAAGGGACACTCAACCCCGAGAAACGGGGTCCCTGCGCCGGGGTTGCTGCCTGGTAGATTCCGGCAGATGTTCCTCCTGTGATGGGTGAGGTCAGGTTCCCGCTGACGCTGACGCGCCCGGAGCCCCAGGCTCTGGGCCCCCTCCTCTCTGCTGCTCCTGCGTTTCCTCCGGCCACAGGGGTGCCCTGTCTTAAAGGGGGCTCTCTAACCGGAGGCTGAGCCACCCCAGCTGGTCTGTCCACGCTGTGAATTCATGAGTGAAGCAAGGGGTCCCTGCTGGAGGCTCCCGGCCGGGGCTGGGCCTCTGTTCCTGTGTGAGATGAGGGTGCGAACAGACACCACCAGGTTCGTGCTTCAGGGGCATCAACTGGATGCCTGCTGCGCCGGACACTGTTCCGGCCGCAGGACCCTTGGGAAACAGCCTCACGCACAAGAGGGCTGCTGGGTTCCTCCCCCGCTTTTCTCGACCGCACAGCTGAGCACCCCAGTCCCCCACGGAGGAGTCCATTAAAAGCTGGCTGTCACCTTGAGGTCATGACCCCGCAGGGCCACCCAGCGGAGGCTGTGGGCAGGGGGTGGGGCTGCCCCTTCTGCGGCTGAGCGGCTCCATCCAGTCCAGTGGGAAGTGCGACTTGCTGGGAATAAAGCCGCGATTGTCTGCGGCCCTGGGAACGATTAATGAGTAACTGTGTGTGGCCCCGGCCCAGCCTGTAAAGGGTTGTTTATGCGACAAGAACAAGGTGCCCTTTCCTTCTGCCTTGTAAGTGGGCCCAGAGCCCAGGCCGACCGGGGCCCAGACGACTGGAGTGGGTGTCCCTGTGGACCCACTAACACGGGGTGCCCGCTCTGTGCTGCCCCCTCCCCCCCACAGAGCAGGTGCAGCCACAGGCACCAGATCCAGCAGTGGCCACTGCAGAGGGGCCCTGACAGGGTGGGGGGCCTCCTCGGGTGAGGGCACCCAAGCCAAGCCTTGAGGAGGAGCTGGCCCTGGGGTGGGGCTGTGGGGCCTATTGGCAGGCACCTGCCTGGACGCCTGTGCTTGGAGGTGGCTGCTCCTCCTGACCCGAAGGAGCAGAGGTGCTGGGTCCCGGCAGGGATCGGGGTAAGAGCGAGTCCCAGAGGCCAGCTGGTGAGCTCTGTGCACCGAGGACCCTGGTGCCGTGACTGTAGTCACATGGATGGAGCAGAATCACAGGCGGCCTGGCCGGCCCTGTGGGGAGGCAGGGACCCGCTTCCCCATCTCTCGGTGGAAAGTGGAGGCACCGAGTGGGGGTGCCCAGTTTCAGGGCTGGGGGAGAACTGGGGTCTCCACTGAGCCTCTCACTGTTGTCACTGTTGCCACAGCAACAAGGAATCACAGCCAGGGGCTTGCCTCTTCACGAGGCCCTTGTTCCCACAAAATCCCCAATGCCGCAGAAACAGGGTCCCCGCCGAGTAACAGCCTGGGTGAGGTCCTTAGGGGGCGGGCGCTACGCCAAGGATTAGGGGGAATCTGGACCCTACACGCCCACAGGGAGAGGCCAGGTGAGGATGGGCAGAGATCAGGTGATGGGTCTACACAGCCAAGGACCCCTGCAAGCCACTGGAAGGGGAGCCCAGCGGAGGGTGAGCGTTGACCTGTGAACCAGGAGGTCCCGGTTTGATTCCCCGTCAGGGCACATGCCCAGGTTACCAGCTCGATCCTCGGTTCCATCTGTGATTCTCTCATCACTGACGTTTTTCTCCCCTTTCTCTTCCTCTCCAAAATCAATAAAAATATATTAAAGATAAAAATGTATTTTAAGCGAATAAAATAAAATTTTATTTAAAAAATAAAAATAAGAAAAGGGGAGAGGCACCCCACCGAAGGAACCAGCCTGCGGGCACCTCCAGACGCAGATTGAGTTTCTGTCGTCCTGAGCCGCCAGGAAGCGCGTTTCTCCCCAGGTGAGTGGCAGGCCGGCCCGGGCGTCCACGACCGCGACGGAGACACCCCGCCCCGTCCCTGAAGCCTGCGCCGGGGCTCGGTGTGTTCCGCAGCTGAACCTCTCTGCGCTTGTTTCCCGCCGCTGGGTGGCTGCGGGGGCCGTCGGGGCTGGGCCTGGAGAGGGCCGGGCGGGGCAGGCGGCTCCCTGGGCGTCAGGGCCTCGCAGAGCCCGCAGCGGGGGGCCCGCGCGGGACGGGGCGGGGCCGGGGCCCAGGGCGGGGGGCGGGGCCCGGCGGAGGGGCGGGGCCCAGGGCGGGGGGCGGGGCCCGGCGGTGGGCCGGGGGGCGGGGCCTTGCTGCGAGGGCCGCTCGACGCGCTCGGCGCTCGGCCGGCGGCCTGCGTAGTGCGTGCGGCGCCCCTGGAGCCCCCGGCGCCACCACCATGTCTACAGCCATGAACTTCGGGTCCAAGAGCTTCCAGCCGCGGCCGCCGGACAAGGGCAGCTTCCCGCTGGACCACTTCGGTGAGCGGCGCGGGGTCTCGGGCCGCGGGGGCGCCCGTCGGCGCGTCTCGCGGGATGTCAAGCCCCCAAGTCCCCTCTCGGCCTAAGCTCTGCGGCGGCTAAGCTCCCCGGGCAAGTCAGGGCTTCGGGGGGCGTCGGTGCCTCCGTCCGCAGCGCCTCGCGGGTCGGCCGTTCCCGGCGTGGCCCGAAGGGGAGGCTGCCGTGTGCGCGCGGCCCGTGGCGCTTTGGAGACAAAATGCTGCCTCGCTTCCGTCCCAGGTGAATGCAAACGCTTCCAGGAGAAGTTCATGAAGTGCCTCCGCGAAAACAAGTTCGAAAACGCGTTGTGCAGACTCGAATCCAAAGACTACTTAGAGTGCCGGATGGAGAGGCAAGTGCGGGGCGGCCCGGCCCGGCCCGGCCCCACCCGGCCCGGCCCAGAGGCCCCTGCGGCTCGGCGCCCCCTTTCCCAGAGGCCCCCCCCGTCCCCACCCGGACGCGGCTTTCCCAGAGGCCCCTGCGGCACCGCCCCTGTCTCCTTGGGGACGCTGTTTTCCCAGAGGCCCCTGCGGCTTCGCCCCCGTCCCCACCCGGACGCGGCTTTCCCAGAGGCCCCTGCGGCTCCGCCCCTGTCTCCTTGGGGGCCGCTGCTTTCCCAGAGGCCCCTGCGGCTCCGCCCCTGTCTCCTTGGGGGACGCGGCTGCTTTCCCAGAGGCCCCTGCGGCTCCGCCCCTGTCTCCTTGGGGACGCTGCTTTCCCAGAGGCCCCTGCGGCTTCGCCCCCGTCCCCACCCGGACGCGGCTTTCCCAGAGGCCCCTGCGGCTCCGCCCCTGTCTCCTTGGGGACGCTGCTTTCCCAGAGGCCCCTGCGGCTCCGCCCCTGTCGCCTTGGGGGACGCGGCTTTCCCAGAGGCCCCTGCGGCGCCGGGTCCGCCCCGCCCGAGCTGGGGTCGGCGCGTGCGCACGGGAACTTCTCCCTCCGGGCACCTTGCGGGCTGCGTTCCTCCCAGCGTCCTCTGCAGACCTGGGTGGGTGCTGTCACCGTGGTTTCAGACCGAGTGAGAAGACGAAGGCTGTGGGTGCAGTGACCCCCCACCCCCGGGCCGAGCGCACGAACGCGCCCTGTGTTGTGCCGTCTGGGATGCGGCCGGTGCGGGAGACAGCGGGCTACCGAAGCAGCAGGAGGTGAACGACTGCCCGACGGCGCCCCAGTTGGCGGAGCCCCTTGTTGTTAATCCTCACCGAGGTCATTTTTCCATCAGCTTTTTTAGAGAGAGTGGGAGAGAGAGGGAAAGACAGCCGTCCCTGTGAGGGAGACACACGGATGGTTGCCTCCTGCAGACGCCCTGACACAGGCCGATGCTCGCTCTATTCCCTGAGCCAAACTGGCTGCGTAGACACGACCACAGTGTTGGTCTCTGGGCCTTCCTGCTCCTGACCGCCTCTCCGGTCCCCACTGGGTAGACCAAAGTAATCTCCCCCCAGAATCCACTGAGCCTGCCGCCCAGGGGGCTCTCACAGGCTTCAGGACGAGTGTGTCCCTGGGCGTCCTGGGTCCGCCGACGGCAGGGAAGTCAGGCCGCAGCTCCAGAACTGTTGGCCAGGCGCCCTCCTCACCGGACGTGGCGAGAGGGTGTGACTGGGCCTGGCTGGAGTGTGAGCCATTGCCCTGGAATTACTGCGACCTGCCGCCAGTCCACACTGCTGGCGGGGCTGGCTGTTCTGCGGACATTTCCCTGAGGTTTTGTTAGCCTGCCCCTCAGAGCCCAGGATGCTCTCTTACCCGCCCCTGACCACCCGGCCAGGTCGGGGACACCTCCCAGCCAGCACACAGGTCAGAGGCCATGCGAGAGGGCGGTGGTGCCCGGGGACACATGGCGCTGCTGTCTGAGCCTCAGGCCACTTTGGCTTCCCAGCTGCCGGTCTGCCGGTGCCGGCATTGCCTGTTTGGTGACAGTCGCCGCAGGTTCCCAGGATCTGGCCTCCCTGCCGCCCGCCCACCCTGTCTCCCAGCTACAGGCCCCTCCCAGCCCCTCTGCTGCCTCTCCCAGGGAGCTCCTTCCCGGTGTAATCTGAAACCACGGACTGCACGACAGTCCACATTGGTAGCGGCAAGTGTGGTGAGCAAGGAGCTTACCTACCAGCTTGTCCAGCCCTTCTGGGACACAAATTCCTTAGTCTGCCCTACGCATAGACTTTTTATTTTCCAAGTGGATTCTGGCGTTTTGCAATGGAGATTGCCCAGCACGTGCAGAGAGCAGTCCAGTGAGCCCTGCCCCTGTCCCCCAGCGCCAGCAGTTGCCCACGTTTCTCCACTTTTCTCCCATCCCCATCCCCCTTCCATTTGCTCAAGCCTGAGAGCAAGTCCCGAGCTTCCTGGCTGCATGAAGCAGCTCCAGTGGTTTTCCAGTGGGGATGGCTGCAGGGGACTCGAGGCTTGGGTGCCGGTCATTTCCGGGGCAGTTTGTGTTTCTCAGCAGCGTGGCCAGCGCACACAGGCCCGCAGAACCTTCAGAGTTGGGTCAGCATCGTGGGTGGTCACAGGTGCCCAGCTCACCTGCTGGGGGTGTAGGGGCACACGCTCAGTGCTGGCAGGTGGGGTGGCAGTGATGGTGGCCAGCGAGTGGCGGGTTCCGGCGCGTCTGGGAGGTGAGCGGGGGCCTCTGAGAGCTGCCTCCCCAGACAAAACCACGCAGACCCAGCTCTTTCCAGCGTGTGAGTGGGAGGCGGGAGGGGCTCCGGGCTCCGGGCACCTGCCCCGGCGCCTGAACAGCAGGAGGCCGGTGGGGACCAGGTCCTGGGTGGGATGGCAGCCTGGGGCCTGGGCACTGCCCTCATTCTCCTCCTCCACCTGACACCTGTCCGTCTGTCTTTCAGGCAACTGATGGCACAAGAACCACTGGAAAAGCTGGGGTTTGGAGACTTGATGGACGGAAAGGCAGACAAACACTAAATCCTCATGGGAAGACCACCGGCCGGGCATCTGGGGTGGAGCTGTGGCGCTGACCTGTAACCCTGAGGTCACTTGGTGTGACTGAGAAAGGGGCGTCCAAGTGCCCTCGGAGCACCCCGGTGAGCGGGGCTCACACCGGGAAGGGCTCCTCGGCCTCCCAGGTCACTGAGAGGATCCCCCCGAGTGAGTGCTGTCTGAAATGCACGTGTGGCGCTTCCTCTCACCTGGGAGGCCCGGACGGTGACAGAATGAGTCTCATCTGTGAGTGGACACTCGGCCGCATCTTGTAACACTGGACGTTTGTGAATTTCAGAAAACTTCCCTGGAAGAGTGGTTTTCTTTCCCTTTTTTATAAAACAAAACAATGAGAAAGCGGAACCCAAGAGTATCTGTAACATATGAGAAAGACGTTAGAAACTGCGGAAACGGGCCTGGCTGGCGCTCGGTTGGTTAGAGCATCGTCCCGATGCCCCAGGGTTGTGGGTTCAGTCCCCAGTCGGCACATATGAGAATCAGCCAGTGAGGAAGGGAACAACAAATCGATGTCTCTCTCAATAAATTACAAAACAAAATTAAAATCTGTGTTGACTGGATTAAAAGAAAACTTAAAGGAAAGCAACTAGAAATACCCATGTGTTTGTACAAAAGGAAACTCCGGCAGCAACGAGAATGGCCGCCGGCCTGCAGCTTAGCTCTGGCTCGGAGCCATGTTGTTGTTTCTCACAGCCAGGCCATGGGGGTCCCCAAATGGAGCACCCCGTGCACAGAGGCGCCCCTGGACCGCCCGGAGGGGAGGGAGGGAAGCACCCCAACCTGACGCCCCGAGAAGGCACAGGTCACGTCGGTGGTTTTCTTGCCTAACCTCAGTCTCGTGAGCGCCTTGTATAAAATGAGGAAGCCTAGTGCTCAGAGCGGCTGGTCCAGGAGGACTCGGGGCCCGGCAGGGGGGTCGGGCCGGAGGCCACAGCTGAGGGTCCGCAGGTCGGTGGCCAAGGCGATGCCGCTTTGTCCTGTGGTCCCTGTAAGATGCTGTTTGGAGAAACTGGGCGTGTGGCACTTCTATTTTAGTAGCTTTTGGGAAGTCTGGAATTGTTTCAAAACGAAGAAATACTTTGTCAAACTCTGTAGTTGAACTTTCTGTGGACATGGGGAGATTCTCATTCTGAAACACACGGTGGATTTGAAGTAGGGGTGATAGCCAGGGAGGCGGAGGAGGGCCGTGCTGAGCATAGCCGCATGCTAATAGATGGCGGCGGCTCCTGACACTGAAACAGGACGCGGGGAGCCCGACGTCCGCCCGCTCCTGCCGAAGCTGCCAGCAGGTGTGTGTGAAGCGCGATGGAGTCCTCAGTGCCCTTGTCCCCAGAGACCAGTGCTGAGAGGCACCACATCAGGGCCTCTCCCAGGGCCTTGGGGGAGGGGCCAGGAGCATGGCCAGGCCCACGCCCTCCTCGGTCTGGCCCTTGTCCACCCGCCCCTGGCCTCACCCACACAAGTCATGGCTGGGAGCCGGGGCGCAGGGCTGGTCCCCCTCGTCCCTCGCCCTGTGCTCCCTCCACTGCAGCCACACCCCAGCCTTCAGGAGGCCCCTTCCCTCCGCACAGTCCCCAGAAACCCGACGGCTGAAGCAGGCAGCTGTGTCACGTGAGGGCCATGTCTGCTGGGGGCTCTGGCGAGACTCCTGCCTTTTCCGGCGTCTGGAGGTGCCTTGTGCTTGGGCCTGTGTCCCGTCTTCCTGCTCTGCCTCTGACAGGACCCAGGGAGGCACTGACCCGGGTCGCCCTGGCATGGGTGGCGTCTCATGTTCTTCCGGAACCTGTGGCACTTGCTTTGTGGGCACTGACAGCGAGGACAGGCCTGCGCTTCCAGTAAATGGGATCGGGAGTCAGAACCAGCCAGTGCACGTGTGACGCAGCCCCCTCTTGGAGTGGGGACCACACGGCTCCTGGTCTGGGGTTGGGGGGAGCACGTCGGGGTTCTGCCCAGCGATGCGCACACCTGTCTGGGCCGGCATTGCCGACATCGGCTGGCTCCCCTCCGAGTTCTCGTCACGACTGTTTCACAACAAGCACGTCTTGTTTTTACGGAATCTGAAGCCGTTAGTCACAAGCAGCTTGTTGTGTTTACTGGTGATTTTATATCGTCTATAAATGATGTGCCTGTGGCTGTAATTTTATATCCATAAACACAGCCCAGCTCATATATCCTGGTTTCTGTGGTGGAATCCAGTGTGGTCTTGCTGGCAGCCGCCAGGCACGGAGGGCTGGTGAGGGGCTCCATGGAGAGGCAAGCTGGGGTGGTCAGAGCCGCTTGGTGGCCCAGCACAGAGGGCTTCTCTCCCACCCCCTGGAGCCTGACCCCGGAGCCTGAGCCTGGAGCCTGGAACAACATGGAGCCTGACCCCAGAGCCTGAGCCTGGAACCTGGAGCCTGGAACATGGAGCCTGAGCCTGGAGCCTGGATCCGGAGCCTGAGCCTGGAACATGGAGCCTGACCCCGGAGCCTGAGCCTGGAACCTGGAGCCTGGAACATGGAGCCCTGAGCCTGGAGCCTGGATCCGGAGCCTGAGCCTGGAGCCTGGAGCCTAGAACATGGAGCCCTGAGCCTGAGCCTGGAGCCTGGATCTGGAGCCTGAGCCTGAGCCTGGAGCCTGAACTGGAGCCTGAACTGGAGCCAGTGGAGGGCTGACTGAGGTGTGTGTGCCTGAGGTGAGACTGGGACGGGCAGGGGTCCTTTGTTGCCAGAGACACTAGGGAACCTTTGATGGAGCCAGAGCATGAGCTTGTCATAATTCCGGAAGTAAAGTTCTGAGTCCCCAGTCTCTTCGGAGGAACAGACCACGTTTCACAGCTGTGTGCCTCGCATGGTGCAGGAGGGGCCCCCTCCTGGACAGAACCCGCGGCCTGGGCTCCCTGAGGTCAGCCCTCCTGCGGGAGGCCTGGCAGGATGCTACCCACCCCTTACTTCTTAGGGGGACACCCCGTGGCGGCGCCCACCACGCTCAGCTGGGCGCCGAGGGGTAGGGTCTGTGGGCCAGCGCCCTCCGTGGGGGGCTGGCCCACGCCCTGAGCTTCACCGGGAATTCGGGTCCTCCTGGTGCTGGACCTGGGCGGGGCCAACCAGACAGGGCCACCCCGAAGACCTGCCATGAGGCCTGAGAGTTTCGTGACAGCGGCAGGTGCTCCTGGTCTGGGACCTGGATGGCCAGCACCGCAGCTGAGCTCGAGGGAAGGGGAGCCCGCTGTCCCCTCGCAGGCAGCGCAGACCCGCTCAGGCCCCAAGTGCCACGGCCCCTGCTGTGCCCGCCGTCGCTCACCAGGCCTGCCCCCTTCCCTGCCCCCGGCGCCCTGGAGCGGGGCTGCGGGCCAGCGCACCCCGACTCCGGCTCCAGGGTTGGACCAGCAGCTCTCGTCCCGGGTGGCGCGGCTGGGAGGACAGGGCCCCGCACGGTGTGGGGACCCCCTCCAGGGGTCTGCCTGCCGGCCCGCCCTCCTCAAGATGCTGGGCTGGGCCCTCCGTGGTGGGCCGGTCCGCCCAGTACAGAGATTGGGCCAAACCCTCAGGAAACCCTCTTCCCGCCGCTCCGACCCAGGCGCCTCCAGGACCGAGGTGGGAGCGTGGCGGCCCCTGCTGGGCGGCGGCGGGACTGCAGCGCGGAGGGGCCACCCGGAGGGGAGCGGGGGCGGGGCCACCGGGGACCTGAAGGTGGGACCCAGGCCTCCCTGACACGCCAGGGCGCCCCCCGGGGCCCCTCGGTGCCCCGCCCCGTGGGCAGCGCGGTCCACTCCCGCTTGGGGCAGGTGCCTGCTCACCGGTGGCCAAGCTGCGCCCACACCTGTGGACAAGCGCCCAGGGCAGGGGCTGCGGAGGGTAGGGATGGAGCTGGGCTTCCCGCGCTGGAGACCAGAGGGGGCCGTGGGGAGCTGGGGGGCTCACCCCGGAGGCCAGCGCTCCGTCCTGAGGCGGTGGGAGCGCGGGGTTGGGGTGCCGGAGACCCCCTGCGGCCTCCCCCTCCCGCATTTTCTGGTGACATTCTCTCCGCCGAGGGATTGGCTGCGCTCAGCCAGGTTCTCGCTGGGCGGTGGCTGAGGCTTCACCCGCTGAGGCCTCTCCCCTGGGCGGGGAGGACGCCAGCCGCTGGGGCTGAAACAGCAGCCGGGCATCGGGCATCGTGGGCTCCGGGCATCGGGCATCGTGGGCTCCGGGCATCGTGGGCTCCGGGCATCGGGCATCGTGGGCTCCAGGCATCGTGGGCTCCGGGCATCGTGGGCTCCGGGCATCGTGGGCTCCGGGCATCGGGCATCGTGGGCTCCGGGCATCGTGGGCTCCGGGCATCGTGGGCTCCGGGCATCGGGCATCGTGGGCTCCGGGCATCGTGGGCTCCGGGCATCGGGCATCGTGGGCTCCAGGCATCGGGCATCGTGGGCTCCGGGCATCGTGGG
>JAJQQW010000006.1:177522-427522 GCA_025583905.1 Ia io | reverse complement strand
GGGCTGACCCCGTGTGTCTGTCACCTGCCGGTGGACACTGGCTGCTCCCACCTCTAGCTGCTGTGACTGGTGGGCTGTGAGCCGGGGGTGCAGGCACCTGTGCGCCTGTTTCCAGTTCTCCGGGTCTGTGCCCAGGCCTGGACTTGCTGGGTGGTGGTCACTGCATTTAACCATCTGAGGAGCCGCCGGAGCCTTGTCCGCAGAGGCTGCCCCTTCCGCCCCACCGGCGCCTCCAGGTTCTGCTCCCCTCGTCCTCGCCCACACGCACCTGCTGTTTTTATTTTTATTTTTTAAAATGTATTTGAGAGGTTTGCTGCTCCACCCACCCACGCACTCACTGCTTGCTTATTGCATGTGCCGTGACCGAGGCTCGAACCCACAACCTGGGCGTATTGGGACGACGCTCTAACCACCTGAGCTGCCCGGGCAGGGCTGTCTTCCGCTTTTCAGTTCTCGCCACCCCTGGGTGTGCGCTGGCCCCTCACAGCGCCCGCTCTCTGCTCCCTGGGGACTGATGGTGGGAGCATCTCGTGGGCCTCGTGGCCACATGGGTCTTCCTTGGGGAAGTGGCCATGTGGGTCCTGGCCCGTGTTTAACTGGGTCACCGAGCTCCTGCCACTGACTTGTAAGAGTTCCTTGCCAGTGGTTTTTTTTTTATTATTATTATTGATTTCAGAGAGGAAGGGAGAGGGAGAGATAAACATCAATGATGAGAGAGAGCCATTGATCAGCCGCCTCCTGCACGCCCCTATTGGGGATCGAGCCTGCAACCAGGGCAGGGAATTGAACCGTGACCTCCTGGTTCATGAGATCCACGCTCAACCACTGAGCCACACGGGCCGGCACAAGTGGATTTTTGTGTGTGTTGCACCGATTTGCCTGTAAACTTAAAACCCACAGCTCCGCCCTGGGTGGTGTTGCCCAGTGGTTGGAGCATTGGTGCTCCCACCTAAGGGTCAAGGGCTTGGTCTGGTCAAGGGCACATGCCTGGGTTGCAGGTTGATTCCCGGCCCTGTCTGGGTGAGTGCGGGAGGCAGCCAATCTCTCTCTCTCTCCTCCCCACTAGCTCTCTCCCCGCCCCTTCCATTCTCTCTAACAATTAATGGGAAAATATCATCGGATGAGGATTAAAAAAACAAAAAACAAAACAAAAAAAGCCCCCACAGTGCCACGGCCATTGCTGAAAGGGGCGGGGCCAGGGGAAGAGCGGGAACCCCAGTGTCAATATGTCCGTCCTCCCTGACCCCCCCCCACGTAAGGGAAAGGCTGAAAGTGGGTGTGCACAGCTTCCCTGCTGGTCCTCCCCCCCACCCCCCCGCCGGCCGCAGGAGGTGGCTGCCTGGGAGCCGCTCTGCTCAGGGCTGTGCCCCGCTGAGTGCCCGTAGGGGCCTGGCAGCAGGTCCTGCCCGCAGCCGGGGAGCAGCCCCAGGGCCTGAGGACCCTCAGACCCACCCTCCTCCCCAGCTAATACCGCTCCTCTCGGGAAACTAAGCAAACAATATCTTCAAGTATTTTTCTGCCAGGCAGTGCCCGCTCCACCGCCCACCCATGCCCAGTCCAGGGTCGAAGCCAATTCAGCCAGATGGGTGCTCTCTGCTTCGGCCTCAGGGCCCCTGGACACCACAGCTTATGAGGGCCTCTGGGGGCTGTGCATCCCTGCACCCCTGGCTTTGGCCCTGGGGGGGAGGGTTGCTGGCTCCATGGGCAGCCCATTGTGTGCTGGCCCCCAAAGCTGCTCCCCCATCTTTCCTCTGGCTGTTCTGTTTCTCTGGGTGGAACACAATGACCTTTTGTGGGGTGGGCCGGAGGGCACCGTGCCCAAGGCTGCGTGGGGAGCAGGCTGTGCCCAGCGCTCCCTCAGGAGGCACAATTCCCTGGGCTGCCTCACCCCCCGTGGCCCAGCGGAGGGCTGCCTCCAGGGTCGGGCAGGGAGCAGGCCATGGAGCAGGAGGCCAAGGAGAGGACGTGGCCTGGGAGGGCGGGAGGGGGGAGGACTGGCTGCCCCTGGAGAGCTCTGGCTGGCGGGTCGCGCCCGCGCCACTCCAGGTCCTGTGGTTGTGCAGCCCAGAGCTCCAGTGCGTGTGGGGGCAGGGGCGGGGTCTGCTGCTGCCAGGCGTGCCCGCTCCTCCTCCCACCCAGGCCAGGGTCCCAGGTCCAGGCCAATTCAGCCAGATGGGCGCTCTCTGCTTCGGCCCTCAGGGTCCACCCGGGGGCTGGGGTGCCGAGGCCTGAGTCTCAGACCCAGACCGTCTCCCCGCTACGGCCTCCCACCCCTGGCAACGCGGGAGGGAAGCGAAGGCCACGCTCATGCCCACAGGCTGCCCACACCGCGGGGGCTTGCAGGCAGAGAGGGTGCCTGTGGGCCCAGCAGACTCCAGTAGCCGCACGGCACTCGCAGGAGAAGGACTCGGGGCGGCTGCTCTGTTCTCCTTGGGGGTGTTGGGCTGGGCGCTCGGGGCCTGAACATCTGCAGGCCCTGGGCTGGGCTGGGAGCTGTGGGGTCCTGGCCCTTGGCTGGGGGGCGGGGGGTCTCTGCTGATTACTCAGGGTGCTCAGCTGTCGGTCCTGGGAGTAAGGCGGGAAGGATTGAGGCTGTGGGTCTCCGGAAGGTGCTGAGGGGCTATAGGCCCAGAAGGGCCTGGGCCGGCGGGGAGGCCGTGACCTTTCAGGCTGCTCTGTTGCAATTTGTTCTTAACAGGATGTGTCCCTGCGTTCATGATTGAAGAAGAAAACAGAATTTGAGAAAAAAAACGCATGGGCACGGAAGAGGGACATCCTTTGTGGACCGTCACCTCCATCTCTGTCGACGTCACCTTCCTGCTTGAGGCCTGGGCAGGAGCGCTTTGCCCAGGGCGCTGGGCCCACCCTGCCCCGTCCCCCTGAGCAGGGAGGGTGGGGCCTTATTCCTCCTGAGCACCCACGGTCGCGGGTCTTGTCACCTGCTGGCTGTGAGCGGGGGTCCCCTTCCTTCCCCGCCCTCAGCGGGCCGGGCGGGGAAGGCGCAGTGGGTATGCGGGTGCTGTCGCCGCCCCAACGCGGGCTCCTCCGACCGCACCCAGGCCGGCAGGTCCCCCGCAGGGTGGCTGGTGGCTTAGTGCAGAGCGAGGGGCCCGCGGCGCGTGGATGGGGTGGGCGTGGGCCCCCGGATTCCGGGCGCGAGGGCTGGGTGCGCCCCGAGGAGGCCGCCTGCCCGCGCCGCTGGGGGCCGCCCGCGGGCCGTGCCGGCCAGAGCGCGCCGTCCGCGCCCGGCCCCGCGCAGCGCACGCCTGGCGGCCTCGGCGGCGGCGACACGGGCGGCGGAGACCGGCGGCGGCAGGAATGCGGAACCGGCGCCCCGGCTGAGGCGGCCGCGTGGCGCAGGGGCGGCGGCAGCCTGCGGGGGGCCCAGCGCGGAGGGGACCTCCGGCCCCGCCCGGCCCGGGCGCGTCGCTGCGATGGCCCAGGAGCGGCTGGGGGAGCTGCTGCGGCGGCCCGGGAACGCGCGCTGCGCCGACTGCGGCGGCCCCGGTAGGTGCGGGCGGCGGGGCGCTGCGGGGCGCGTGCGGGTCCAGGGTGCTACCGGGATGCGGGCCGGTGGGTGCCGGCCTGGATGCAGGCCCGGGGCCGGGAGGGCGCGCCGAGGGCACCTGCGGGACCCCCGGCCGGGCCGCCGCCCTCCCCCCCGGGCCCGGCCCCGGCGCCGTCACCGCGGACCCGCCGCGTTGCGAAACCTCGGGCTCCGCAGAGAAAGAGGAAATCGCCGCGCGGGGCCGCGGGGAGGATGGGGCCGCCCGGGCGGGGCGGGGCGGGGCGTCCACCTGGCTCCCCGCGCCCTGCGCCGCAGGGGAGGAAGCCCCGCAGGGTCCGGCTCCCTGGGCTGCGCAGTGCCCGGAGCGGGCACCCCGCCGCCATCCTCCCTGCGGGCACCGCCTGGCCTTGGCTCCCGGTGCCGGCGTCCTGGGGTCACCAGGAGCCAGACTGGGGGCTTCCGCGGGGGGGGGGGGGGCAGCCCCAGCGCATCCCCTCAAGCTGGGGCGCGGGTGGCCTCACGCAGGGACTGTCCCCAGGCGCTTTGGTTGGGCGCTGGGCACCCCACGGGGGGCTCCCAGCCAGGACCCCTCAGAACAAACCTCAGGCACAGGGAGGGCGAGGCGCTGGGCGGTGGTGCGAAGTCCCTGCATTTGCCCCAGTCACCTGGGGCCTGGGACCTGCCCAGTAGGACCTTCCCAGCTCCCCCTGCACCCCCCACCCCGCCCCGCGGCAGGGAGGGGCCTCTGCAGCCCCAGGTCTGGGAACCGGCTGGTCAGCTGGTGGGCCGGTGGGGGGTGGGGGGGCAGCGCTGGGCGCCTGGGTACCCCACGGGGAGGCAGCGGATTTCTCCAGAGGCTGGTGGGCGGCATCCCCATTGACCCGGGGATTGCTCATGGGGAGCCCTCGCCCCAGACTCCTCCCCTCCCCTCCCCTCCCAGACCTGCCCTTCCACTTGGTCAGGAAAGTGCCAGGGGGTCAGGGAGGAAGGGCCGTCAGCCGGGCGCTCAGGTTTGGCCTGTCCCTACCCTTCTTCCCGGCCACACTGCCCTCCCGGCCTCTGGTCCAGGGGCCACGGCCTGGGTGGCTCTGGCAGAACCCAGCTGGCCCCGGCTCAGGCCAAGCCTCTGCTTTGCAGAGTTGCCCCAGGACATCCCCATCCAGCCCCACCTGCCAGGTGGCCTGGGAGCAGGCAAGCCTTGAGCAGGCCCCCCATTTTACGGGTGGGGAAACGGAGGTCCTTAGGGGACCCGGGGCCTCAAAGGCAGACAGGACTCCTGCTGCCCGGCCACAGCTCTGTCCGTTCTGCTGTGCCCGCTCCCTGCCTCCTCTGCTCCGGGGCCTCAGGGCCCACAGCCGCTGCCTGAGGCCCGCACGTTCTCCTCCCGCGGAGTCCTGCCTGCGGGCCAACCTGTCGGGTGCAGCTGGGGTCAGAGGGCGGCCAGGGACCCTCGGGCACTGCCAGGCGGCGCGGGACCGTGTGTGATGTTGGCAGAACCCAGTCACACGCACTCGCCCTCCCCAGCCCGGCCAGCCAGGAGCGGGCACCGCGGGGTGGGTTCCCGCAGCATCCTCCCTGGACAGCAGGACAGCGCGGGCCGGGTGTGGGGACCTGGGCAGGCCTGCCAGCTGGCCCTGCGAGGGCTGGGGAGGAAGGAGGTCTGGGGACCCCTGCAGCCCCCAACACCCGCTTCCCGACCCTCCCCCATGACATCGAACCCGGGCCCTGTCTCGCGGCTCCCCAAGCGCGGCTGGTCCGGGGTGGTCCCCCAGGAGCCCTGAGCTGCTGGGAGAGGCTCCACCCCGCGACCCGGCCTGGAACCGCGGGTAGGAAAGCGGTTATCTTGCTCCTGTTACCGGAGGTCCACACAGAGCTCACACGTGTTCCTGGTGACGGTTAGGAGTCTATTGGGGAACGGTGTGGTTGTGGCCAGAGGATGAGCTGAGCGCCCGCGTCTGTCCGGGGCCCTGGTTCAGGTTCACTGACAGCGGCGCCCAGGCCTGCGAGCCACACTGTTACCTGAGGTGACAGGACCTGGGCGTTTCCGTCTTTTTTAAAAATAACTATTTATTGTTGAAAGTATTACATATGACCCCTTTCCCACCTTGCCCCCCGGCTCGCCCCCACGCCCGCCGGAACGGCACCTTCTTAGCCGTCGGTGGCACCGAGCACCCTATGGTGTGAGCCCTGCCCGCACGGGTGCCTCCCGCGGGTGCCTCACCTGGGTGCGCCTATCCCACCACAGCCAGCCAGGAGCCGGCGCGCCGGGTGGGGTCCGCTGCCAGGCGGCTGCTCGGCCCCATTTCTCCGAGGAAAGTCCTGGGAGGGACCCTGCTGGGGTCCCGGTGGCCGGGGAGGAGGGACGTGGTCGCTGAGAAGCGGGACTTCCTGGTCTACCCCTCCCGCACCTCTGCGGCTGCCTCACGCTGTCAGGCACTGGGCGGCTGGGCGGGCGGTGCTTTTCCCCTTTTATTGTGTTAAAATACACACAGCGTAAAACTGCCGTCGTCACCACGTGGGGAGCAGCGTTGAGTGGCACCCGTTGCGTTCACACCGCCGTGGCATCATCCCCGCCACGCCCATCGCTCCCTCCTGCACGTGGAAAGCCGGCCATGAAGCACCACCTCCCGCCGTCTCTGCCCGCGCCCACCTCCCGCCGTCTCTGCCCGCACCCACCTCCTGCCACCCAGCCCACACCCACCTCCCGCCGTCTCTGCCCGCGCCCACCTCCTGCCACCCAGCCCACACCCACCTCCCGCCGTCTCTGCCCGCGCCCACCTCCCGCCACCCAGCCCCGTCTCTGCCCGCCCCCACCTCCTGCCCGCCGTCTCCACCGCCCGCGCCCACCTCCCGCCACCCGTCTCTGCCCGCGCCCACCGCCTGCCGTCTCTGCCCGCTCTGCCCGCGCCCCCCTCCCGCCCGCCGTCTCTGCCATCCGCCTCCGTGAGTGCGCCACGTAGTGCTTGTCCTTCTGCCCGCTTGTCGTCTCTCCGTCCCGCGCCCACCTCCTGCCACCCAGCCTGCGCCCACCGCCCGCCGTCTCTGCCCGCGCCCACCTCCCGCCGTCTCTGCCATCCGCCTCCGTGAGTGGAGCCACGTAGTGCTTGTCCTTCTGTGTCCAGCTTGTCTCTCGGAGCAGTGTCCGCCGGTCCGTCCGCGTGGCAACATACTGCGGGATCTTCTTTAAAAAAGGCACATGTGCCTGGCTGACGGGGCTCAGTGGTGAGCGTAGACCTAGGAACCAGGAGGCCTCAGTTCGATTCCCAGTTGGGGCACATGACCCCCCGCCCCAGTGGGGCGCGTGCAGGAGGCAGCCAATCAGTGATTCTCTCTCATCAATGATGCTTCTCTCCCTCTCCTTCTCCCTCTTCCTTCCTCTCTGAAGTCAATAAAAACATATTTAAAATTTCAGCTATAACAGACATATAAACGGTTAAATGTTTGTATGTACTGAGACGTGATCGCCAGAATAACCATACTTCACCGTCGTCGCCTCACACACTAACACGTTACGTTTTTAATTAAATCTTTCCCGTCACCATGGACGCGCTCCCTTCCCGCCACCTCACCACGTCTTTTTCCTGTGACAAGAGCTTTTAAGAGCTCCTCTCTCAGCGGCTTTCCAGCGTCGGCCGGGATGAACTGCGGTCGCCGGGTGTGCGTGACACGCCCAGAAACCGTCTTATTCCTGGAAGCTTTTCCGTTTAACCCCCGCGCCCATGTTCCCGCCTCTGACAGCCCCCGCGTGTTCTCGCGACGCGGTTGGGGTTTGTTTTCCTTAGATTCCACGGGGGTGCTTGTCTTTCTCTGACTCCTCCCCTCAGCACACACGCTCAGGGTTCATCCACGCTGTCCTAAAGGACAAGGCTCCCTTCTTTTTAAAACATGTTTTCACGCCGAAACCGGTTTGGCTCAGTGGATAGAGCGTCGGCCTGCGGACTCAAGGGTCCCGGGTTCGATTCCGGTCGGGGGCATGTACCTTGGTTGCGGGCACATCCCCAGTAGGGGGTGTGCAGGAGGCAGCTGATCGATGTTTCTCTCTCATCGATGTTTCTAACTCTCTATCCCTCTCTCTTCCTCTCTGTAAAAAAATCAATAAAATATATTAAAAAAAAATAATAAATAAAACATGTTTTCATTGATGTGGGAGAGGGAGAGAGAAACATCCATGGTGAGAGAGCATCGTGGATCGGCTGCCGCTTCCTGCACGTCCTCACTGGGGATGGAGCCCCCAACCCGGGCCTGTGCCCCCACCTGGAATGGAACCGTGACCTCTTGGTTCATAGGTCGAAGCTCAACCACTGAGCCCCGCTGCCGGTCAAGGTTTCCTTTTTATGGCCGAGGCATAGCCAGAGCGGGCGTGTGGACCCCACTGACCCCCAGCCACCTGTCCACAGGCCCCGGCGCCCCGACGAGGCCGTTGTCAGCCACGCGGCCGCAGCCACACTGCACGTGTCTTTCCTCGGGGTTCCGTTGTCCTTGGTTCCGTGCGCTGCCCGGCGCTGCGGGGGAAGGCAGGCGTCTCCCTGGGCTGTTTTCTGGGGGGCTGCCCGATGTGCATCCCAGCCAAAGGGCCGTGGTTCCCTTCACCTTCCCGCCAGCCTGTGCCTGGTCTCTCTGCGAGCGCCATTGTCAGGGGGCGGCCGTGGCTGGCCGTGGTTTTGATTTGTGTTTCCCTGAAGAATAGTGACGGGTGCCGAACACCTTCCAGGTACCTGGGGCATCTTCAGAGCGTCTTCCCGTGTTCTGTTTGTTGTTTTTTTAAGGGTTGACGCTATTATCGATGTCCCCATTTCCCCCGACCTTTGCCCCCCTCCACCCAGCCTGCCCATGTTTTAATGATTGGGTTTCTGGTTTGGGGTTTTTTGCTGTTGAACTTGTATGAGTTTTGTTTTTTTTAATATATTTTATTGATTTTTTTTTTTTTACAGAGAGGAAGGGAGAGGGATAGAGAGCCAGAAACATGGATGAGGGTACCAAGGTACATGCCCTTGACTGGAATCGAACCTGGGACCCTTCAGTCCACAGGCCGACAACGCTCTATCCACTGAGCCAAACTGGCTAGGGCTTTTTAAAATTTTTTTATATTCATTTCAGTTTGGTCTATTTCTGTGAAAGAGGCCATGGGGATTTTGGTGGCGATGGCATTGAATCTGTAGATTGCTTTGGGCAATATGGTCATGTTAAGGACATTCCTTCTTCCAATCATGAGCAAGGAGTATCGTTCCATTTCTCCGTGTCTTTAATTCCTTTCCTTGACGTTTTGTCGTTTCCCGCGTGCAGGCCTTCCATCTCCTATGGATGTGTTTGGGAAATGTCTCTTCAGAGCCTGTCCCCATGTTTTGCAGATGCTTAGCTCTGTCCCTGGTTAGGTTTATTCCCAGGAATTTTATTCTCTTTATTGCAATTGTAAGTGGGATTGTTTTCTTAATTGCCCTTTCGGATAGTTCATCTGTGTCCAGAAACACATCAGATATTTGTATATTGAGGTTTGTATCCTGCAGCTTTGCTGCGTGTGTCTGTTAGTTCTAACCGTTTTGGGTGGAGCCTGTAGAGTTTTCTACACGTAATGTCACGCCATCTGCAAACAGTGAAACTGCCCCTTCTTTCTGATTTGGGTGCCGTTTGTTTTTCTTGCCCAATTCCGGGGCCCTGGGGAGGAAAGGAAGCAGGTGTAGCTCCCGAGCTCCACAGGTCCTGGAGCTCAGGAGCTACACCTGCTGAGACTCGCTGAATAAAAGGGCGAGGTGGGCATCCTTGTCTCGTTCTCGATCTTGGAGGGGAACTTTCCGTTTCACCACGGAGTGTGACGTGAGCTGTGGGCTGTCATTCGGGGTCTTGGTTAGGTGGAGGCTCGCTGCTCTGTATGTACTGTTGAGAGGACTCGTCGTGAATGGGCGTTGAGTTCCATAAATGCCTTTTTGGCATCTGTTGAGACGATCGTGAGATTGCTGTCTTTCGCGTGTTAGTTTGGTCTGTCCCTCTGACCTGGGGGTGCTGGACCAGCCCTGCATCCCTGACTGAGCTCCGCTGGTCCCGGTGTGCGAGCCCATTGATGCGTCACTGACGGCGTTTTGCTGGTGTTCTGTGGAGGGTTTTGCATCATGTTCGTGGGGATGTTGGCCTGCCGTTTCCTCTCTCATGGCTCCTCGTCTGCTTTTGGTATCGGGATGAGGCTGGCTTTGTAGGATGAGACTGGAAGCAGTGCCTCCTCCTCTGGCTTTGGGAAGAATCTGAGAAGGATTGGTATCAATTCTTCTCTAAATGTAGCTTGTGGAGGTGACACCCGCCTGGCAGGGCGAGGGGCCTGGGCTGCCCCACAGGGCGGGGCGGGCGGGGGGGCGGCCTTGGAGATGAGACAGTGACATGGGTTCCAGGCCTGCCCTGCCCGCCTGAGCTGGCCCAGAGCCAGCCCCATGGCTGTCAGCACCTCAGCCCTCCCCTCACGGGCCTCCTCAGGAAGGGCAAAGGTCGGGGAGCAGGGCCACCAGGCTCGGCCAGCCCCTCCCCACTGCTGGGCCTTGGCTGCCCGACACACCTGTTCTGCTGGCTCAGCCCTACCTGCCTCACGGGTCCAAGTGTCAGTCCACCTCCCGGAAGTGGAGAGGGGGCTGAGTCACGCCAGAATGGCCTGGAGAAGGCCGGGCAGAGCGGGGCAGACAGCGGCGCTGGCAGACAGCGGCGCTGGCAGCTGGGGAGCTGGGGAGCTGGGGAGCTGGGGGGCTGGGGAGCTGGGGAGCTGGGGGGCTGGGGGACTGGGGGGCTGGGGAGCTGGGGAGCTGGGGGACTGGGGGGCTGGGGAGCTGGGGAGCTGGGGGCTGGGGAGCTGGGGGGCTGGGGTGCTGGGGAGGGAGAGCGGCCAGGGGAGCTGGTGCCTGGGACGGTCTGCCCTGAGCCACAGGTGATGTCTCCCGGACTGAGAGTAAGGAGTGGCCTGGGACACCTTTGTGCCTGGGGCAGGAGTGTACCTGAGCTTCAGGCCTGGCCCCGTCTCCCACCCCTCCTGTTGCTACAGGTGTCCACCCCAGGCCCTCCGCCGCCCTGTAGGCCCAGGGCTGCACCCACTGGCCTCGTGGTCTCCCTGGAGGATCACAGGTCCTGGAGCTCGGCTCCAGCCCATTGGGCAGGGACTTCCGATTCCCGGCGGCCCACCGGACGCCAGAGAGCAGAGAGGGCTGGTCATTCCTCTGCCTGGCCTGGGAAGAGGGGCACAGTGACGTGGAGCCCAGGACTAGGGTGTGGGGCTCCTGGCCGGATGAAGGGGTGCCCAGCCAGCTCTGCCCACCACAGGCCCTCCTTCCCCCAGGGAGGACCCTGAACTCAGGATGTGGGGTTGGTACACACGTGGACACCCTCCCTCCTGTCTCCCTCCTAGCTCTGATGGGGGGCTTATGCAGGGGGGCAGACCTGATGGGGGGCTTGTGCATCTGATTGGGATTGTGGTCTTTTTATTCTTTTTTTTTTTTTTTTTTTTTTTTGTTGTTAATCCTCACCTAAGGATATTTTTTCGATTTTTTAGAGAGAGGAAGAGAGAGGGGGAGAGAGAGTTAGAGAAACATCGATGTACGAGAGAAACATCAATTAGTTGCCTCCTGTCTGCCCCCCAACTGGGGCTGGGGATGGAGCCTGCAACTAAGGTACGTGCCCCTGGCCAGAATCGAACCCGGGACCCTTTGGTCTGCGGGCGGACACTCTATCCACTGAGCCAAACTGGCTAAGGCTTGAAACGGCGGAACCCTCCTTACAACAGCATTCTTCAAGGTGGGTAAAACGTTTACGTGTCTCCATTTCACAATTTGAAACTTTTTGTTGTTAACACCTCACCTAAGGATATTTTTCATCGATTTTTAGAGAGCGCGTGGAAGGGAGGGGTGGGTGTGGAGACACGTGCACACACAGAGCACACATCGATGTACCCCGAGAGAAACATCAATTCGTCGTTGCCTCAGCTGTCTGGCCCCCAAACTGGGGCTGGGGATGGCGGGCAGCGCTCTGAGGGGCCGCCCTCTGTCAACTAAGGTACGTGTCCGCAGGCTTGCCCCTGGCCAGGGCGCCAATCGAAAAACCCTGGGCCCCTTGTGGTCTCCATGCGGTGTGGCTGGGGCCCCAGCCCACTCTATCCACTGAGCCAAACTGGCTAAGGCCCACCACTTCCTGAACCCTCCTTACACAGCCCAGGAGGCCCCGCTCAAGGCTGGGCCCCGGTTCTGGCCCCCCCCCACAGTACACGTGCGCACGCCCGCAGCACCCACCCGCACACACACACACACAGGAGGCCCCACACACACAGTGCACACACAGGCCCCGTGCCACACACACCCCCTGGAGGCCCCGCACACCAGGTGGGCCCCGTGTCAGCTGCGAGGTGGGGCCCCGCCGTCGGAGAGACCACCAGACAGCCAGGGCGTGGCCACCAGTCCCAGGGGCCCCCGCCCACGGCCCAGGAGCCCCGCCCACCAGACACACCCGTTTGTCCCCCAGAAGCCCCTGGAGGCCCGCCCACCAGACAGTACCCTGGAGGCCCCGCGCTCTGAGGGGGCCGCCCACCAGACAGTCACAGCCCCCGCCCACCCTGCTGTGGCCCGCAGGCTTGGCCACCCTGGGCAGCACCCTGGGGCCCCGCCCACCAGACAGCACCCAGGGCGCCACAGCAGTACCCCCCGCCCACCTGCTTTGGAGGCCCCGCCCACCAACAGTACCCTGCTGGTTGCCCACCAGACAGCCCTGGAGCCCCGTGGCTTTCCCATGGAGGCCCCGTGGCCCTGGAGGCCCCAGCCCACCAGGCAGCACCCAGGAGGCCCGCCCACCAGACAGTACCCTGGAGGCCCCCCACCAGCAGCACCCAGGAGGCCCCGCCCCCAGACAGTACAGCTCCCCCGCCCACCCAGCACCCAGGAGGCCCCGAGGCCCCGCCCCCCAGATAGCACCCAGGAGGCCCCGCCCCCGCCCACCAGACAGTACCCTGGAGGCCCCGCCCCCCAGACAGCACCCTGGAGGCCCCGCCCACCAGACAGTACCCTGAGGCCCCGCCCACAGGGAGGCCCCGCCCACCAGACAGCACCCAGGAGGCCCCGCCCACCAGACAGCACCCTGGAGGCCCCGCCCACCAGACAGCACCCAGGAGGCCCCGCCCACCAGACAGCCCCCAGGAGGCCCCGCCCACCAGACAGTACCCTGGAGGCCCCGCCCACCAGACAGTACCCTGGAGGCCCCGCCCACCAGGCAGCACCCAGGAGGCCCCGCCCACCAGACAGTACCCTGGAGGCCCCCAGCCCCCTGGACCAGCCCACCAGTACCCTGGAGGCCCCGCCCACCAGACAGCCCCCTGGAGGCCCCGCCCCAGAGACAGCCCCAGAGGCAGTACCCCTGGAGGCCCCGCCCACCAGGCAGACAGCACCCTGGAGGCCCCCCGCCCACCAGGCAGCCCCCAGGAGGCCCCGCCCACCAGGCAGCCCCCTGGAGGCCCCGCCCACCAGACAGCCCCCGGAGGCCCCGCCCACCAGGCAGCCCCCTGGAGGCCCCGCCCACCAGGCAGCCCCCTGGAGGCCCGCCCACCAGACAGCCCCCGGAGGCCCCGCCCACCAGACAGCCCCCTGGAGGCCCCGCCCACCAGGCAGCCCCCGGAGGCCCCGCCCACCAGGCCCCCTGGAGGCCCCGCCCACCGGCCGAGCCCTGCTGCTGACTGCAGCAGGTGGGGTGGGCGAGGCCGCTACGTCTCACCTGTGTCCGCGTGGCCTGAGCGTCCCCGGGGGTTGCTGTGCCCGGGCGCAGGGGCCCCCTTCCCTGTTCCTGTCTCCGAGGTGCCGGCCGTGGGTCCGAGGATTTCCTCCTTTCCTGTTGGGACGCATTTTCGCAAAGAGGGAGCCGGCTCCTGGGGCCGAGGAGGGGCCGCCTGCCCCTGTCCGGACGTCCTGGAGTGGCTGCGGGGGACCGTGGGTGGGCTGTGCCCCCCGAGCTCCCGGATCCCTGGGGGCGGGGCCTCTGGGCGGGGCGGGGCCACCAGGGGCGGGGCCTCTGGGCGGGGCGGGGCCACCAGGGGCCGCTGCACTGTCCGCAGTTTGAGTGGCACCAGCACCAAGGGAGACTGAGAACAGAGGACGGGCGTCGTGACTGGGAAACCCCCACGTGAAAGCTTGGTCTCGGGTGGGGGCCTCCTGTCTGGCTGGAGAGCCTGTGGTGGAGGCCTGTCCCTTGGCAGCCGGGTCACCCAGGCGTGGTGGAGGGGAGCGCAGGGCAGTGCAGACATCTGGGCCCCTCACCTGCAGGCGGCCACCTGGCCAGGGCTGCGGGGAGGGCCCCTCAAACCGCCCTGTACATTCTAGGGGTCGAGGCAGTGGGAGGTCAAGAGGCAAATGAGCAGAAATGCCCGTGGGCGGGTGCTCTGGGAAGCGAGAGGGCCTCTGACTGGTGCCCCCCAGTGGTCAGGGAGCTCTGTGTGCGCGACCTTTGAGCTGAGGCGCAGGCGGTGGGGGCGGGGGTCCCTAGGGGTTGGGGGGCAGCCTCTGGGCTGGAGGTGGCCTGGGAGTCTTCCAAGCAGAAAATGGGGTGCTGGGCGCCCTGAAAGTATGGCTGCGGCTTCCAGGGCTGGCAGACTGCAGCCGCGGCCCTGTGGAGGGGCAGGCAGCCAGCAGTGGACAGGAGTGTGCTCGGCGGGAGGGGCCCGGCCGCTCTGGCCCTCCCTCCTGTCACAGCTCTTCTAAGCTGGGGGAAGGCCCCCCAGAGCCAAGGCTCCAAGGCCTTGGGGTGTCTGCACTGCCCCCACCCTTGCAGGCCTTGGTGGGCCCCCTGATGTCAGCCAATCCCGGTGCAGGGAGGGGTCCCTGTGAGTGGGGGGCACTTCCCCTCCCCCACCACCTAGATCCACCCGGAGCCCTTTCCCACCCCAGCCACCCCACCCCATAGACTCCAGCGAGCCTGACCTCCCCCGCTCCCCCCTGCACCCACAGGAGGCAGGCTCCATGCCCACAGCCCCGGGAGAGTCAGGGGCTGGGCGCAGGCCCGCGGGTGACGCAGCTCTTTTCTCTGAAACTTCTCTATTCCGAGTGCCACTTAGAAGCTGTGTCTTGGGCCGGCCACCTGCCTCCTGGCCTCCACCTCTTGCACTAGACCCGTCCCAGCCTTCAGGACGGGGCCTGGACACTGAGCTGGGGGGCAGGGAGGGGCCTGGGACACTGGGCTGGGGGACAGGGAGGGGCCTGGACACTGGGCTGGGGGGCAGGGAGGGGCCTGGGACACTGAGCTGGGGGGCAGGGAGGGGCCTGGACACTGAGCTGGGGGACAGGGAGGGGCCTGGACACTGGGCTGGGGGGCAGGGAGGGGCCTGGGACACTGAGCTGGGGGGCAGGGAGGGGCCTGGGACACTGGGCTGGGGGGCAGGGAGGGGCCTGGGACACTGAGCTGGGGGACAGGGAGGGGCCTGGGACACTGGGCTGGGGGACAGGGAGGGGCCTGGACACTGAGCTGGGGGGCAGGGAGGGGCCTGGACACTGAGCTGGGGGACAGGGAGGGGCCTGGACACTGGGCTGGGGGACAGGGAGGGGCCTGGACACTGAGCTGGAGGGCAGGGAGGGGCCTGGACACTGAGCTGGGCTGGGGGACAGGGAGGGGCCTGGACACTGAGCTGGGCTGGGGGACAGGGAGGGGCCTGGACACTGGGCTGGGGGACAGGGAGGGGCCTGGACACTGAGCTGGGCTGGGGACAGGGAGGGGCCTGGACACTGAGCTGAGCTGAGGGCAGGGAGGGGCCTGGACACTGAGCTGGACACAGGTCAGAGAGAGAGACATCCACCCACAGAAGCACAGAGCCCTGGCCGTGCCCACATGGGCTCGGGGGTCAGCACCTGCCGGGTCGGCATCACCCACACTCGAGTCTGCTCAACCTCCTCAGTAAACTAGACCCGCGGTGTGTCCCACCCCGGAGTGTGCTGCGGGCACGGCCACGCCAGGGTCCTCATCACGCTGGACACATGTGTGCGTCATTGCGCGTCCGTCCTTGGACTTGCGGTCGTCAGCGTCCCCCACGCGATGCAGTGTCCACTCGGGGGTTGGGCAGCTCTGGCCCCAGGGCAGCTGGGGTGTCGGGGTGCTGCTGCTCCCCTGGTGAGCCTCCTCCCCAGCTGCCCTGCACGGATGGGCAGCCAAGGCCAGGAGGAGGGCCCTGCAGACCAGGGCTTCCAGCGGTGACCCCGTCCCGCTCCCCCCTCTGACCAGACTCCGGCCTTTGCCTTCCAGATCCCGACTGGGCCTCCTACACCCTGGGCGTGTTCATCTGCCTGAGCTGCTCCGCCATCCACCGCAACATCCCGCAGGTCAGCAAGGTCAAGTCCATCCGCCTGGACGCCTGGGAGGAGGCCCAAGTGGAGGTATGGCCTGGGGGGCGCTCAGGGCCGCCCTGGGCCCTCGAAGGCCCCTTCATCCCTGTGCTCCAGGCTCCAGGGCTGGGCCTGGGGGGACCTGAGGCTGGGGATCTGTCTGGGGTGATCTCCACCCCCCACCTCCCTGTGGGGCAGCTGCAGAGAGGGGGTGAAGGGCCCCTCCACGGGCTGCCCCTGGGGTTTTGGTCCTCAAGTCCCAACACCTGGGGGCCGTGCTCAGCTGTGCCCTCCTGCTCTTAGGGTTTTACCGCTCACCCTCGTGGGCGCCCTGGAGGGTCACGACTCCGCCCACCCTGACCCACGTCTGTTGAGCTCTCGCTGCAGGAGGGCTGGGGAGGTTGCTGGCCCTGGGGAAGGCCTTAGGGAGGGGGACAGGCGGGTCCCCTCCTCAGCCCAAATGTCGTGGAGAGGCAGCAGGCACGGGCTGGGGAGGCCACCAGGTGGGTGTGGGGCAGAGGAGGAGGTGGAGCAGTTAGGGTCTGGCCCCCTGGCGGCTGGGTGCACAGGTGGGCTCTGGGCTGGCAATCACATGCGGGTGACGCCTGTCAGGAAGGAGGGAGAAGGCCCAGAACCGCCAGTGCTGGGACCAGGGCGAGGGCGGGTGCTGGACGGGGCAGGGACTCAGCCCTTCAATCCCCGTGTTGTCCTTAGAGCAGAGGTGGCCCCATGGACGGACACGTGGGTCTCATCTCCTCCCACTGTGACCCGGGCCAGTGGCCAGGCTGGGAGGGGCGTGTCACCTGGTACAGGTGGGGCTGGGGGTTCAGGGAAGCCCAGCTCCCGGGGACGTGCACAATCAGGATCGGTACTGCCGCCGAGAGGTATGCCTGTCCTGTCCGCCATCCCCCCCCATTCCCTGTCCCCCAGTTCCCCGTCCCCTGTTCCCTGTCCCCGTCCCCCACGCTGGCTCCGAGGTGGCCCTTGCTGAGGGAAAGGAGTAACTATCCCCGAAGGGTCTCCGTGGGGCGTCTCCTGGTCCTGGATTAAAGCGAGCGTCCGTGTGAGGTTTCGGGGTCCCCTGTCCCCGCCGGCCTGGTGGTGACTTCCATTTTCTCGAGGTTCTCACGCTTCGGGGTTGAACGCTTTGAGGTCGGAGTTGCTGCTTCTCCAGGCCACTTGCCTTTTGACTTTGCTCAGGGTTCTCAGTGGAAACTTCTCGCTTTGATGTCGTCAGATTTGTCAGCCTTTTCTTGTGTGGTTTGAGGGTTTCTAGCAAACGCAGGCTGCGCTCCCCAGGACTATTCTTACTCATCACAGCTTCACTGAGAGGCGCTCTCCACCTCACAGCGCCCTTCGCCACCGCCATCTACGGTCAGAATAGCTTCCTGTCCCGGAATAAGCCGGCACCCAGCGCCGCCCTCCCCGCTCCCCGCAGCCCCGGAGCCGGGCCGCACCCGTGGGCCGCAGGGCACAGGCTCCGCCCCGCTCTCCCCAGCGCTGCGCGCGGCCCCTGGCTCAGCGGCTGCAGCCCGGGAGGCGGCCCCTGGCTCAGCGGCTGCAGCCCGGCACCTCTGCGGGAGGCGGCTGAGGCGGACCGTGTCACGCTCCGGCTCAGGACACCTGGGTGGTCTCTCCCGCGGCCGGGGGTGCCGCGTGAGCGGGGGGGCGGGTGTCCGCGTGGCGCGTTCTCGTCTCCAGCCTGGAGCAGGATTGCCGGGTCTTCTGGTGACGCTCACCTTCGAGGATCTGCCAGACTTTGGCAAACAGCTGCGCACTGGCGCCCCAGCACGTGTGACCCCCGCTTCTTTGTAAACACGGTCACTGTCTCCGACGCAGCCGTCCCGAGTGTGAGCTGCGATCGCGTCCTGGCTGATGGCCCTGGGCCTCTTCTCACCTCTTCTGGGCCACGCCTGTGCCCTCTTTGGAGAAATGTCTCTTCAAATCCTTTACGCATTTCAGGAAATGAGTTATTTGTCCTTTTATTATCGAGTTCGGGGTTTTTATTATGAAGAGTTCTTTACATATTCTGGAGACAAGTCCCTTATCACCTAAGGTGTTTGTAAGCAACTTTTTCTCATTGCGGGTTGTCTTTTAACTTCCTTTTGCAATAATTTTTAAATGCAAAAAGTACAGTTTATATTCTTAAGGGGCTTTGTGGCGAAATCAATTTTAAAGTGAAGAGTTCAGGGCATTTAGCACATTGACAATGTGTGCAACCACCACCTCTTGTCTAGTTCCGAAACGTTCCCATCACATGGAGGGGACCCCGCCCACCAGCAGTCACTCTGCCCCAGCCCCTGACCCCGCCCCCGCCCTGAGCCCTGGCCCCGCCCTGAGCACTGGCCCCGCCCTGAGCCCTGGCCCCGCCCCTGAGCCCTGGCCCCGCCCTGAGCACTGGCTCCGCCCTGAGCCCTGGCCCCGCCCCTGAGCACTGGCCCCGCCCTGAGCACTGGCTCCGCCCTGAGTCCTGGCCCCGCCCTGAGCCCTGGCCCCACCCCTGAGCCCTGGCCCCGCCCTGAGCCCTGGCCCCGCCCTGAGCCCTGGCCCCGCCCCTGAGCACTGGCTCCGCCCTGAGCCCTGGCCCCGCCCCTGAGCCCTGGCCCCACCCTGAGCCCTGGCCCCGCCCCTGAGCCCTGGCCCCGCCCTGAGCACTGGCTCCGCCCTGAGCCCTGGCCCCGCCCCTGAGCCCTGGCCCCGCCCTGAGCACTGGCTCCGCCCTGAGTCCTGGCCCCGCCCTGAGCCCTGGCCCCGCCCTGAGCCCTGGCCCCACCCCTGAGCCCTGGCCCCGCCCTGAGCCCTGGCCCCGCCCTGAGCCCTGGCTCCGCCCTGAGTCCTGGCCCCGCCCCTGACCCCGCCCCCGCCCTGAGCCCTGGCCCCACCCCTGAGCCCTGGCTCCGCCCTGAGCACTGGCCCCGCCCCCAAGCCCCTGGCTCCGCCCCTGAGCACTGGCTCCGCCCTGAGCCCTGGCCCCGCCCTGAGCCCTGGCCCCTTCCCAGGTCCCTGACCCCGCCCTGAGCCCTGGCCCCGCCCCTGAGCACTGGCCCCGCCCCCAAGCCCCTGGCTCCGCCCCTGAGCACTGGCTCCGCCCTGAGCACTGGCCCCGCCCTGAGCCTTGGCCCCGCCCTGAGCCCTGGCCCCGCCCCCAAGGCCCTGGCCCCGCTCCCGCTTCCTGTCTCCGCGGCTTTGCCTGCTCTGGACCTTACACACGCTACACAGCTACACACGCTACACACGGTGGGACCCACAACATGTGACCTTTCACGTCTGGCTTCCCCCTACAGCGCCGTGCCTTTGAGGTTCTTCACAGCTCACTTTCCTGGCGGCCTCCGCTGCAGCACAAACGTGTTTAATTTTGAAGAAGTTCGTTTTTTCTTTCATTGCTAGCACTTTCGGTATCAGGTCTAAGAAACCATTTCCTAAGCGAAAGTCACAGAGGTTTCCTCCTATGGTTTCCTAAAATGATTCTGAAAATTATCCCGACTTTTTATTTTATTTTTTAGTTTTTGCAGTCGAAGATGGGAGATTTTATTTATTTATGTATTGTTTGAGTTTGACATTTTATTTTTTACTAGAGGCCCAGTGGGGTCCCTCGGCCTGGCCTACGCCCTCTCACAATCCAGGACCCCTCAGGTGATGTCAGACTGCTGGTTTCAGCCCAATCCCCGCAGGCCAGGCCGAGGGACCCCACCCATCTCTGCACCTGGCTGGTTTCAGCCCAATCCCCGCAGGCCAGGCCGAGGGACCCCACCCATCTCTGCACCTGGCTGGTTTCGGCCCAATCCCCGCAGGCCAGGCCGAGGGACCCCACCCATCTATGCACCTGGCTGGTTTCGGCCCAATCCCCGCAGGCCAGGCCGAGGGACAGGCCCATCTATGAGGGGTTTCGGCCCGATCCCCAGGCCAGGCCGAGGGACCCCACCCATCTATGCACCTGGCTGGTTTCGGCCCAATCCCCGCAGGCCAGGCCGAGGGACCCCACCCATCTATGCACCTGGCTGGTTTTGGCCCGATCCCCGCAGGCCAGGCCGAGGGACCCCACCCATCTATGCACCTGGCTGGTTTGGGCCCGATCCCCGCAGGGCAGGCTGAGGGACCCCACCAGTGCACATGCACCGGGCCTCTAGTGTGCATATAAGATCTTTGGTTAATCTCTTCCTGCCCTCCCCCCTCTTCCCCTTTCCTCTGAGATTCATCAGCCTGTTCCATGTTTCCATGCCTGTGTATTGAGCGTCTGCCCCCTGGTGGTCAGTGTGCGTCATAGGTACCGGTGGAACGGTCATTCGGTCGCTTAGGCTTTTATATATGTAGATTGCTGAAAGTATTACAAATGTCCCCTTTTACCCCCCCATTGATTCCCTCAGCCCGGCTCCGGCTCCCTCCCCAGGCCTTCCCTGAACTATGGCTTGTCCACGGGCTATGCATATGTGCATATAAGTTTTTCGGTTAATCTCTTGCCGCCCCTCCTCCCATGGTTTTTGGTTAAGCCTCACTCGAGGGTAATTTTTTCATTGATTTTTAAAAAAACAGTGTTTTTATTGATTTCAGTGAGGAAGGGAGAGGGAGATAGAAACATCGATGAGAGAGAATCATTGATGGGCTGCCTCCTGCACGCCCCCTAATGGGGATCCGGCCTGAAACCCGAGCATGTGCCCTGACCCGAAATTGAACCGTGACCTCCTGTTCACAGGTCAATGCTCAACCAATGAGCACGCCAGCCAGGCCAGGGACAGTGTTTCTGCGCAGAGAATGAACGTTCCTCCTTGGGCTGATTGTTAGGCCCAAGAATCGTCAGTGGACCTTCCTTCTGTCACACCTGCTAGAGAACAGCGACCGATTTTATTTACTTTTATTTATCTTTTTTTCTAACAGCAACTGATTTTATTATTTATTTTTTTTTAAATATATTTTTATTGATTTCAAAGAGGAAGGGAGAGGGAGAGAGAGAAACATCAATGATGAGAGAGAATCATTGATGGGCTGCCTCCTGCACACCCCCACTGGGGATCAAGCCCACAACCCGGGCATGTGCCCTGACCAGGAATCGAACCCGGGACCCTTCAGTCCGCAGGCCGACGCTCTATCCACTGGGCCACACCGGCGAGGCTGTGCCTGGCTTTAGACCTCTGACTTGGTGGCAGCTTTCCGCTGAAGTGTCTTTTTTTTTTTTTTTTTTTTTTTTTAAAACATATTTTATTGATTTTTTACAGAGAGGAAAGGAGAGGGACAGAGAGCCAGAAACATCGATGAGAGAGAAACATCGACCAGCTGCCTCCTGCACACCCCCCAGCAGGGATGTGCCCGCAACCAATGTACATGCCCTTGACCGGAATTTTCAGTCCGCAGACCGATGCTCTATTCACTGAGCCAAACCGGTTTTGGCTGAAGTGTCTTGTTGGTGATGTTTCCCAGTTGGTCTTGGCTCCCCCGCGTTCAGGATCCGATGGTCCTCAAAGCGCAATGACTTTGGGGGCGGGGTTTCTGTCGGAGATCGGACGCTGAGGGCCTGGAGCACGGGGCACCCACGTCTCCCTTGTCCTCGAGGCCCCTGTGGCCGGCCACCATCACCTGCGTGGCCACCTCCACCCCGCCACCTCCTGCTCTGTCCTCATCCCCACGTTCCTCACCGCGGCGGCCTGTGTGCTCCGAGGGCCGCAGCCTCACGCGGGGCCGTCGGCAGGGCCCTGCCTGTGTCTGGCACACGCTAGCTGCTCCCTAAATAGGGTCCCCTGATTGAATAAGCCAGGCTGTGTGGGAGCGCCTTGAGGGGGAGCAGCCTGCAGCGGGGGGCCCGTCTCATCTCGGGGTGGCCATGGGACTGGGACAAACTCAGACCCTTCCCAGGAGGCTCCCTCTGTGCACCCTCCCAGGGCCCCTCCAGCTTCGGGGAAAGGGCAGGTTCTGTCCCCCTCACCCCAGATCGTGTCCCTGGGACAGAAGGCCTGGGCGGCCCAGCCCGGCGAAGGCCGAGCCCTCGGGCTCTCTGACCGTCCTCTCTCTCGCAGTTCATGGCCTCTCACGGGAACGACGCTGCCAGGGCCACCTACGAGTCCCAAGTGCCGTCTTTCTACTACCGGCCCACGCCCGCCGACTGCCAGTGAGTACCAGCTGGGCTTTGTGGGTCCTGGTAAACAGCGGGGGGGAAAGGGGGGGCGGCTGTGGGCGGCCACGGGCGGGGCAGGGCTGCGCCCAGAGCTGGGGAGGCTGGGCCTCGGCCGCCCAGGGCAGCCCACTCGGCCTCCTCGCCTGGCTTGGCTCTTGGCCAGGAGGCTGGTGCCCAGGCATTGATGGGCGTTTGCAGCTGGCAGCTCAGCCCTGTGTGTGTGGCTCCCTGGCTCAGGGCGGCGTGGCCGTGGGGACCTGCATCCCTCACTCACCTCCACGTGCCTCCGTGGGGCCCACAGGGCTGTGCTCAGCCTGGTTCCCTGCCAGCCCTGAGCGTCTGCCTCCTGTCCAGGCCGGATGCTCGCCCCCACCCCACCCCCACACGCCGCATTTGCCCTCAGTGCCTCACCCCCCAGTGTCCTGCCTCCCCACCCCCCCACCCATCCCCCATCCCCCACACCCCACACCCCGCCCTCCAGCTGCAGGAGGCAGCACCTGCTCCGGGTGCAGGAGACCTGTCTTGACTCCAATGGCCCCGAGTCCTCAGAGCTGCCTCAGCCCGAGGGCCCTTCCCTGCCCAGAGCCACAGGACCCCACTGGGGGCGGGGCCTCGGTGTGGGCGGGGCCTCACCCTGGATGGGGCGGGGCCTCGGTGTGGGTATCTTGATGTGGGCGGGGCCTCACCCTGGATGGGGCGGGGCCTGACCCTTCTCTAAGTCCTGGCTGGAGTCCAGCCTCCCTCACAGCCAGAGAGACTCATATTAAAGGGAAAGCCGTGCCCCCGCCCCCTGCCCCCCTGCCCCGCACCTCTCGCCCTGCGGCTGCCTGAACTCAGGTGCTCAGAGAGGAAACAGTCCCAAAGCCGCCGCCTGCACGGTCGGGGTCCACGGTTCGGGTCTGGGGAGTGACTGCTAACGGGCACCGTTTCTGTTGGGAGTGATGGAATGTTCTGGAACTGGGTTGCGGTGGTGGCTGCACACCTTGTGACTATACTGAGGCTGCCGAATGGATCCCTTTAAATGGGTGAACCATGGGGTGTGGGTTCCATCTCCGTGTTCTAGGAAGGGGAAGTGTTAGTGATACAGCATCTGACCACACACGGGAGCTGGGTCCTCCGCCTGCCTTCCGGGGCCCGGCCACGCGCTCCGGCCTCCCGCCCGCCCTGCCGGGAGCCGCACGTCCACGCAGGCCAGCTCCCACCCACCCTGGGAGCCGCACGTCCACGCAGGCCAGCTCCCGCCCGTCCCGGGAGCCGCACGTCCACGCAGGCCAGCTCCCACCCACCCTGGGAGCCGCATGTCCACGCAGGCCAGCTCCCGCCCGTCCCGGGAGCCGCACGTCCATGCAGACCAGCTCCCACCCACCCTGGGAGCCGCACGTCCACGCAGGCCAGCTCCCGCCCGTCCCAGGAGCCGCACGTCCACGCAGGCCAGCTCCCGCCTGTGCTCTGTCCCCAGCCTCCTGCGCGAGCAGTGGATCCGGGCCAAGTACGAGCGGCAGGAGTTCACCGACCCCGAGAAGCAGGAGCCGTACTCAGCAGGTGAGGCGGCTGCCCCGTCCCCGTCCCTGTCCCCGTCCCCGTCCCCTCCCTCCTGGCACTGCAGAGCAGTGAGGGACCTGGGACGGGACGGGCTCACTGGTCTGAACGCGTGTCGGGCGCGGGGCCTCCTGGCTGTGAGCTGGGCCACCTGCTGCTCAGAGTCCCGGCCCCTCACAGCCAGGCCTGAGTGCGCAGGGTTTGCGTGGCGACCCGCAGGGCTGCGCCGGGCCCTCTTGGCCGGTGTGGGCGGCACTGCAGGGCGAGCAGGTCCCGGCAGGGACAGGTGGGGGCAGAGGGGGGATGTTGTGGCGGTGCCACGAAGCCGGGGTGGCCCGTGCCCGGAGGCTGTCACTCCCGTGGGTGTGTGCTGCCTGGAATGGGGCTGTGAGGAGAGGTCCCTCCACACCCCACGCCCACACCTTGGGCTGCAGGGGCAGAGGCAGGGGCAGGGGCAGAGGCAGAGCAGGGGCAGAGCAGGGGCAGAGCAGGGGCAGGGGCAGGGTTAGAAGCAGGGGCAGGGGCAGGGGCTGGCTCCCACTCCAGCGTGTGGTGCGAGGCGGGGGTGGCTCTCCGTGGCCAGTGCTCTCGCAGGCAGGCCACTCGGGTCCCCCCAGCCCTCTGCCGCGACACCTGGCCACGGTGCAGCCGGCTCCATCGCCGTCCACCCACACAGCCACTCCCTCCTCTGACAACCCCTGACACGGGGCTGGGGGCGCCCTGGCCTCCTGTGCCTGTTTAGCTCCTGGTCCCTCCCACGCCCGTCCTGGCCGGCACCCTGCCTGCTTCTCTGGAACCCCAGCCAGCTCACCAGGGTGCCTCCGTCTCCAGTGTGAGCGTCTCAGCGATGGGTAACGACAGAGCGCGTGACCTCGTTCCAGAGGTGGAGGCGGTGGGGCTGACCTCGCCATGGCACCGGGTGTCGTGTCAGTGACGGAACCCGGCTTAGGGGTAGGAAGCGGGGACGCGTGGCTGACGTGGTCGGACGGCCTCCGGCACAGCTGGATCCGGGGCCCGTCAGGCTGTCAGGCTCCGCTTCAGCGCTTCCACCTCCGGTTCCGCCTCCCCGGGTCGGACCAGCCCTCCCGGCACCCGCAATCCCGCAGGTCCTGACAGCACCTGTCACGCGGTTCTGTGCGCAGAGGGGCTGTGTGACGGCCACAGACGTGGGAGGAGGTCTGGTCTCTGGCTCGACGGGTCAGGGTGGGCGTGTGACCTTCGCCATGATGGGATGTGTGCCCGTGGACCCGGGTCGTCCTCCTGGGAGGAAGGGGGCGGGGCTGGGTTCCAGGAGCAGCGTGCGTGCGTGTGTGTGTGTGTGTGTGTGTGTGTGTGTGTGTGTGTGTGTGAGAGACGCAGAGGACCCCAGCCGTGGCCCTGTGTGTGGGTCCCGCCCAAAGAGCCTCTAAAACCTGCTCACGCAGAGGCCCCCCCTCCTGTCACCCGTGCCTCCCCACGCTCGGCCTCCCGCCAGGATGAAGCATCAGGGATGCTCGCCCCCCACAGCCTGGACCGCCTGGTGGCCAGGGCACTCAGACCCAAGTCCTGCCCAGCTCTCGGCTGGGATGAAGGGGCCCCCAGCGTCTCCATCCCTGCCCCCCAAGCCTCCCCCCCACATCCTGCCTCACCACTGCCCGTGTCCGGTCTGGAGGGCAGACGGAGTGATGAGCGCCCTACGGGAGGGGCTGACGACCCGGCCCAGCCCGGCCCTGGGTCTGGTCTGTGAGGAGTGTGGGGATTCCCAGGGGCACTTCCTGTCCTGCCTCGATTTGCCGCCAGATTTGAACACGTCTCATGGAAGGCGTTCCCTCGTGGAAGGCGGAAGTCCCGGAGGAGAAGGGGAAGCGCGGCTCACGGGCTGCCGCATCCCGGTCTGAGGAGCCCGCTCGCCCCGGGCACCACACGGGCAGTCCTGTGGCCGGGCGGCGGGAGAGGCTCCTGGTGGCCGGAGTGGACAGTCTGACCGACGACGAGATGAATAATGACGGACACGTCCGTGGTCCACACAGACCGACGGGTGAACCAGGGAGGGGGCGGGACGCACTCTCTCAGCAGACACCAGCTAACGAGCATGGAGAAGTGCAGACGTGGAGGCTGCGTGGAGCCAGGAGCCCCTCGTGGACAAGACCTGTGTGGACACTGGCCTCCGAGGGTGTGGTCCTGACGCTGAGGACAAAGGGAAAGGCACTGACCCCCAGCAGACCCCCTTCCTGGTGACCAGCTCTGCCTCACACGTCACCACAGCCTCTCCACACGGAGTCACCGCCACCGAGTCACCACCACGGATGTCACTGCCACGGAATCACCGCCACGGTGTCACCACCACAGAGTCACTGCCATGGAATCACCGCCACAGATGTCACTGCCACGGAGTCACCACCACAGATGTCACCACCACAGATGTCACCGCCACAGAGTCACTGCCATGGAGTCACCACCACGGAGTCACCGCCACAGGCGTCACCATCCAACGCTGACAACATGCACAGAAACAGAAACAGAAACAGCCTGAGGGACACTGGACAGCCGCCGGCCAGCAGCCTTCAAGCGTGTCCCGAGCGTGGAACGCAGCCACATGGGAACCGGGTGCAGGGCCTGCGCTGGGGGCAGGTGGGCGAGGGCACCTGGGGGCACCTCTGTGCACAGGACGCGAGGCCACGGCGGCGTGACGATGGCGGCCCAGGGGGGCCGTCTCCCTCGTCACGGCGCGGGCACTCGGGCCAGGCAGCACCCGCTGTAGGGAGCAAGGCTGTGGCGGATACGGGCTCCAGGTGGGCCCATTCGGGCAGGTGCCAGCCCGGCACTCCCACCCCCCCTCAGCCGAGGTCATGTGGGCGGCCCGTGGGCCAGGTCCCCGAGGCCCCGCCGGCTGGGGTGACCCCGGGAGCAGCTGCTCCTGGCCCCTCCCACACCCGCCCGCCTCCAGCCAGAGCTCAATGGCAGCCTTTCACCGCAGACAATGCCCCGGGCACCGACAGACACAGACTCCCCGCTGAGGCTGTGCACCATCTCCCGGGCCTCCCCCCCTCCCTGCCCCCCGAGCCTCCTGTTTAGAGCAGGAGGTCCGGCCGCCCCCCCACCTCTGCCCTGAATGTCACAGGGACCTAGGGGGGCGGCAGAGCCAGGGGCTTCCTGGCAGTGACAGAGCCTGCCTGTGCCTCGGTTTCCCTGTCCGTGTAGTGGGGGGCCTGGCGCCCAGTCTGGGGTTATTGGGCAGCCTTAAGGATGTCAGTGCGGCACACAGTGGGCCCGCGGCATCCCCCTGGCGGCTGGTGGGGGGTCGAGTCGTTTGTGAGGTTCAGCTGGGAGACAGGCACACTGACTCTGCCCCCCAAGATCCTGGCATCTGCCCCCGAGATCCGGGCACCTGCCCCCCTGAGATCCGGGCATCTGCCCCCTGAGATCCGGGCACCTGCCCCCTGAGATCTGGGCTTCTGCCCCCCGAGATCCGGGCATCTGCCCCCCAAGATCTGGGCATCTGTCCCCAGAGATCTGGGCACCTGCCCCCTGAGATCTGGGCTTCTGCCCCCTGAAATCCGGGTACCTGCCCCCCGAGATCTGGGCATCTGCCCCCCAAGATCTGGGCATCTGTCCCCAGAGATCTGGGCAGGCTCCCCGCTGGACTCAGCCCTTAGCCCCACGTCCCGGCAGCATGTTCCACGTGGGTGTCAGGGTTGCTGTTCTCCTGTGGGTCTCAGGGTTTGGGGCATGTGGGTGGGAAGGGGGTGATCTTGGGCTAATGTGGCCCCGACCCCAGCTCTGCCAGGTGCCAGAGACCTGGGCGGGGCGTCCATAGGCAGGTGCGGGCGGCGGGCGCCCTGTGGGGTGCTGCCGGGACCACGGGGTGATGGTGACCCCGGGGAGCCCCGGGCCAGACCCAGCCTCCCATGAGCCGCCTCCCTCCAGGGAACAGGACGGCCCCCAGTTCCCTGCTGGCTGCCCTGTGACCTTGCGGAGGTCAGGCAATATCTTGGGCCCTGGATTCCCTGTGCACAACATGGGGACACAGCCCAGCGCCCCAATAACAGAGCTATGGGTCAGCCCTGCCGCCTGGCCCCTGCTGCTGGGTGAGTGAGGGCACGCGGGGCCGGCCCACCTGGTCAGCCTGGTGAGCCCCTCCCGGGGGCACGGGCCTCTGGGGGGCCTGGTCCCTCTCAGGGAGGCGGGTCTCTCTCGGGGGCATGGTCACGCTGTGGGGCCGAGCCCCAGGCCCTCGGGCTGGGCTGTGTCTCGGCACCGCACCGCGGTTCAGGCTGCTGGGCCGAGAGCCCACAGGGAAATGCCATGCCCCCCGCCCCGGACTCGGGCTGAGAGAGACGCTGACTGCGGGCTGAGGGCCAGGCGCTGTCCGCTGTGGGGCCGAGCCAGCGCCCAGGCCAGCGCCCGTCGCGAACGCTGCTGTTGCTGTCAGGGCACCTGAGTGAGGGAAGCACCGGCTGGGGGGCCAGCGGGTGGGGGAGCCCCGCTGTTTGTCTCCGGATGGGGGGGCCTCAGTACCGCTGACAGGAGGCGGGTCACGGTGGGCCTCGCCGCCCGCTGTCCTGGGCTCTGCTGCCACCTGCTGGGCCCGGCGGGCAGGGCAGGGGGCGAAGGCTCCAGGCCTGTGGCCACGGCTCCCCTTCCCGCCAGGGCTCCTGCTGGTGAGGCGGCCTCGGCCAGGACTCGGTCGCCGAGCCTCTGTTTCCTCTTCTGTACGATGGGGACGGGAACAGGAAGTGCTTTCTTCTGGGACTGATGAGCTGGGCGGTGTCAGGTGTGGGGTGGGGCCTCGTCCCGGGCGGTGCTCAGCGTGAGGGGCGCCGTCCAACCGGGGGTCCTGCCCCGGCCCGGCCCGTGGATGAGGCTGCGCCCCGAGCACTTGACCTGAAGGCCCGTGGACTGTCCCCTGGCCGAGTGCCCCTTCGGTCAGTCAGCCAGCGTCCCGGGCGTCCGGGCTGGTGGCCCGGGTCTGTTCGCTGTGACTCTGACCGCGTCCCCCCTCCCCACAGGATACCGCGAGGGCTTTCTCTGGAAGCGCGGCCGGGACAACGGGCAGTTTCTAAGCCGGAAGTTTGTGCTGACAGAGCGTGAGGGTGCCCTGAAGTATTTCAACAGAAATGATGTGAGGGGGGGGGGGGGGGGGGGGGGGGGTGATGTGAGGGGGGGGGGGGGTGATGATGTGAGTGGTGGGGGAGGGTGATGTGAGCGGGGGGGGGGGTGGGTGATGTGAGTGGGGGGGGAGGTGATGTGAGCGGGGGGGGGGGGGGGTGATGTGAGCGGGGGGGGGGGGGAGGGTGATGTGAGCGGGGGGGGGGGGTGATGTGAGCGGGGGGGGGGAGGGTGATGTGAGCGGGGGGGGAGGGTGATGTGAGCGGTGGGGGGGGTGATGTGAGCGGGGGGGGGGGGGGGGTGATGTGTGGGGGGGGGGGGTGATGTGAGCGGGGGGGGGGGGGGGGGGTGATGTGAGCGGTGGGGAGGGGGGGTGAGGGGGGGGGGGGGGAGGGTGATGTGAGCGGTGGGGAGGGTGATGTGAGCGGGGGGGGGGGGGGGGATGTGAGCGGGGGGGGGGGGGGGGGGGTGAGGGGTGGGGAGGGTGATGTGAGGGGGGGGGGGGGGGTGATGTGAGCGGTGGGGGGGGTGATGTGAGCGGGGGGGGGAGGGTGATGTGAGCGGGGGGGGGGGAGGGTGGTGGGGGGGAGGGTGATGTGGGGGGGGGGGAGGGTGATGTGAGGGGGGGGGGGGAGGGTGATGTGAGCGGGGGGGGGGGGGGTGGGGTGAGCGGGGGGGGGGGGGGGGGGGGGGAGGGTGAGTGAGTGGGGGGGGGGTGATGTGAGTGGTGGGGGGGGGGTGATGTGAGGGTGGGGGGGGGGTGAGTGGTGGGGGGGGGGGTGATGTGAGTGGTGGGGGGGGGGGGGTGATGTGAGTGGGGGGGGGGATGATGTGGGGGAGGGGGGGGGGGGAGGGTGATGTGAGCGGGGGGGGAGGGTGATGTGAGCGGGGGGGGGGTGATGTGATGAGTGGGGGGGAGGGTGATGTGAGCGGTGGGGGAGGGTGATGTGAGCGGGGGGGGGGTGATGGATGTGAGTGATGGGGGAGGGTGATGTGAGCGGTGGGGGGGAGGGTGATGTGAGCGGTGGGGGAGGGTGATGTGAGTGGTGGGGGAGGGTGGGGGGAGTGGTGGGGGAGGGTGATGTGAGTGGTGGGGGGGGGGTGATGTGAGTGGGGGGGGGGGGGTGTGGTGAGGGGGGGGGGGGGTGATGTGAGGGGGGGGGAGGGTGATGTGAGTGGGGGGGGAGGGTGATGTGAGCGTGGGGGGGGGGGGGGTGATGTGAGGGGGGGGAGGGTGATGTGAGTGGGGGGGGGGGATGTGAGGGGGGATGTGGAGGGGGTGTGTGAGGGGGGGGGGAGGGTGATGTGAGCGATGTGAGCGGGGGGGGTGATGTGAGCGATGGGGGGGGGGGGTGATGTGAGCGGTGGGGGAGGGTGATGTGAGCGAGCGGGGGGGGAGGGTGATGTGAGCGGGGGAGGGTGGGGGGTGGGGTGGGTGATGTGAGCGGTGGGGGGAGGGTGATGTGAGGTGGTGGGGGGATGTGAGCGGGTGATGATGTGAGCGGTGGGGGGGAGGGTGATGTGAGCGGTGGGGGGGAGGGTGATGTGAGCGGGGGGGGGAGGGTGATGTGAGCGGTGGGGGAGGGGTGTGAGCGGTGGGGGATGTGAGAGCGGGGGGGGAGGGTGATGTGAGCGGGTGGGGGAGGGTGATGTGAGTGATGGGGGAGGGTGATGATGTGAGCGGTGGGGGAGGGTGATGTGAGTGGTGGGGGAGGGTGATGTGAGCGGGGGGGGGGAGGGTGATGTGAGCGCGGGGGGGGTGATGTGAGCGGGGGGGGGGAGGGTGATGTGAGTGGTGGGGGGGGGGAGGGTGATGTGAGTGGTGGGGGAGGGTGATGTGAGCGGGGGGGGGGGGAGGGTGATGTGAGCGCGGGGGAGGGTGATGTGAGCGGGGGGGGAGGGTGATGTGAGTGGTGGGGGGGAGGGTGATGTGAGTGGTGGGGGAGGGTGATGTGAGCGGGGGGGGAGGGTGATGTGAGTGGTGGGGGAGGGTGATGTGAGCGGGGGGGGGAGGGTGATGTGAGTGGTGGGGGAGGGTGATGTGAGTGATGGGGGAGGGTGATGTGAGTGGTGGGGGAGGGGCCCCCCTGGGGCAGCGGTGCCGTGTCCGTGTCCCCAGCTGCCTGCACGCAGCTCTAGGGGACTTCCTCGTCCTCAGGGACGTGCCGCCCGCACCCCACCAAATGCTGGGTCTTCACTGGGAGCCCGGCCTGGGGTGCTGGGAACGGGGTGCTCCCAGGCCTCCAAGGGACAGGACCACACATGCTGGGCTGACCCTGGGTCCCCCAGGCAACATGTGGGGCGTGCGAGGGTCCCCAAGGCCCTGCAGCTGGCAGGCCCACCCGTAGACTGGCTCCAGGTCAGAACATCACCTGCAATGCAGATAAGCACGGGGCTGGCCGGGCACAGGGCGAGGGAGGGCCGCCCCGGCTGGCAGGTCAGCGGAGCCTCGCCCGTGTCCTCCCTACCGGGGAGCCATCACTGTGGACTCTAGGCCCGGAGCCCAGGCCCAGAGGGGCACCCACAGAGCCCCCCGCCCGCTCACGCTCCCGCTCCCGCTCCCGCTCCCGAGCGTGGAGACCCCCTGCCTGCCTGGCACCGAGCCCGGCCCTGCTTCGCAGGCCAAGGAGCCCAAGGCCGTCATGAAGATTGAGCACCTGAACGCCACCTTCCAGCCGGCCAAGATCGGACACCCGCACGGCCTGCAGGTCACCTACCTGAAGGACAACAGCACCCGCAACATCTTCATCTACCACGAGGACGGGAAGGTGGGCGCGGGCTGGGCGGGTCCTTCATTCTGTGTGTGCGCGCGCGCGCGCGCGCGTGTGTGTGTGTGTGTGTGTGTGTGTGTGTGTGTGTGTGTGAGTTGGGGGCTGTTCTGTGCCGAGACAACCTGAGCTGTAAATTAACGTGTTCTCGGGCCTTTTCTGGTCACACGCGGTCACTTTCTAATTCCCCCGAACATGCAGCTTCTTGGGAGTGTCCTGGTCTTTAATGTCTGGCTCCCCAAAGGGGAAAAGCAAAGAAAGAAGGGGCGAGCCCAGTGGGCGTGGCTCAGTGATTGAGCATCGACCTATGAACCAGGAGGTCAGGGTTCGATTCCCGGTCAGGGCACAGGCCCGGGTTGTGGGCTCCATCCCCAGTGTGGGGCGTGCAGGAGGCAGCCGATCCATGATTCTCAACATTGATGTTTATATTTCTCTCCCTCTTCCTTCCTCTCTGAAATCAATAAAAAACATTTTTTTTTAAATGAAGGGGCAAAAAGAGGACCCTGGCCCTTTAAGTCCGTGGATGTCCCTTTGGCTGGAGGGGAGGTGGACCGCGGTGGTGGCACCTCTGTGACCAGAGCCGCCCAGACAGACACAGGCCACGTCTGAGGGCGTCCTCGCCCCCCGGCTCCTGCCAGCCCAGCGCGTGCTGGTGGCTTCCGGCCGGTCAGGGCTGCGCAGCTGCCGGTTCTGGGCGGAAACTGACCAACCTGTAGAGTTTACGGTCCCCCCCCGCCCCGCGGGGGTTCCCCCTGCCGCTGGCGCAGCCTCAGCTCCCAGGCGGGCGGGCCCTGCGGTGGGTGTGCGGGGGGGGGGGGGGGGGGGGGGGGGGGACAGGTTCCCGCTCCGGCTCCGCCCCCTCCCAGAGCCTCTCAGGGCTGCCTGTGACTGACAGCTGCCAGGCCTGTCTGCGTCGGCTGTGCCATGGCCCCCAGCACTGCCCGCCCCCGCCTCACACTCACACTCACACTCACTCACACACACACGCACATGCACTCACATTCACACGCATGCACTCACACTCTCACACACCCTCACACACACACACTCACATGCACTCACACTCACACTCACACTCACACTCACACTCTCACACTCACTGCAAGGTTGCCCGCCTGTATAGTTCACCTGGCCGTGACCACGTGTGTGCTCTCTGACCTGAGCCGGAGGGCAAACTAGTTTCTTTTCCTTCCCGCGAGTCTTACTTTCCCTGGCACTGACACTGTCTTCCCCACGCAGCTACCTGCGTGCTTATTACCGCCCCCCCTCCCGCCCGCGCGCGCGCGCACACACACTCTCTCTCCACTGATTATCTAAGGCCTCGGAGCGAGCCCGGCCCCCAGGCAGCGGGCGTCTGTCCTGCAGCCCGGCTCATTCCTGGGTCGACCCTGTTTCCTGCCTCCGCTGGGGACGCCCCTTCCGTAGCTTCCTGGGAAAGAACGTGGGAGCGAGTCTCCGTGGACCTGGCCCATGTGGGAGGCTCTGCTCCTCTGATTCTGTGGCCGGACCTGGACGCTGGCCTGGGAGGCGCGGCGGCACTGACCCCGGGACCAGACGGGTCTGTCCTCTGCTGGGAGCCGGCCTGTCTTCATGCCAGGAGCCCGGGACCCAGGACCCTGGACTCAGGAGCCGGGACCCAGGAGCCGGGACCCAGGAGCCGGGACCCAGGAGCCCGGGACCCAGGAGCCTGGGACCCAGGACCCTGGACCCAGGAGCCAGGACCCAGGAGCCGGGACCCAGGAGCCCGGGACCCAGGAGCCCGGGACCCAGGACCCTGGACCCAGGACCCTGGACCCAGGAGCCCGGGACCCAGGAGCCCGGGACCCAGGACCCTGGACCCAGGAGCCGGGACCCAGGAGCCCAGGACCCAGGAGCTGGGACCCAGGAGCCCAGGACCCAGGAGCCGGGACCCAGGAGCCGGGACCCAGGAGCCGGGGTGGCAGCCAGTTCTCTCCACCTGTCTCTTCGGCAGGTTCCTCCTCCGCTGTCTTAGTTCTCGTTCTTTCCGAATCTCTTGCGACTCAGAAGCCAGCCCCACGCATCCCCCCCGCCCCCGCCACTCCCACTTCCTCCTTCCCCTCTGCTTTCTGGGAAATTTCTTCAAGCTTGTCTTCAGGTCTTTTGTTTCTGTTCTTGTTCTCGGTTGGCGTGACCTTGTCAAAGGCATACGGTCCTCCATGACTGTCGTCTTATCTCCATCGATGCTCCTTCCTGTCTGCCTTCTCCACGCGGGAGATTTCCTGAAATTGGGGGCTGGTCAGACCCCCCGGAGGAGAGGCCTCCGGCTGGTGCTGGGTCGGAGAGGCCTCCGGCTGGTGCCCGGACCCAGCACAGGGCCAGCTGCGGGACGGGGCTCTGGGCTTGGGTGTGTCCCCACATGCACCCCTCCCCCCACACCACCCTCTCTTCCACCCTCTGCAGAGTCGGCCTCCATCACCCGTGGGGGGAGGGGGAGGGGGGCAGTCAGCCAGCAGGTCTTCTGCTCAGATCCCCCCCACACCCCAGACCCGGCTCCCCCTTCCCAGCTCCTGGGGCTGTGCACAGGCTGGGCTGCCTCTCGGCTCTCCTCCCCCTCCTGCATCTCCTCCCCCTCCTCTTCCTTCCCCTCCTCCTCCTCCTCCTCCCCGCTGTGGTTCAGGCTCCTTCTCCCGTGGCCGGGCTGTCACTGTCAGGCTGTCTCTCTCGGGCCCTGACCTCTGGGAGCCTCAGCTGTGGCCTCTCCCGGCTGTTCGTCCCCAGCTCCTGGGCTTCGGCCTTTAGAGGGCACCCCTCACGCAGAGTGAACAGGTTTGACTGTTCCCCGAGGAGCCTGGCCCAAGGCCTGTGGGCAAACCAGCTTCATCGGAAGCCTCGGCTTCTCTTTCCTGTGGGGACACAGAGCAGGGCAGGAGAGGGCGGTGCAGGGAGCCCGGAGACCGCAGCGGCCCTTCCTCTCTAGAGAGGGTGTGGGCCCTGCTGGGGGCCAGAGCCTGGGCGTGGAGTGGGTGAGCCTGTTTGACGTGGCTGTGCCCATGGAGAGAGGGGGCCTGGCAGGAGACAGGCATCAGTCGGAGCCAACGGACTAAAATCCCAACCGGGGGAGTGAGATTGGACAATGGGGACGGGTAACCGGGGGTGAGGACCGCGGGGAGGAAGGGGGAATGGCATGTGCAAAGGGCCTGTGGCCGCACAGCTGAGAGGTGCAGGCGTGGTGGGAAGGAAGCGGTGGAGATGGTACGAGGAGGTCCTGCCAGGTGGGTGGAGCGGGGCCTGGTGGCTGTGCCGTGAGCCTGTCCTCATTGGAGGTGCAGTGGGCAGGGTGGGTGTGTCATGGCCCAATGTGAACTTTCGGGGATCCCTCCAGCCATCCCATTCGCAATGATTCCAGGAAGAGCCTGCGGGAGGCTCTTTTTTTTTGTTTTAACATTAAAAAAATTTTTTTTTATTGATTTCAGAGAAGGGAGAGGGAGAGAGAGAAACATCCATGATGAGAGAGAACATGGGCCGGCTGCCTCCTGCAGGCCCCCCACTGGGGATCAAGCCCACAACCCGGGCAAGTGCCCTGACCGGGAGTCGAACCGTGACCCCCGGTTCATGGGTTGATGCTCAGCCCCTGGGCCAGGCCGTGGCAGAGGGCAGGGCTCTGGGGGCCGTAGGAGGCTGCAGCCCACACCCGCTCTGCCCCCAGGAGATGGCCGACTGGTTCAACGCGCTGCGGGCCGCCCGCCTCCACTACCTGCAGGTGGCCTTCCCGGGGGCCAGCGACGCTGATGTGAGTGGCGGCTGCCGCCGTTGCCCCTGGGGTGGGGGGCTGGGGCTGACCAAGGCCCACCTGGACTCCAGAGGCCCCACCCTGACGCCTGTGACCCCCCCCACACCGGTGGCCCCCTGACCTCTGTGGCCCCTGGAAGTGGCCACAGCAGCCCTCTTTTATTCTGAGGCTCTGCCCCAAGCTGCGGCGGGGGGCTGGGGAGGGGGAGGCAGCTGGACAGAGGATCTTCCCCCCAGCTGGTGCCGAAGCTGACCAGGAACTACCTGAAGGAGGGCTACATGGAGAAGACCGGGCCCAAGGTGCGTCCGATCGGCTCCCAGGCCACGCTCCGTGATGGGCCTGTCATGGGGGGTGTCATGGAGGTGGAAGCGTCAGTGGGGGGGGGGGGTTTGGGGGTGGAGTTGGGAGTGGAGTTGGGGGTGGGGTTGGGGGTGGAGTTGGGGGTGGGGTGGGGGGTGGAGTTGGGGTGGGGTGGTGGGGTGGGGGTGGGGGTGGGGGGTGGAGTTGGGGTGGAGTTAGGGGTGGGGTTGGGGTGGGGTTGGGGGTGGAGGTGGAAGTGCAGCCAACCTCCGGCGAGGCTTCAACCTGCCTGTGCATTTCTAGCGGGTCATCTGGGTGTGGATTGCCTGGGCCCCCAAAATGTTTTGTAAGAGCAGGGGCCCCACTGACCCACGACCAGGGGGAGGGGACCTCAGGTCAGGCCCCGCCCCTCCTTCACGTACCTGTGCCCTGCTGGGCCCCGCCCAGGACCCGGGTGGCCCCCTAGCCCAGACCTGCCTGGGCACACAGGGAGGGCGAGGCACCTGCGGGCGGGAGGCCAGGCTGGGGCCATGGAGGGAGGGGCTCAGCAGGAGGAGCAGCAGGTGCCGGGCCCTGGGCAGGTGCCCACAGGAGCATGAGGAGGCTGAGCTGCTGGGTGATGGACCCACGGCCCCGCCCCCGCCTGGTGCGAGCTGTGGTCAGCGGGGGAGGGGCTGCGTCAGGACCCCCCGGCCGCCGCTCTGACCCACAGCAGACGGAAGGGTTCCGGAGGCGCTGGTTCACCATGGACGACCGGAGGCTCATGTACTTCAAGGACCCCCTGGTAGGCAGGGCCGCGCCGGGCGGGGGTCGGGCCTCCTGCTCCCGCACCTGAGACTGGGCACCCGCGGGGGCAGCTCTGCTGTGGGGAGGGGAGGCTCGGGGTCCCGGCGTGGCTGGGGGATGCCGGTCACGGGGAGGGGAGGCTCAGGGTCTCCGGTCACGGGGAGGGAAGGCTCGGGGTCCCGGCGTGGCTGGGGGCTGCCGGTCAGCCTGTCCCCACCCGCAGGACGCCTTCGCCCGGGGGGAGGTCTTCATCGGCAGCAGGGAGAGCGGCTACACGGTGCTGGACGGGCTCCCGCCGTCCACCCAGGGCCACCACTGGCCCCATGGCATCACCATCGTCACGCCGGAGCGCAGGTTCCTGCTGGCCTGTGAGACGGAGCCGGAGCAGCGGGCATGGGTGGAGGCCTTCCGGAAGGTGGTGGACAGGCCCATGCTGCCCCAGGAGTACGCAGGTGAGGCGGGCAGGGCTGGCCGGGGGGCAGGGCAGTGACAACCTGCACGGCTGTGACCAAGCCCAGCGCCTGTCCCTTCTCCAGTGGAAGCTCACTTCAAACACAAGCCCTAGAGCGCTGGTCCGGGGCCGAGGACTGGACTCATCTGGCCTGGCCGTGGGGCTGCGGACCGAGGGGCTGCGGACCGAGGGGCTGCGGACCGAGGAAGCCGGCCACCAGCCTGAGGACGGCCCAGGCTCAGTCCCGGGGGCAGTCTGGGCTCCGCGGGGCCCTGAGCCCTCACCACCAGGACCTGTTTCTCTAGAACCTCATCGTGGGCCAACCTGTCTGACCTCTGACCCCATCATGCTGCTGCCCCCTCCCTCCCTGCCCCGGCCCACTGACCACCCTTCCTCCCCTGCCACCCATCGCGCTGAGCAGGACCCACCCCGACCAGGAGGCTGGACTGTGGGGCAGGGGGTGGCCTGCAGGGCCCCTGTGCTGCCCCTCTCCCCTGCCCTCCCCCCACCCCTACCCTCCCCCCGCCCCCTCAACAAGTATTTATTGAACCTCTGCTGTGTTAGTTGTGGGGTCTGGAGGCTGAAGTGGGGGGTGGACCCAGACCTGGCCCTCAAGCCATGGGTCCTGGGGTCAGAGGCCCCCACCTAGTGCCCAGCCCAGGCTGCCTGCCCCCTGCCCCCCGGGGCACCTCACAGGCCCAGTTCAGGGCTCGGCGCTGCCCAGTGACCCCCACTCCCAGGCCTGACCTTGCTCTGACCCCTTGGAGGAAGGAGGCCTGAGCTCAGCTCACCCGGGCCCCAGCGAGCTGCTGTCATCAGCAGTCACAGCCCCAAGACGTCCCAGGTGCCCTAGCTCCCTGCCTTGGAGGGTATCTGTGAGGACAGGTTTGGGAAGAGGGGGTGGCATGGGGGCCCATTTCCCCAGGAGGCCCCAGTGCCTGGGTGAGGTGGAGGGGTCACCTGCCAGATACCTTGGCTGCCTCCAGCCCCAGCCCCTCGTCCCGTCCACCAAACCATGACCCCCAGGGGAGCCCAGGCCAGGGGAGCGCCTCAAAGCGGGGTGTCTGCTTCCCTCCAGCCCCCGTCACAGCCTGGAATAAAATGGGCTGTGCTGTGGCTTGATCCGCGTGTTGGAGGCTGGTGTGGGGGCCGTGGGCCCCAGGAGGACCTGCCCACAGCAGGGAAGGGGGCGTGCCCAGGACGTGCCCCAGTCACCCAGGTGTAGGTGGGGGGCACCAGGGGCTGCCTTCCCTCCTTCCCTGAGCCCACTCCTGGCCAGCTCAGACCAGCTGTAAACCTAGATGGGGTGCTGCAAGGGGCCCCCTCATTGGCCTGTCTCTGTTCAGCTCAGCCAGGGCAGGGTCCTCAGGATGGCCGCGTTGGGGAGCGAACACTTCCTGCCTGAGGTGCCCAAACCAGAGGGGCAGTCGGTGGGTCCCTTCCTTAGACCCGGCCACTGCCCTGCCCCCGCAGCCCCGCCCCACCATCCATGCTCGTTCAGAGTCAGGACTGCAGCCAGTGGCAGGATCACTGGTCTGAGGGAGACCCCGAGGCCCCGCCAGGCAGGGCCAGCTGCAACCGCCCCCTCCAACCGACCTAGACCCACCCTGAAGCCAGAGGTGCAAGTGTCTGTGAGCGTGTGCGTGTGCCTGTGCGTGCCCCAGGAGACCAACAACCTAACAAGGAATCAGAGGACAGCGTTAGGCCTGGGGGAGGGCGGGAGACCTGCCCACACAGGACTGGTGGGCGGGGCCACCTCTGTGTTGGTGGCTGTGGGCAGAGGGGTCAAGTGCAGGCCCCTGGCCTCAGCCCCTGTGCTGACTGAGCCATCTGCTGGGCCCCTGGTGGACACACAGGGCACACACGGCCCAGAACGTGTTCCCAGGTGACTGCACCGTCCCAGCCGCCTTCCCTGGCCCCGGGGCGCTGCAGGCCCCAGGCCACGTGGTCAGGACAGACAGCTGAGCCTGGGACTCAGAGGGGGCCCTGGGGCCGAGGAGGGAGAGGCGAGCAGACCCCAAGGAGGTGCGTGGCCTGTTGTGCACAGCTGCCCAGCTGACTGTGGGTCTAGCATCATCCCTGAGCAATCACACAGACTTGCATTCTGCTCTGTGTCCCCAAACCTACCCCGTTGGATGCAATTCATGGTTTCAAACCTGGCGGGACTGGGGGAGTCGTTGTGGGTTCTGACCCTGCACCCCACATTCCCCATCCCCCCCCCCCCCAACAGCCCCAGAGAACCCTTGGGCAGCTGGTAGGGGGCTCCAACCTCCGGGCCCGTCAGCACCGACGACTCCCCAGCCGCTCGCAGAAGCTGTGACTGAACCTGCTGGCAGGTCTGGCTTCTCCGAACTCAGAGGAGATTCCCACGGTCGGTGCTGCCATCCCTCCGCCAGGCACAGCGGCCCCGCCCCAGCGCCCCCAGAAAGGGCAAGCACAGCAAAGCCCAGTAGAAAGAATTTATTTAAATTCAACGATGAACACACCCCCCTTTAAATTCCATTTTTACAGCAAATAGAATGGTCTAGTCCGCTCCTTCATGCATGATCGCTGTATAATAATCTACAACTCTGACTTTAGTCATGAAAAAATAAAGTGTGTCCCGGCTGTCATCCCGGGAACATCTGGTAGAGCTGAGAGGGCCGGGCTGCTCGCGTGGGGCGGGCACTTGGTTAAAACCTAGGCCGCGGGGAAGGAATCGTCACCAGGAAATAAATATTGCGTCCTGAGGCGGCGTCCGGCAGCTCCGACGTCTGCGATGCCACCGTGCAGGCATGGCTCCGGGATTTGGCACAGGCGTCCACGTGGGGCGGCCGGTGGCAGCCCCCCGACCCGGTCCTGTGTCGACCCGGTCCTGTGTCGACCCGCGGCCCAAAGCAAACCCGAACAAAGGACGGAGAGGCGGTGGCGCGCAAGCCTGTGCTTTATTGTGGGTCAATCGGAGGCCACGCCACACAGCCCGTGCCCTCAGCCAGGGCACACCAGCAGCCGACAGAACCACCGCGGCCCGGGAGCGTGGCCAGGCCCTCGAACCCGCCACCAGGCAGGCGCCTCTCCGTGCAGGCGGGCGTCAGTCGAGCTCGATGGGGCTGCTGTCGTCCTGGCTGTCCTCGCCCTCCTGCTCCGAGGAGCCCAGGAGGCTGCTCAGAAGGTTGCCTGGAAGCAAGCGCCCGTCAGAGGCCCTGACCCCCCACACCCGCCTTCCACGCCCCCCGCCGTCCACGCCCTCCTGACGACACTCCCAATTCAAAAAGGTCACATGGCTGCATGGACACACGGATGGCCAAGGACAGACACACGGATGGCCAAGGAGCCCGTGAAAAGATGGACGTACAGGTCGGCCACCACGAGAGGCCCTCATACCCTGGGGCTCCCGCCCTGCACCTGCGGGGAACGCTGTTGGACAGCCGCTGTCAGTGAGCACGGAACCAACGTGGGCCCGGCAGGCCTCAGACACGGGCACACCCATGTTCACGGAGCCAACGGTGGGAGCCGGCCTGTGTCCCACGAGGGACACACGTGCATGTGACGCACACGGACTATTAACCTGAAAGGACGCCTGTGAGCGAGTGAGCAGACAGGACACGCTGTGCGAGCGCCTGAGTGAGGTGCCAGGAGCAGGCGGGAGGGGGCTGGGGCAGGTCCAGGTGGGGGGCCGCACAATGTGAATGTCCTTATGGCCCTTGAACTGCACTGGGAGGCGGTGAGAACGGCAAAGTTACGTTACGTGCCCTTCACCACAACACACAGCCGAGAAGAGACCTGGCCTCCTTCCCGGGCCCTCCTTCCCGGGTGGTGAGTCGGCGGGGGGCACGAACAGGGAGGCAGCCGGCCCTCTGCGGCCCCGCCCCGCAGGCCTTACCTAGCAAGCCTCCGTAGGAAGACGTCTGCTTGGGCGGCACCCCGAAGAAGAGCTGTCCTATCCTGTCGAGGTACTGACGGAGCAAAGACACGCGTGAGGGACGCGCCGTGGCCCCCATCCACCCTCCACGGGAGGCCCCTCCTGCTGAGCCCAACGCCCGCAGGCCTCACCTCGTTGTACATGGGTCCCGCCGGAGGGACGGCTGGTACTGCTCACACAGCACCGTGAACACAGTCAGTTTGCCTCTGAAACGAGACAGCAGGGGGCACAGCTCTGTGGTCTCTAGACACCCGGGGGGGGACGGGGACAGAAAGGCCACCCCCACTCCCCCCCACGCAGACGCCTACACACCACACTCACAGCCCACACCCACACTCCCGACTCAGACGCCTACACTCACACACCCACACCCTCCCTCTCACACACACACCTTCACTCCCACGTACACCCATACCTACACATACCCACATACCTGCACACGCTCACATCTATGCACCCACACACATACCTACATGTGCCCATACTCCTGCACACGCTCACATCTATGCACTCACTCACACATACCTACACACACCCACATACCCCTGCACACGCTCACATCTATGTACACTCCCACACACACCTACACATACCCACATACCCCTGCACACGCTCACGCATCTATGCACTCACTCCCACACCCTCCCTCACTCACCCGTCCAGGGCCAACAGCAGGAACCAGATGAAGTTGAGCAGCGGCTGCACGAATGGAGGGCCGTCCTCGATGGACGGGTGTTTCTGGGTGTATGTCGTGAACACCACGGAGGCACTGCTTTTGTTCTTTAAGCAGAGGAACCTGGGAACGAGCACATGCCGTCACGTGTGGGAACAGGCGTGTCGCCCACCGGTGAGCTGTGGGCCCTCTCCCAGCCGCGGCCCCCACGGCAGAGGGGACTCGCACGCCCGGCCTGCTGAGCCCTCCTGAGCAAGCTGGGCTTTCCCGCCTCCAGCTGAAGGGAGTAACACGCGTGGGAGGCGACGGGTGAGGATGAGTTTGTCTGCACACCTGTCAGCACCTGGGGCCAATGGTCTGAGGGTCCAGGGAGGACATCTCCGCGGTAGGCGGGCAGGCGGGCTGAGGTGCGTGGGGCAGGGTCACTTTTTTAAGGCACAAAGGGGGCTCCATTAGAAGGGGCTCGAGACCCTCTACGCAGAGCCACGCCCACTCCAGAGGTGTTTGCGCTGAACCCACTAGCCGGGCAGTGGGCGGGATGGGAAACCTGCTGCACTCCAGTCGGGTCAGGCCTGACGTGCGTGCAGGACCTTCCATCACACAGCACCCGTCCCAGCGCCCGGCCACATGGCAGGCGTGTTTGTGGGAGGAATTCCATGTATCCCACGGGAGATGTTCCTGTCAGGAAGGGACGGGCTCAGGCTGGGAAAAGGCAGAGCGCCTGGAGCCAGCGGCCCTGCTGATGGTGGGTGCCTGCCCCGCGTGGCTGAGCGGGACCCCTGCACCTCTCTTCCCCCGCCGTGAGTTCCCACACTTTGAAGATAAACCGAAGGAAAGAAAACAGAGGGAGAGAGGGCCTAACGGATGGAGACCCAGTGTCCTCAGAGGAAAATGCTTCGATGCAGAAACATCCGGAGAGACCGGCACAGCCTGTGAAAAGAGCCTCTGAAAGCAGTTTACACCACATCGCAAGACTCGGCTTAAACTGCTCATCACCATCCTGCCTGACACCAAAACGTCAAAAGCATGAGATAATGGGGGAGGGGACAAAACAAAAAAAACAAAAAAACAAAAAACCAGCGGTAACGTAAGACTCTTCTATATTATAAAAACCCAACAGCTCTAATGAGACCAAAGACCGCGCGGGTGGGCGGAGCCATAAGCGGAGCGAGGCGACGTGGGTGGGTGGAGCCGTGTGATTTTGTGCGCTGGGCTTCTAGTGTTCGTATAAAATGCAAAAACCTACTTCTCTCACTGCTCAACTGAAATGTCACAAAAGCCCGACTGCAACGGCTCCCGAGAGCTGGGAGGGGCGCGGTCTGTGCAGGGCCCAGTGGGGATGTCACGTGATTCCAGAGCCCCTTCCCCCCCACCCCCCCCTCCGTCTGTGAGGGGCCCATGGGAGCGGCGTGCGGGACACCTACTGCAGGACAGCCTGGGCCACGAACATGTCCACCTCGCTGCGGAAGCCACGGGACGTGGAGTACTCCACCAGCATGTTGGCGCAGCCCTCCCCGTCGGCCGAGTGCAGGAAGTGGTACCGAGACTCGCAGTAGTTCTGCTCTGCAAAGGGAGAGGCTGTCACTGGGAGGTGCCCAGGCTAGAGGGCAGTCAGAGCATCCTCGCGGGAGAGTCAGGAGTCCCTGCGCCCCACTCCCGCCAGCAGGAGGCTCCTGCCCGAGTCCTGGCTCAGGCCTGTGCAGCGATGGCCACAGGGTCTGCCAGCCCAGACTCTGCAGGGGGACCTCCGCCCAGCCTTGTGACAGCTGTGGGGACTGCGGGAGGGGCCCTCCTGGACTCTGTGCCTGGCTCCCCGTGGTCTGAGCCCCAGGCAGGACATACGAGGCCTGTGTCCTGGTTTCAAGCCATTACTACTACACACACGTGCCCGCAACTCTCAGCCCAGGGCTGAGTCTGCACCGTGCACGCTGCTTCGCAGCCACGGGGGCAGGGGCGGTCAGTGGCCTGGCATCGCCCCGGGGACCCCACAGACACAGGCAGGGAGACGGTGCCAAATAAATGCCGCTGGCAACACAGGTCTGATTGGGTGACTCCACCTGGCTCTGCAGACAGCCCATTCCCCTGAGGAGAAGGCAGGAGCTGGGCCCACCCGGAAGGGACTGGCAGGACGGGCGAGGGCTCCTGGCACTACAGCAACGAGACCAGACAGGGTTCCGGGCAGAGGCTTGTGGGTGGAGACAGACAGGCTGTGAGTGAGGACCGAGCACCCAGGCAGGACCGGGGGACAGGGACATCCGGCCGAGGTCTAGGGACAGGAGGACTGGCTCCCAGCACTGGGCAAAGGCTAAGTGTGGAGGAGGTGCTCACAGGGAGCGTGAGGCGTGAGGAGGGGCCTGCCGGCCGTCGTAGCCCACAGGGCTCCGTGGTTGCTTCCCTGCCCGTTCCTTCCCGGCTGCAGTTGTCCAATCGCACACTCGGCCCGCAGGCTGGCTCCCGGGCAGCTGCTGCGAGTGCAGAGCCGCCGCCAAGGCTCACCTGCCCCCGTCAGAGGAGCTGCCTCCATCTGTACCTCTGAGTCCTGGCTTTCAGCGCACAGGCCAGGCCCCTCCGCACCCCGCCCCCCCCCCCCGGTGACCCGTGAGGACAGGAGCGCACACGTCCCCAGGTACAGCCGGGGCACCAGGGGTGGGGGCCCCAGAGACGCGCTGAGTGAGGCGGGGAGGCACTGACTGCACACGGCCTCACAAGGTGGGGCGCAGCCCCCTGACCCCGTGAGGAGCCGCACTGAGGCCGGTGCTTCCCGCCTGCCTCTTCCTGCGCCGAGCAGACGAGCCAGAACGTGCACTGGACGCTGAGTGAGGCGGGCGGTGCGAGGAGAACGGCCCTGTGCGGAAGGGAGCGTGTCCCCACGGGAGGCGGCTCTACAGGGACCTGGCAGGGGAGGAAGGGCCAGGCCCAGTGGCCACCGCCCAGGTCACTCCAGCCTCATGCCTCGGGGTGCCCCTCGCTAGGTGATAACCAAGGGTGGCGGCCTGTGTGGCACGGCCTTAGCTCAGCGACAGGGAACCCCGGTCCTCGTTGGCCAAGGTGGGGGCTCAGTGATGACACAGACAAGCAGATGCCGCGGGCACGCAGGGGCCCTGCCGCCATCCCAGCCCACGTGCCCCAGACATACCTCGCCACAGGGTGAGGGCCAGCAGCTGGTGCAGCCGGGGGTGGCCCAGCCGCCCGGAGCCCCCGCTGGACCACTTCAGGGCCCTGGACACAAAGGCCACTCGCTCCGGAGAGTTCGGGTCCATCAGACTAAACAGTTTAGCCAGATTTTCTGAAAACAAGAGAGAGAGAGAGACCCCTGTTCAGGGGAGGGCACCCAGACTCAGCTTCCTACAGCGCCCCACAGTTGACGGACACCACCACCACTTCCCAGGCAGCTGGCAGCCCCTGGCGGGTCCTGCTGGACCTCCACCCCCACCTCCCGCCGGGCCCGGTGCGGCCCAGAGCACCCTACCATGCCCAGAGGAGCCTGCCCGGCGGTGGGAGCGTAGCTGGGGGGCAGAGGCCGCTGCAGGAACCCCTGGGACGGCACAGCACAGCACGGCACAGCGGCCTCCGTGTGTGGGTGCGTGTGCAGGGGCTGCGACGTGAGACGCCAGCCCTGAACGCTCAGGTGGAAGGAACCGTGAGCACCCGAGAAGCCTCACCCAGCAGCTCATCGGCCACCTCCACCTCTGCCTTCTCCAGCGACTCCAAGACCAGCATGGACAGGTCCGCAGCACTGTTTTGCTGCAAAACGTGGAAACAGACAAGAACCACAGGGTTAGAGAGAAAGCTCTGTGTTGAGAAGACATAGCCCAGCAGCCCAGGTGACAGACGCCAGGCTGGGCACGAGGGCCCCGGCCCACAGACAGCGCCCAGCCCCGCACCCCACACCCCCCGCCCGCGGAGGAGACTCGCGGCGCCCCTGCTCACCTGGCCGTGGCTGAAGAAGAGCAGCGCCCCCGAGCACATGAGCTCGCGGGCCTCGGCGTGCTTGCTCTGCGACATGTACCTGCAGCGGAGCAGAGCCAATCAGGTCGCCCCACGCAGCCCAGCAGGGGGGTCGGGAGGCGGAGCCAAGACCACATGGAGCTGAGGAGGCGGGAGGCCCTCCCACCAGAGCCGGCACAGGCTGCGTGCGGGTTCCTGAGGTCCCACCCCCCCGGGTCCTGGCGCTCTGCCCTGCCCGGCTGCACGGAGCCCCTGCGGTCAGCGACGGGGCCTCGGGACAGCAGACCGGGCTCCCTGTGGCCTCGTGACTGGGACGACGTCAGCAGGGACTCAGGCCCAGGGTTGTCAGAGGGACCACAAAAGGCTGGGTGACCCCCCACCTATCAGGGCAGAACCAGAGGCCAGGACGGCACACAGGACGGGACAACGCCCACTGTGGCTGCGCCGACTTCCTCAGCGTGCGCTCCCTTCCATGGGAGGCACCGCCACCCCTGGCCCTGCGTGGGCGCCCCATTCCGAACGTGTGGGTCACCAAGGGCAGGACCTGGGGGGGCGGGGGAGGGGCGGTGCCGCCAGAGCCTGCAGGGACTGGAGGCAGATGGCGGGACGGGATGGGTCCGTCTGCAGTGTCCAGGGCAGCAGAGCAGCCTGGGAAGTGCAGGAAGCAGGTCGGCACGGAGCTGTGCGGGCGGCGCCGGGAGCGCCTGCTGTCTGTGGGCCTCGGTGACCACGGGGAGCACAGCCAGGAACCCCCCCGCGGGCACACCACTGGGTGCAGAGGCCAGGCCGTGGCTTCCCTCCCCCCGGGGGGCCATGGCGGGCTGTCCCCGTCCCCACAGAGAAGGTCTGTCCATCAACAAGGCCCCACAACACACCCATCCTGCCAGCAGCAGGCCGGCCGCCCGGCCCAGGGACTCGCAGGAAACCCTGCACCAGTGCGGGTCATGGCACGGCCCGTTCCTGCCGCAGCACTGCTGACAGAGGGGTGCCCATCACACACACATGTGCACACACATGTACACGCACGGCCCGTTCCTGCCTCAGCACTGCTGACAAGAGGGGTGCCCATCACATACACATATGTGTGCACACATGTACACGCACGGCCCGTTCCTGCCTCAGCACTGCTGACAGAGGGGTGCCCATCACACACACATACATGTGCACATTCATGTACATGGCCCATTCCTGCCTCAGCACTGCTGACAGAGGAGTGCCCATCGCACATACATGTGCACATACATGTGCAAACATGGCCCGTTCCTGCCTCGGCACTGCTGACAGAGGGGTGCCCATCACACACACATGTACACACACATGTACACGCACGGCCCGTTCCTGCCGCAGCACTGCTGACAGAGGGGTGCCCATCACACACACATACGTGTGCACACCATGTACACGCACGGCCCGTTCCTGCCTCAGCACTGCTGACAGAGGGGTGCCCATCACACACACATACATGTGCACATTCATGTACACGGCCCATTCCTGCCTCAGCACTGCTGACAGAGGAGTGCCCATCACACATACATGTGCACACACGGCCCGTTCCTGCCTCGGCACTGCTGACAGAGGGGTGCCCATCACACACACATGCATGTGCACACACATGTACACACACAGCCCATTCCTGCCTCAGCACTGCTGACAGGAGTGCCCATCACACATGCGTGCACACACACACATGTACACGCACGGCCAGTTTCTGCCTCAGCACTGCCGACAGAGGGATGCCCATCACACATGCGCGGGCGCACACACACACACATGTACACGCACGGCCCGTTTCTGCCTTGGCACTGCTGACAGAGGTGTGCCCTCATCACACACACACACACACACACACACACACACACACACGGCCTGGTCCTCCAGACAGCACCCAGAGCCACAGCTCCACCTGCACGGACCCCAGGGCCACAGCGTCCACCCCAAGGGACAGCACACCAGCCCGTCTCGGCTTCCTCATGAGACAACTGGGCCCTTCCATCTCAGGCAGCGAGATAACGAACATCTCAGAAACCAGATGAGCGGAGAGTACGCCCCCAAAGGCAGGGAGACCACGTTCCTGGGACGTGGGGAGGCGGGAGTAGCCCAGCAGGCTTGCAAATCCTCCCCAGGCAGCGGCTCCCATGACCACAGGGAGCAGGCGGCCCAGGTAGAACCACACCTTGTGTACAGCGCCATCTACTGGCCTCAGAGCTACCTGTGGTGGCCCACCGGCTGAATTCTAAAACCCACAGCAGCGCCTCGGGGAAGACCGGTGTCCACCACTTGCCACGAAACACCACGAACAACGCGACGGGCAGCACAGGAAACGACGAGTCTCCAGAGAGCAAGGTCAGTCACGCAGAGAATCCACAGCAGCACACGGAGCAGCAAGACACCGTGACGCAGAACAGCACCAGCGCACAGAGACGGACACTCTGAAGGGGACAGACAGACAGACACTGGAGCCGAGGTCCCCATGAGAAGGACGCCCAGGGCGACGGGACAGAGCCGACCCCCTGGGAGAATCGGGGCTGGAGGACGGACAGACAAGACTCCATGGGAGAGGGGAGCGCTCCACTTCATCCGAAAGGGAAAGGGCAACCTGGGAGAGTGGGTACGGGGGGGGGGGGGGGGGGGGGTAAAAAACGGTCAAAAGTTAGGGACAAAACCGAGTCCTCAGGCGGCCGGGGTGACCGTCACCAGAGGAACCCCAGGCCCCAGGTTTCTGGCCGAGAGCAGCGGCCGGAGGGCACCCTCAGAGGCAGGAGAAAGAGGCTCCGGGCGTGAGGCTGACAGGGCGCTTCCACCGAAGGGGACAGGCAGAACAGGGGGTTAAGCACCTAATTAAGCATAAAAGGGAAAGGGCAAAGGGCAAAGGGCATTAAAGTGACCACTGCTGGCGCTCCCTCCGAGCCGGCCCTGCCTCCCAGCCCCACCCATCCCAGGCCCCTTGGCATCGGCTTCCTCGCTCCCGGCTCCCAGGGCCCTTCCGTTGCCTCTGTAACTCGTTCCCTAAGCCCATTTCTTTTAGGAATTGCTTTTTCTGCCGCTCTGATTTACCCAATAAGCGTCCTCTCACAGTTTAAGAAAACTACAGCCGCTTCCATTTAGTCGCGGAGAACAGCATGGAGGTGACAGAAATAACTGGGTGGGGGGAGGGGTGCACGAACCTGTCGGGCAGATGGAGATAAGAAGCTGGAAAGAACAAGGACAGCTTTATCTGAGACAAATACCCAGAGCGGAGGCACGAAACATGGAAACAGAGAAAACAGGGAATAACGTCAGAGCAAACCACCAACCTAAAACGGCGACAGAAACCGGGAAGAACAGTGGAGACGGGGCTGCCGTGAGTCACCAGCCAGCACTGGTCACCGGAGGTGAATGGACGGGCTCACCATCTCCAGGCTCAGAGCAGCCGACGGACCCAGAAACTAGACCCACCCAGCTCCAGAGACTACAGACTCGGATGAAGGGGGACGCAGGCACCGGAAGGAAGCAGGTGCCGCCATGTTTACATCAGACAGAATAAACGTCAGGTCAAGAAAGGTAACAGGAGACAAAGATGGACGTCTTATACCGAGAAAGGGAAATCCATCAAGACCAAGCAACACTCGCTACTCCGTATGTGCCCGACATAGGAGCCAGAATACACAGAGCAGCCAACAGCCGTCAAGGCAGGGACACGCAGCAGCACGCGTAGAGGAGACTTTCCTTTAAAACCTCACCCGCGTCGGACCAATGACCCACAGGAAGATGGGGGACGCTCCACCAAAAGCACATGGAAAGCCGTTCAGCACCGCTGATTAGGGAAAGGCAAACCACCCTCCACGGAACCAGCTCCCACCTGGCAGAAAGGCTGTCGTCAGACAAGAAAGAACAAGCCCTGGCCAGGGCGTGGAGAACGGGGCGCCTGCCCACGCTGGGGGGGTGTCAGCTGGTGCAGCCACCGTGGAAAAGTGTGACGTTTCCTCAAAAAAACTAAAAACAGCGACCACATGACCGGGCAACCCCTCTTCTGGGTGTTTACCCAAGGAACACGGAAACATCAGCTCAAACAGACACACGCACCCATGTCCATGCAGCGTTACCGGCAACAGCCAGGACGGGAAGCAGCCCACGTGCCGTCGATGGGCGCTGGCAAAGCAGCTGGGGGCTGGCCTGGCCGCGGCTCATGGTTGGAGTGTCGTCCCGATACAGCAATGTTGGGTTCAATCCCCGGTCAGGGCACGTAAAGAGTCAACCAATAAATGCATAAGTAAGTGGAACAACAAATCCACGTTTCTCTCTCTAAAATCAATAAGAAATAAATTAACAAAAAGCTGTGATGCATACACACAATGGAGTATTACTCAGCAATAAAAATGAGTGAAATCTTACCCCTGTGACAACACGGATGGATGGATGGATGGATGGATGGACCTAGAAGCTATTACACTAAGTGACTTAATTCAGACAGAAAGACACACACCACGTGATTTCACTCACATGTGGAATCTAAAAACGAAGGGAACAAAATGGAAACAAACTCGAAGATACAGAGAACGAAGGGACGGCTGCCCAGGAGAGGGGTGAGGGTGAACTGGGTGAAGGAGACTAGCCTCGGGGGGGGGGGGAGCTCGCTATAATGCTCGCAGACGTCAAATTATAATGGTGCACACCTGAATTTATGTTGTAACCACTGTTACCTCAAGAAATTTAATTTAAAAAACCACTATGGCCCTGGCCAGTTTGGGTCAGTGGATAGAGCGTCAGCCTGTGGACGGAAGGGTCCCGGGTTTGATTCCTGTCAGGGCACGTGCTCGGGTTGCCGGCTTGATCCCCCAGTGGAGGGCGTGCGGGAGGCAGCCGATCAATGATTCTCTCTCGCCCTGGCCGGTTTGGCTCAGTGGATAGAGCACTGGCCTGGGAACTGAAGGGTCCCAGGTTCGATTCCGGTCAAGGGCATGTACCTTGGTTGCGGGCACATCCCCAGTAGGGGGTGTGCAGGAGGCAGCTGATCAATGTTTCTCTCCCACCGATGTTTCTAACTCTCTATCCCTCTCCCTCCCTCTCTGTAAAAATATCAATAAAATAGATTAAAAAAAAAGATTCTCTCTCATCATTGATGTTTCTCTCTCCCTCCCTTCCTCTCTAAAAAAATAAATTAAAAAAATCACTATGTGTCAAATGACAACAGAGACACATCAAGTCTCAGCTGACCCCCCGCCCCCTGAATCCCCCCATCCCCCTAGAACACAGCTGGAACTGAGGCACAGCTGCCAGCCTCAGCCCTCCGTAGGGAAGCTCAGGTGACCCATGGGGCAGCAGAGAATGTGTATTTTAAGGCTTTCTTTTTAAAAATTTCTTCATTTGGTCTGAGGCAAAACAGGTTACAGGCCACAATCAACCATCCACGCCAACTCAGAAAGCCCAGGGGCAGGAGACCTGGTTTCAGGCCCCAGGGAGGAGGCCCTGGAGGGGGTGACGTGGCCTCGGGCCACCGGTCCCTTCCTGCGCCACGGGAGTGACTTAACAGATTCCTAACGCTGCCCGGGAGACCGCGGCTGCCTCCCTGGGTGGGACTGAGGCTCAGCCTCCCGGAACCAGCGGCGATGCCCACTCCTGTGGACACAGCCCCACGCGACGCCCACCTGCCGGGCGGCCCGATTCCTGCCCTCTGCTCCTCAAACTGCGGGGCACCATGTCAGCGAGTTAGAACGGCATGACGTGGTGACTCACCCAGTGGGTGCGGGCAGTCAGGTGCAGTCCATCCGCACAGTGGTTACGGCCAGCAGTAAAGGTAGGAACGTGGGCCGAGCGGAGTGCGTTCACCACTTCAGGTAACACCGAGGAAATGCGCGCCGGCCTCGTGCAGAGGCCACGGGCGCCTGGAGCAGGGTGAGCAGGAGAGAGACTGGAGGCCACGGGTCCTTTCAGCATCGCTCCCGGGGGTGCGCGTGTGCGAGCTCACCCACGGGCACGCTATGTGAATTCTCAGGTGTAACACAGGCACGAAGCTCCGGGAGCTCCGCCGTGGAGGGTTCCAAACCAGGATGCGGCCGGGCGGGAGCTGTCCAGGGCCGGTCCCTTCTCACGACTCGGGGGCAGGAGCCCTCGGGTGACCCACGAGGAAGCCGGGGCTCCGGTCCCCCAGGCGCTGCCGGCGCCACAGGTCAGGCTCAGAGCCCAGGTGGAGGCTGAGCTGGGAGAGCCCGCGTGCCTCCCCACCCGCAGGCCAGTGGGATGGCCCCTGGCCCCTGGCCCCAGGGCCTGGCCCCGCCAGAGCAACCGGCAGGGCCGGCTCCCCAGCGGAGCGCCGGCTTGTGCCGGGAAGGTCCAGTTCTGCCGATGCGTCGCGGGGGCGCAAACCACCGCGTACAGACCCCACGCACGGCCAGCGCCGCCCGGGCCACCGGCTCCTGTCCCAGCCTCGGGCGGCTCAGCGCGGCGGGGGCTGAGGGTCGCGGCCACCCGCCTCCTTGGCCGCCCCTGGGGCCGCCCACCCCGTCCCTCCGCCACGCAGCCCGCGGCCGTCTACTCGGCGTGAAGGGCCGGCGAAGCCGAAGCAGCAGGCCCTCCAGGCCGCCCCGGCACGACTGCGCTGGCGTTCAACCAACAGCTCCACCCGGGCCCCGCGGCGGCTCGGAGCGGCTCTCGCGCAACAGCGGGCCTCCGAGCTGCCTTTGTTTCCCGCCTGCAGCCGCCCAGGCTCGCCGAACGCGCGTCAGTCCCGCGAGTGTCGCACGCACATCAAGCCCGTGTCGGTCACGGCCCACGCACCGCGACACGCGCCGCGACGGGGCAGCCGCGCAGGCTGAGCCCCGCGCCAGAGGCGGCACGTTCGCTCCGTCCGCTCCACCCAGGGCCCCCCGCACGGAGCCAGCGCCCCACGCGCCGCCCGGGCTCCCGCGGCCCAGCGCGCGGCCGCACGTGGGCAGCGCAGGTGCCACGGCCGCCCGGGTGGCAGACACGGCTGATCCGGTACCGACCCAAGCGGATGGCGTTCCGAGTGGGCGGAGAGCCGTGCGACCTCGCGTGGGGGCTCCGCACCAACGGCGCTCGGGGGTGGGGGCCGGCCACGGAGCTGGGCGGGAGGGCGGGGAGCCGGCGGGGGAGCCCGGAGCCGGGGCCCTCGCCCTCGCCCCGCAGCCCGTCCGCACCGCCGCGGCGACAGGCAGAGGCGCGGGCCAATGGGCGGCGGGGGCGGGGCGCCGGCGGACCGCGGGCCGCGCTACCTGAAGAAGAGGGTCCGGTACATCTGGTGCGCCTCGTAGTACTCGCCCTTCTCGACGCTGGCGCGCAGCTTGCCCTCCACGCGCTGGACGCCGCCGCGGTTGCGGGCGCCGTTGCGGGCGCCCTCCTGCTCGGCCATCGCCGCCGTCGCCGCCATCAGGCCGGCGCTCCGCGCAGGGCTGACGCTGTCGCAGGCGCGGTCGGCAGCGCCTCTCGGCTTCCGTCCCGGCGGCCGCCCGACGTCCTCTACGGTGGCCGCGAGGAGCCGCGCGGTCGGGGGCGGGCGCGCCGACGGGCGGCCACGTGACCGCGGGCTCCGCCGGGGCGAGCACGTGACGCGGGCGGAGGCGGAGCCCGAGAGGCCACGTGACCGCGGCGGCGCGCTGACGCCACAATGGCGGCCGCGGGTGGGGGCGGGGCGCCGCGGCAGGAGCGTGGTCCCCGGGCGGCAGCTGCCGGTTCCGCGGTCGTTGACGTGTCAGGGCTTGAAAATGAAGGGTTTTAGCCACGGCGGCGGCGGCGGGCGGTCACGGCGTGCAGACCAGGTTCAGACCGGCCGGGACTAGGCACCCGCGGGCAGCCTCCTCCCGCCCCTCGCCCGACTGCTCCTGGCGGCCACCGACTGCGGATGGGCGTGTCGTGAACCCACGGCCGTCCGTGCACCCGAGGTCACGCCTGCCACGGCGCTCCCGCTGACCTGAGCGCGCAACGCATTCCCGGTCTTTGAAGAGCGGGTGCAGAACGGCGGGGTGCGCCGCCGCCTGCGCGGGAGGGAGGAGGGCGGGGTGCGTACGTTAGGCGGGCACACCTGTCGCCAGAATAAAGCTGGTGGGCCAGGCACTGTGGCTGGTGGCTGAGCGTGGACCTACGAACCCGGAGGTCCGGGTTCATTCCCCTTCGGGGCGCGTGCCGGGCTTGCGGGCATCCCCAGTGGCGGAGCATGCGGGAGGCAGCTGATCAGTGCTTCTCATCATGGATGTTTCTCACCCTCCCCCCCAAATCAACAAACTTTCTTAAAGGTGGGGCGGGGAGCGGAGCCTTTGCAGCCCTGCCCTCCCAGGCCTGCACACCGCAGCGCCCGCCCCACGGATTGTTCGCTCAGTGCCCTACGCGCAACGCGGGGATTCAGTCCACACAGGGTGGGGCAAGCGTAGGGTTACGGAGGTTGGTTGGAAAACAAGCACGATCTGGAGTGCGGGCCCCGCCCTGTACGTGACTAAGGAATCAAATCTGGCTTAGGCTGGAAAGCGGGCTCCCGCCACGCCTGTCAGGAACAGAAGACCCAGGACGGAAGCCTTCCTTTGAGGAGATGCATCTCCTTTCCTAATTCTCTCCTTGTCAAGCAACCTCTGCAATTCGGCCTGTCCTCCGAGAGATGTCCCGATCCGGGGGTGCCCTGCTGTCACGGGCTGGTCAAGCTGGGTGAGCGCGAGGCGGTTACATTAAATCCCGACAGACACACACGTGCGAGAGCACACAAAACCTAGTCGTCCCTCCCCCACAGCTGCCCGGGCAGAAACAAAGCAGACTGGCGAAAGAAATATGCTGTTTATTATTCATTTGAAGTATCACATGCACTCTCAAAAATTAAAAACTCTTTATTTAAAACATTTCAATAGCATCTTAGTTTGGTGGCAGCAACAGGAGCACTACCAGACATTTGGAAAAACATTTACAAAAATACACTGCACAAAGTCCTATCTTAAGTCTTTAAAAATAAATTAATATTCAAAATATGTCCACCCCAACTCCCAAATTTAGTTTTATATAGGAAATTCTGACTCATATTTATCCTGTAATATAGGAAACATCTGTATACATTTTATCCAACTTAACTGCATAGGCAATAGCCCCAATTCTAAGTGAGAAAAAGAAAAGCTACCTAGTTTTTGTGTATTTGAGGACTATTGCGCAATATACATAAAACTCCAGAAAACCTGTCAGCACCATCATTTTATCTTTTTTGAAAATACAATGTTTATGGTACACCAAGAAACTGTCTTAACCCAATAAAACTTAACTTTAAAACATCTATAACAATCTTACGTGCCTTGTGGATATCTCATGTATAGTTTGCTCAGTGTTAAATAGTCTCAGTGTTAAATAGCCTCAGTGTTAAATATTAATGATGACCAAAATGGGCCTCCCAGGAATGGGAGGAGAATGGCCGACAGCTTAAGAAAAGGCATGCCACCCGAGCCAGTGCAAGTGCCACTGTGAGGACAGTCCTGGACATGGTGGCTGTATGCATTGGCCACGCTGGACAGTCTCTGCGACACCACCAGGGAATAAACACAGCCTCTGAGTGGGGGGAGCATGTTAGTGTTTGATTTACAAAGTTGGAAAGAAAACCTGAACACCCACAGGATTGGAGGTCGTCGCTCCTGTTCGTACTGTGAAGGGGAGCCTGCGGGAGACCCGCATGGGCTGAGCCCGCGGAGACCTGAGCCCACACTTCTGTGTGTTTACACCTAGACATCCCGGTCCCAGTCAGACATACTTCAGCCACGCGAGGTGACACTCTCCCGTGTTCCTGCCGGGTACTAGCACACCAGGCTCTGACTTCGAGAACCTTTCACAGTGGAGCAAGCGAAATAGAAAAACACCTTTTCATCACCTCCCCACCGAGTGACATGAGACGACTGGTGCTGAATAAAGCACCACCGACCCTAAAAGAAAGGAGTTTGGAACTGAAGTTTGCTGACACTGATTTTCCCCCTGAAAGAACTGTGTGCTGAAAGATAAAATAGGTAGCTGCCCCAAAGTCCTTTGAAAGGGCTAGTGATCGGCTAAGTGTAGAAGCTTCAAGAACACATCAAACCTTTTAACGTCATTTGCTTTGTTCCTGATGTCAAGAAAATAATGAATATAAACAGCTTTATGTTTAAAAACAAATCCCCCAAAGTGTCTTTGTGAGCCATACATTCAAATGAATTTCCGAGATCCCCTGCGGCTAACGGGTCTCCGTAAACCCAAGCCCTAAACACGCAGCTTCCCATAGACAGAACAGCAAGGGGCGCACAACATTCATTGCTAATTCCCATGTCCTGCTGGCAGTCAGCAGCATTTATTTAACAGGGGACGTCACATGTCCCACGCCCTTGTTCACGAAGGGAAGGTCCCGTGTCTCGGGCTGCCCCATATGTACAGAATGTACAGCAGCAGTGAGGAACATCTCTACTTGACAGGGTCTCCGTGAACTCTGAACCGATAGAGACATGTGTATTCAGGATGGCCCCAGTTAGAAAAAATCCGAAGTTCCACTATTTGGAAAGCTCTTTCAGGTCTTTTCTGAAATCGAAGGGGAGAAAAAAAATTCACACTTATTTCACATGAACACTCCCGAGCCCAAGCACGTTCCCCCCAGGCTCCTGAGAGAAAGGAGCCAGGCTGGGAACAGGCACTGCGCCCTGTCACAGGCACAGCTCAGGGGGCTGAGAACCCGCCTGAGCACAGACTTGACTGCTGTGCAGGACATGTCGACGGGAGCAAAGCATGCACTGCAGAGGCTCATTATTCGGGGAGGCTGAGCCACGCCCTCTGGCAGCTTGCTCATGGCAGGCAGCGGGGCCTGCTGACTGGGGCCAGGGGCTGGGACCAATGTGCGTGGCCAAGTGCTCACCGGGACGGGGAAGGTCTGGAGCGACTCCCCCTCTTGGTCGAACATGAACTGTCCCAGCAGCTGCCCTTCCTCTTGATACTCATTTTCTAGTCCCTGAAAGCAAAACCAGATGGTCACCGGACTGTGGAAATGACACCGGTGGACGGCATCTCTCCAGCAGGAGCAGAGAAACCTGTCTCCATCGCCGTGGAGACCAGGGCTTCTGCGAGGCTGCCACCCGGGCATTTCATTCAGGGCTTTCGCAACTCCTCGCCCGTGAGGGAGGTGTTCCTCCATCACTGAGACTTGACTGTCCCTCCGCTGGGCCCACGCTGCCTGTAACGCTCCAGAGGAAAGTGGGCAGGGAGGAGGGCACCTCTGGGGCCTCCGGTGCAAGCATACTCACGTAGACGGAGAAGTCCTTGGGGGCGCTGGTGATGTTGCCCGTGGGCGACAGCGTCTTTGGTATGTGCTCCAGGGTGAAGCTGGTCGGGTGGATCTCCATCGACAGCCGCACCACCAGGTACCCCTGGGAGCCTTTGAATGCCCAGCAGTTCCCTGGATAGATGTCAGGCTGGGGAAAGGCAAAACATGAACACTTAATAGTTGGGCAAGCGCGTCGCCATTCATAAAGCAGAGCAGTAAGAGAAAAGTCGGGTACCACTGAAATAAAAGTAAAAGCATTTTGCATGGTAAAAAGTCACCATAAGCCAAATCGAAAGACAACCTGGGGAAGAGTGACTGCCTCCTACAGGTGAGTGAGTTCTACGGAGCTCACATGGCCAGAACCGCAGGGAAAATGGGCGAGACGCACCCCCTAGGCCACATGGGGTGTCAATGTCCCCAGCCACAAGGACGTCCAGCTCACACAGGACCGGGAACCGAGTCTGTGTGGCAGGTGGCCCGGGGGCTCACCGAGCAGACTCCCATCATCCTGAGGTGGGTGCCTGTGCTGAGCTGTGGGATGCGCACGCTCCCACAATGTGCATGCTGGCCAAGCTCAGGAAGCCCAGCCGGCACATGGGCCTCTGACCCGCATGCCCACTTCCACCTGGGGACGCTGGCGAAGGCACAAAATGACCCGACCCAGGACACAGGCGGCAAGAGTCCTTACCATGGCAGAGGAGGTCCTGCCCTGGTGCCGGCGGCTCTGCGGTGCGGCCCAGACCAGGCAGGAGGGAGGGGCAGGATGGAATGACACGAGGAAAAGATACTCATTCTCCGTTCTTTGTGCCCCCTCTGCTCGCCCTGTGAGAAGGGGCCTGGGCCCTAAATACTCATGGCCGTTCGAAGGAGCGGCCACCCTAAGGCCACGCTCTCACTCCCCGCAGCCCTTGGTGCCTGTGCCCAGTGGGTTTCACAGGGTCCTGGTGCGGCAGCCTTCAGTGAGCTGCGGCTGTGCTCCTAGGAAGTGTGGCCTGAGCCCAGGACTGCCCTGCCCGTCGGAGGGAGCTCATCCTCCGCCAGCTGTCCCTGCGAAGGCACACATTGCTTCCTGCGAGCAGCCACCACTGCTGCTGCCCCAGCACAGCCGGCACCCTCTCCTCCTTCCCGGTCAGGCACTGCTCACTCTTGCCCCGCACGTCTACCATGCAGAGGACAGCTGCCTCCTGACCTCCAGGGGCCATGCTGGGACCCAGGCCAGCACGATGGCACAGGGCAGATCGTGCGCCTAAGGCCATGCAGAGCTGAGGTACGCGGGTGAGCGACCCTGTGGACCAGGGCCTGGTGAGTGCTGGGGACCGAGGAGCCAGCATTACGTAGGTCAGACACCAGCGGCACCTAGGACAGGCGAGTGCCAGGGCAGGGCCAGGGCCAGCACTGCCCATGGACGGCACTCACTCCCCGCTCAGCTCCTTCCTGAGCTCTTTCAGGCTGAGTGTGTGGTTTCTAAGAGAAAGGTTGCTACCATGTGAATGTTTCATGTTAAAAAATAATTTAAATTTTCTTCCAAAAACATTATAATGTAAGGCAGCAGTTTAGTCCTGAGGCTGAATGAATGTATCTGATGCTTTACACTCTTCCTCATGCAGCCTTGGGACCTGAGACCAGTGCAGGAGGGAGGCCCCGGGAAGGCACACCGCCCGGAATCACAGGGCCTGTGTGTGTGCCGCCTGGGGGCGCTCACGAGCATCCACGATGGGACTGAGTTACAAGCCAACCTTGGGGTGAGGGGACAAGAGGGGCTGGGGGTGCTGGCCCGCATGTGTCCGCTGTGTGAAAACTCACTGAGTGGACACAGACGAGGGCACACACTCCTGCAGGTACTCTACACCTTCACAAAAAGCTAAAAATACATCACAGAGTTGGTCACAATGGGCACCCTGAGTATGCCAGCCGCCAAGCACACGCCACCGGGCAAGGGCCTGGACGGAACTCCTCACCTGGATCACGACGCGGGGCGACTGGGAGAAGTACCACAGCGGGATGCCAAACAGGCTGATGAGCGCCGTCTTGGTCTCATGCGTCTCCGAGCAGCGAGTGCTCAGGATGCTGCCCCCTGGAAGCAGCAACCTGTGTCAGGGTCTGAGCCCGCCTCCGGAATAGCCCGCCAGCCCCGCAGGGAGGAGCTGGCCTTGGTACTCTAGGCCAGCCCCCTGCTCAGCCCCACTTGGTCCAAGTCCAGTGCCAGGAGGTGCCTGCTTTCAGCTGTGCAGTGTGCATCGGCCAACATGGGAGGCCCTTAAACATGGCTGCTCCCTGCCTGCCTGCACCTCTTGGGACAGCAACTCTGAATAAACTTTTGTTCATGGTTTTTTTAAAACCCTCACACAAGGATGTTTCTATTGACTTTAGAGAGAGGAAGAGGAAGAAGGAGAGAAACATCAATGTGAGAAACATGGGTTGGTTGCCTCCTGTACCACCCTAACCCCAATCAGGGATCGAACCCACAACCTAGGCATGGGCTGACTAGGAATCGAACCCACAACCTTTCAGTGCACGGGATGACTCCAACCAATTGAGCCACACCAGCCAGGCTGCTCATGTTTTTAAATGAATAATAATGAATCCAATCAGGCCTGCTGCTACCTGGCCCGTGAGGGTTAGAGGGTTGACTTAATAGGCCCACGGCCAGCTGCTGGGGGGTAGGGGGGTCAGGCCCCCCTCCTTCCTACGCTGCTGGGATGAGGCAAACTAAACAGGCGGCCAGTGCGTAAGATCACCACCGCCCCTGCAGACTCCAACCCTTCAACACACGACAGCGCATTAAGAACCTCCTTTTCTCAGGAAAACCTGTAATCCCTAACATGACACGTTCAGAAACCCGTTTTGCTCTGTAAAACGGAGGGTGGCAAAACCTCCCCACCGACCGGACGTGAAGTCACTCAGTCTTTCTCTCTCGTGTCCTACGAGCATCCACGATTTCTTCACAGAAACCTTCCCGTGTTTGATCCAACGTCACAGAGCTCAGGTGACAAAGGCATGTACGTGGCCCCAACCCTTCCCTGAGCCACAGTCTCATTTCTCAGTACATTGGCCTGCAATCTCGTTCCGGAGCCTGCGGCACACAGCCCAAACAGACCACACTTTACTCGCTCCGGGAGGAGCCCTGCCTCTCTCCACGGTTTGCTGCAGGCCCATGGCTGCGGACCTGTCTCGGGGACTGCGATCCTGGCAGGAGGCAGGCGCTGGAGGGAGGCTCACCAAGTTCCGGAAGGAGCCCGCACCCACACGCGAGCATAGCCTCCTGGGAGACGCGGGAAGAAACTGCCTGCTGCCCGTGACTGACCTCCGTGCAGGTCATCTCGGCGACCACCACAAAAGCGGGGTCACCACACAGTGAGTGTCCTCCTGCTGGGGCTGCCTTCAATTCGTAAAAAAAGCACCGTGGCCATTGCGGGCTCCATCCTGTTTGGGTGCGTGCGGGAGGCAACCAACTGATGTTTCCCTCTCACATGGATGTTCCCTCTCCCCTCACCCGCTCCCTCAAAAAACAATAAAAACCTATCAAGCGAGGATACACAACAAGCACATACCACCTGCAACACTGACACACACACTGCACGACACTCAAGACCACAGCAACCAACCAACCACTGTGGGGGGACCCTGACAGCTACAAGAGCCGTAGAGCCGCGGAAAGGCCCCCCAGCTGAGATTTACCGGACGGCCTCACCACAGCGCTGTGCGTGGGGAGAGCCAGGCCTGAAAGCCCGAGTGAGTCCTGGTGCTGGACGGGGAGTGGCAGCCCCTACGGCTGGCTGCACCTGCCAGCAGTGGCCTCTGGCAGTCACCAAAGATGACTCACCACCAGACTCCAGGGCGAAGTCCACCATGCCGGTCTTGTCCTGGGAATACAGCTTGAGCGCGTTGTTCACGATGACGCGAGCTTGCTGGGGGAGGCAGTGTAGGAGGGGACCCAGGGGAGGGGAGACAAGGCTACGTGTTAGCGGCAGGCGCGGAGGCCCGGCGTTTCAGGGAGAGCACTGTCAGTAGCTGTGTTGCGGACGACAGTCATGGGGATGTTTGGGAAATCCAAACTGCAGCCTGCACCCGGGCGGGGCCATGGGCGGGCATGAGAGGGCGCCCACCCTGCCCACAGGGCTCCCACCGCCCCAGCCCCTGGCGCACAGAGGTGGCCACGCCGGTTCCGAGCAGGCACTGTGGCCTGGTTCTGTGTGATGGGAGACACGACCGCAGGTGTGCGGCTCCAGGCAACCGGACTCTGGGACAGAGGTTGGCAGAGTAGTCCTCCCAAGCAGCAGTGCCACCTGGGCGCCCACGACCTCTGCACCTCCCTGGCTGAGCACCCACCCTGTCAGCCCGTCCCAATGTGCAGGACCCGGCCCTCATCGCCCTCGCCACAGTGTCACCTCCCTCCCTCTCCACCTACCGCTTCTGTGATCCCAGAAGTCCCCTCCGAGGTCACCGCGGCCATGATGGCTTCAGAGGTTGGCCCCTGCCTTGTCACAGAAATGTGGTGGGTGATGTTCTTCAGTATCTGCAGCTCCAGCTCTCGCAGCAGAGCCTGCAGGTCGCCCTTGCTGACAAACTGCGCAGACAGCTTCTGCAGCAGCCAGTCCAGGGAGCCGTCCTGCTGGTCGCCGGAAAGCAGGAGTCTGACCGTCTCTCGGACTTGGGCATCGACCTTATAAAATCACGAGGACACAGACGAGAAATCACTGCGGCTCCGTATGCCCCTCACCTTAGATATGATGGCAGTGTCCCCCAGCTCTTCACGTCCATCATGGAAATGCCACCCCTCCCCCCCCCCCCGCCTTAATATGTTTTTATTGACTTCAGAGAGGAAGGGAGAGAAAGAGATAGAAACATCAAGGATGAGCGAGAATCATTGATCGGCTGCCTCCTGCATGCCCCCGACTGGGGATCGAGCCCCCAACCTGGGTATGTGCCCTGAGCGGAAATCAAACCCTGAACTCCTGTTCATAGGCTGCGCTGAACTACTGAGCCACGCCGGCCAATGATTTCCCCCTTCAGTTAAATGGAAGAGCCCCTCCAGACAGGCTGGAGTAGATGAGAGAACAGGAGTGGGAGGGGGCACAGCATAGTGGAGCCTGTGCCTCAGGCCGAGGAGGAGGCGCCACCGCGTCCAGCCTCGCCCACCCAGCACTGAGGCCCCCGGGTGAGGGGCACAGAGCACTTTATACATCACTGTTTCCAGAAACGCCCACAGGTGTTACTGCTCCGCACACTTGTGTACAGAACAGTGCCCGGGCAGCCGCGGAAGCAGGCGCTCTACTCGCTACAACCCCGAGATGTAGGGTCGGAGGAGGCTTACCTTTCCGAGGACCGTGTGGGCCTCCTCACAGCTGCTCCTCAGAGGCTGCCACGCTGCCATGTCTGACCTCAGGTGCTCCAGCTCGCGCTCCAGCTGCGCCACCATGGACAGCAGGTGCTGCTCCTGCCCGGGCGTGCTGGCGGTGGGGGTTGGGGGAGAACAGGCTCAGTGAACTCGGGAGAAGCATGGCCCCAGACACAGTGGGTGACGTCAGCCTGCGCTTCATGCACAGGAGCTTCACACATTCGGGCCGGGTCCCTGAGGGTCCCCCTCGCCCAAGGGTGCACCTGCCCCACGTGTGCTGATGCGGCCGATTGCCGGCCAGACACAGACACAGACACAGACACAGACACACACAGCACACGGGTCCAGCCCGACCGCAGGCCAGACACAGCAGCCAGAGGGGACAAGGTCCCCAGTTGAGCCTCAGGAATCACTGAGCAACGAAGGGTGAAGGCACTGTATTTAGACAAACTAGAGGGCGGGGAAGGGACTTGTGTGATGAAAACTAAGGAGTGAGGAGTGAGAAGGGGAGTCCAGTGTCCGAGGGCTCGGGGGAGGGCTGGCTGTAGAGGGACGCACGGGGCGCAGTGAGGAGCCCAGGACCTGCTGAGGCACCAGACTATTTGGGCAGCAGAGGGACAGCTAGAAGGCCGGAGCCCTGCTCCGAGGGGCCAGCTGCAGTGGGGTGCAAAGGCCCGTCTCACACGCAGGCCCTGCCCACAGGACAAGGGCTGAGCTTCGATGCCCACGTGCCAGAGAGCTCCAGGCACCAAGTCCCCCCACTGTGACATGAGCCTGGGCTTATCTGCACCCCGAGGGCGGCCCTCCAAGCACTCCAAGTCAAAACAAGGGGTGCCCTGCCCTTGGGGTGCTATGAGGAGAGCAGCAGACCCAACAGGCCCCTCCCAGGAAGACACACAGCTCTGCGTCCCCTCCGGAGCTCATCACCCCAGGTGGCAGCCCCACGACACGCCGAACATGGTGCATCTGAGACTCCTACCTCTCTGTCCTCAGCTTGGTCTGCTCCAATTCCTTCTGGATGGCCTAGAAAGCACGAGAAACCATCTGTTTTCACGATGCCATGCTGGCTTTTCATAAAGCCACCACGTGGCTAACTACACACACCTAGGTAGTGTATAACCACGCCGCCTGGGTTCCTCCCCTACAGCCCCAGCCCGGGCTGCCGGCTGGAGGGAAGGGTTTGCTTTTCAGACACTGAGAGAGGAGCAGTCACACAGGAGCAGCTGGTGCATGTCCCACATCCGCGGCTCCGGACCAGCCCAGGGCCCTGGCCGTCACCTCCATGGCAGCACAGGACAGGAACACACACGCCCACACGAAGGGCGGCGGCAGGGTCCGCTCAAAGCGCAGGAGCGGGCTCTGCGCCAGGCGGACAGGCCTTCTCGCAGCCTCAGGCCCAGGAGACAGGTGAGCCCTGCCTCAGCACTAGGCCTTCTCCCACCTCTGGGCGGGCCTCACCGTTCTGACTCGGTCGTGGCTGTGCCCTGCCTTGCGCTGGGTCAGCCAACAGCCTCCTGCTGTGCCCTGCTCTGTGCCAGCCCAGCACCTGGCCTCTGTCCTCTGCCTCCATCAGCATCTGAGATACAGACTTTCCCTCCAGAAACTGACTTCTCGTCTGCACACAGGTGCCTCTGGAGTTGGCTGGGACAAGCAGGAGGCACAGACTCAGCCGGCCCCTGGTGTCCGCAGCCCTGCCCTGGCCAATCCCTGGGCGCAGGCCTCCCCTCGAAAGACACCTCGGACCATGAGCTGGACATGCTCATGAAGCATCACGGCAACACACGGAACCTCCCAGGGAAACCCTGGCCTGGCAGAGGCCTTCTTCACGTCCATCAAGGACGGCAGCCGATAACCGAAAGGGCACTTTCAAGGCTGGGGCGTGCCAGCACCGACCCTCGTGGGCGTTCATGTAGGAGAGCACGTTGCCGAGGCCACAGTGACGAGAAGGAATACCTCCAACTTTCCCGCCAGCTTCCCCAGAAGAGCCTCCAAGTCTGAGATGCGCGATTCCTGCTGGTGGTGGGAGGTCCCCGAGTCGGCCTTAGAGAGAAGTGAGAGGACAAATGGCAGAGAAAGGAAGCGTCAAATAAACCCGGCAAGTTATCCGACACAGAACACCCAAGCGTGGAGCGCGTCTGGTCACAGCGTGGCAGAGCACCGCAAGGGCTCACCACCCACCAAGGCCCTCGTCTCCACCGCCACGTCAGAGACCCGAGACCGTGCCAGCAGCTCAGGAGAAAAGACACCACGTGGCTGCCTGCTGCAGACAAGCTGGGGCTCCTTCTGGGGTCACGGTGGCCACAGTGTTCAGGCAACCATGGGAGACGGCCAAGCTTACTGAGCCAACCAAACTTAGAATCTCAACACCAGAGAAACGGATTCTTCTTTTCCTAAATGTCATTTTTTTCTTCAAAGGAGAACTCAAATGAACCATATGCACTAAGGGCGGCCTGCTGGCCACCCTCTTGTTTGGGAGCTCCCTGTCAGGAGCGTCCGTGCTGGGAGAGCACTCAGGGGCCTCAGCTAGATGCCCCGGGGATCCAACCTGTGGGTGGGACTCCAAGCTCGCCCTGCGGCGTAGCAACGCAGAGCAGCTGCTGTCCCACGTGGAGCCACGAGCAGCTACATGCATGTCTAACTTACTTGGTATTCTCAAGGAAAGAACCGTCAGCCCACCCTCCTCAACATTGATGCTGGTTTTCCTAAGGTCCGAAATGAAGAGCAGGACCAGGTCCCACGGCTGTGTCCTCCTGACCTTGGTCCCAGAGAAAACGTGGCGAGGGCCTGCCAGCCTTACCTGGGAGCCCAGCAGCCCGCCGGCTCCGAGGTCCTTCAAGTGCTGCCCCACCACACTGGTCACCAGGGACGACACCCCGGCACCTCCGTCGTCCATCTGGTCCACCCGCACTTGCAGCTTCTGGAGCGAAGCTGTCAGTTCTCGCAGCTTCTCGTCACGGCTCTGGCACTGTCCGGACAGCGAGGTCACCTGCCTCTCCACCTCACTCATCCAACGCCAGGGAGACGCCTCCGCAGCACCCTAAACCAGGAAGGAGACGTTTCCACAGCAACACGAGGGAGACATTAAACCAGCATCAGGGTAAGTCAAAGCTACAAAGCAGAGCCCTGGCCGGTGTGGCTGTGGCTGTGGCCATCCTGTGCACCAAGGTGTCGCCACTTCATTCATGGCCGAGGCATGTGCCAGGTTTCGGGCTCAATCCCAGTAGAGGATGTGCGGGAGGCAGCCCACTGATGTGTCACTCTCACATTGATGTTTCTCTCCTTCTCTCTAAAAATCAATAAAAAATCTTTAACAACCCCCCCTCCCCCCGCGCCAAAAAAACACAAAAACTACAAGACAGAATATTATGGCAAAAGGTTAACTATAATGCACACAAATACATGAAAGGAAAATATGCAAAAATGCCCATTGGTGAATTTCCTTACATGGCAAGCTAGTGGTGGTTTTCTTCTCTGTACTTTCTACATTTCCCAAAGTAATGAACACTATTCTTCTTCAATGAAATCAACTGAACTAGGAGGCAACTTTACAGGTGCATTACTTGTACTATTTCAGAGCATTTAAGGAGCTTGATATTTAAAAGCATTTCCTAAAACAGGGCACCCCTGCACCTGCAATGCCAGGTGAGGCCTTTAACTGGTTACCTCTGGAGGCTGGCTCAGGTGAGAAGTATCAGGTGTGAACATGTCTTTGGGGTCATCCACCCTCTGTGTTCTGAGGGTCTGTGTCCAGTTGAACACAGGCAGGAGGGAGAGGAAGCCATCCTGGCCTCGGAAGGAAAGGCCGGCACCTTGAAGGAGAGAAAACCACGCGGTCGCGGTCGGCACAGGCACACAGCCTCCCACAAGGGGCACCGAGGCCCGACGCTCACTCAGCACCTCCAGGTGGTGTGCAGTGGCCCTCCCAGGGAACACGGTCACATCTTACTCACCGAGGAAGAGGAGTAGTGGAATGAGCACGATGAGAAACTTGCAAATATTCCGAAGGCACCTAGGAATAAGGACAACATTTGCCGCGAGGAAGCACAAGGCAGGGGTCCCCGTTCACTTGACCTCTCCAGGTGACACCTCCCCTCCTGCCCCCAGGTCCCATGAGAGGAGCCCACAGGTTAGAAATGCAGTTACAGTTTCCCCACCAGGTGTGTCTCCACTGCAGGAGCCCTGACTCTAAGTGGTGGCTTGGGCCCACGTCAACAAGCACACACGGGTCACGCTGGGAGCACGGGGGGTGCCTCACTCATGGGCCCCGAGGTGACCTGGGCCGTGGGAGTTGCCCCAGCACTGGCAGGGCCTCCTCCCTGAGTGACCCTCCCATAAGAACATGAAAGCATTTCGTAAAACATAAAGCGACATGTGAATGCGGGGCATTAACATACCATACTACAAGACACTAAATATAAGCTAAATCATTATAAAACAATAAATCAAATGATGTCCTACAATTAGCACAAAATCAGTTTGTTTTTTGTTAATCCTCACCCAAGGATATTTTTTCATTGATCTTTTAGAGAGAGAAGAGAGAGGGGAAGACAGAAAGAAACACATTGATGGGTTGCCTCCTGCAGGCACCCTGACCAGGGCCCAGGCCGGGGAGGAGCCTTGACCGGAATCGAACCCGGGACCCTTCGGTCCACAGGCCGAAGCTCCATCCACTGAGCCAAACTGGCTAGGGCACAAAATCAGTTCTTTAAAACACAAAGCGGATGTGACATCAGTTTCCTTACCTTGTAAGAAGAAACACGTTCAGCCAAGAAATCAAAGTCACGAACTGGTACCATCCGCTCCCCAGCCACCAGAACATGCCAGAGGCTGCCTTCCCTGAAAGAAGATAACACCAGACAGTCCCGGGAGCGTTCTTAGGAAAGCCAGGCTCCTAAGCGAACCGCTTTAGTGACGGCCAAGCTGGGAGCACCGGGAAATTGATGGACAGACGTTTGGGAAGTTGAGGGGTTGCAGTTCAGGAGCAGGTATGTTAAGGGGTGCTGGTCAGCACAGCAGGAATCCACATGCTCCAACACGGACAGCACAGGCTGCAGCCACACAGAGTGCTCGTCAGCACACCAGACACGACTGGGAGGGGACACAGAGCATGCATCTCAGTGACAGCCAAACCAGGCGGCCAGACCCTCACAGCACCGGACACTGAGGACAGAGCCCATGCACCAAGCCCAGAGGAAGCGCTCCACAGGAGGAGCAAGCACGGGCCAAGCGTGGGGTGTCCTCTGGTTAGGGGAGTTGTTCACTGCGGTATTAGCGGCCCAGCCTGGGAGAGTGTGAGCACAAAGCCAGCCAGCATAACCACCTGGAGCCGCCGCGGCCAACCAGAGGGCCGACCACACAGCCTGCGACACAGACCGCGCTGCAGCTCCGATCCTCCACAGCGCCCGCTCCGCGACGTGACCTGTGGCAGACAGACGCGTGCGGGGGGGGGGGGCACACTCACACACGAGACCCCAGGGCAGCAGCTCTCCACAGCGACCACACGGCAGGACACACCTGCTAGTCTGATTTTACCCCAATTCTCCTGAGGAATCAACTCCCTTCTCCAGAAAAAACAAAAACAAAGCATCCAAGCAAGACACTGACATGAACTCAGACGAGGCTGCTGTGGGAACGCCTCCCTCCCTCCTGCCCGCGGACGCCACGGCAGGGCAGCTGCCCGCAGGCTGGCGGGGGTGTCCGTGGATTCACACAGAGAGAGGTATGTAAAACCCCGCAGACACCAGTGAACACGCTCAGCTGAGACAGGACCACTGAGGACCAGATGGACACCAATGGGCCAACGCTCTGGAGTGCAGCGGCCACGGGTGCCAGAAGCAAGCACACAGCGCCCTGTCACAGTGCACATCACGCACGACGCCCCTGAGCAAGCCATTCTGCTTGGTTTTCAAGAGTGATTGCCGAGTTATCCACTCCTACTAGCATGTGTGTGCCGACTCCTGAAACTATTAAGTAATTCCGACATGGCTGATATACAAAGAAATATGGTTTAAGAGGGTTTTGAAAGTCGACTGCTTTATGTTTATTAATTAACAGTTGACAACTATTTTTGAAGCTCAGCTTTAAAAAAAAAAAAAAGGCTCCCCTTAAAAGTGCCCCTTTACCAAGAAACTTACAGGTACAAACGGACACCTAACTCTATGTAAATCTCCCTGCTGCCCGGGGAGGGGCAGACAGCCATCGCTGAGCTAAACCTTTAATTAAACCTCAAGTAAGTTCTTTCATCATTCATTTAATTCACACTAAATACACTTACAAATAAGTTTGCAACAGAGATAGTCTCCGTATTTTAAACCAAAGTTAACTCAAATCCTGTCCTTTTTTAATGGGCATCTGAACTCCAAATGTGGACAAGGAACAACAGGCATTTGTGGAGAACATGACAAAAATGGAAGAGAGTGAGAGACAACCTGCACGAGACAGGGTGGGCTGCGCGGTCCCTGCTGCCCTCTCTGTCCTGGGGGACCGCAGGAGGGTGGCTGTGTGGGTTTCGAGGTGCTCCGTGCCCGTCCCCTGACAGTCATTGCCTGTGGGTGGTGGTGACAAGCAGTTAATATGCAAACCTTGTCCATTCGAAAACTGTGCACAACAATGGCAGTTTGAAAAAAACAGGAAACTCGATTATGAAAAAGAGAAAAGACAAATGAAACTGGTGGCACTGGCTTCTATTGTTAAGGATTAAGCAGCAGCTCTGGCCACCCCACCCACCCAGGGAGGCGGGAGTTCACAGAGTGATGCCCCAGCGTCAGGGGCCTGCGTGCAACCTGGGAATCACCCAAGAGCAGGGTGCGAGACGAGGCCATACTTACACGACTCCCCATTTAAACTGAGGTCACCGTCCTCTCTGAGAAACTCTTTTACTGTCCTCCTCCCACAGGGATCGGAACGAGCTGCAACACATGCAAAAGAGGCTTAGAAAGCTCTGCGTTCCAACGCCTCCTAGGCCCAAGGAGCCGGCCAGGCAGAGCGCACGTGCGGCCACCGGCTCAGCACAGCTGGTGGCTCGCTCAGGCAGGAGCACAGGAGACAGGAAGAGAGTTTCAGGCCCCTCTGGCTAAACAAGTACGCCCACAACACAACGCTCAGGGGCTGCTTGAACGCATCCAAACATCGTTCTAAATGCCATTCAAATAAATTGTGTTTTTGCTTTAAAAGAGAATCAGAAACTGAGCATATTAAATTTTTATTGGAAAGGTGACTTAAAGCCCTGGCCGTGTGGCTCAGGTGGTTGGAGCGTCCTCCCATACACCCAAAGGGTAGGGGTTCGATTCCAAGTCAGGGCACATGCCGGAGGCAACCGATCGATGTCTCCCCCCCCTCTCCTCCCCACTACCCCTCTCTCTAAAAACGAAAATAAATTCATAAGCATATCCTCCCATGAGGATTTTAAAAAAGTGACTTAAAAATGTTTAAACACTGGTCAACTGTCAGAAAACAGCCACACACAGAAGACAGGACCCCTCCGTCAGCTCCCAGAGGAAAGCCTGAGCCACGAGAGTCTGCCCCGAGACCGTGCGAGCAGAAGCGTGCGCGCCGCGCTGGGAAAAAGAGCGCTTTCTCCACCTCGAAAGCATTATTTGGTGGAAAAAGAGAAAAAATGTATTGAAGTACCTTGTGAGTCATGGCTTTCTGACTTATAGCTTTCTGATTCACGATCTTTTGATTCATAGCTTTTCAATTTGGAATTTTCTGATTCATAATTGAGCTTCATTAAAACCACTCGAAAAAGTTGCACTAAGAATGATGAAAAGGATGACGAAGTGTACGTGGCCAGCCACAGAATCCTATCCATGTAGCGAGACACACCGCCTATCAAAAAACCGTGGACACAGTTAATTGCCTCCCACAAAGCCAGCATTTCCTCCCCGACCAGAGCCAAACCATTCGTTTCAGGCAAACAAGAATCGCTTTGCAAATGGACACCAGACAACCACTTGGGAAGGCGACGACAAGTCAGAGCTGCCGCCACGAATCTCTCTCTGGCAATCTTCACACAAGACCCCGTCTGAGCTCACCTCACCCAGTGCTGCTCGCACACGGGCTCAGGCCCTGCAGTAACCACTCCCCACCTGACCGCCCACCCACCTCCTGCCCCGCTGCCTGGAGGACGGATGCCAGGTGGGCCCGCGCACCTCAGGTCCTTGCCCCAGCACTTGAGGGGATGACGAGACAGAGGCGTGGTCTTTGGAGGCAGCTGGGCACTCACGGAGCGCTGCACCAGGCCTTGTCACGCAGCGCACCTCGATTAGTGCCCGAGCTCCAGGACACACGATGTGACCTCTGACACTTTGCCTCTGTGACCCTAACACGCGTGGGGAGATACCCTACAAGGTTCAGTTGCTAGAAACCTTTATTCCTGGAAAAGCGTCTTCACGTCACTGAGGCGGGTGAGCACCGACCACTGGAGACCACCCGGTCTGCGGGGAGGCTCTGAACCTCAGCTCGCACTTGCCCTAGGCAGAAGCCTCAGTGACTCAGACTACGGGCAGGAGGCAGCAGCTGGGGGCGACAGGGTTGGAGTCATTTTAAAGAAGAAGTAGAGCTTTTTTGCAAATGGCTTCGTGAAGCAGTCAACCCTGGGGGCTGGCACTTGGACAAGAGCCTTGTTCTGCTGCCTGCACTCTGAACAGAGGCTGGACAGCAGAGCCATTTATTAAGAGGTAACGCAGGATCAGTCTCCCTGATAAAAAACACCAAAGTCCCAATTTTCACCCGTCAGACTGAAAAATGTTTCAAGTATGAAAATATGAAGAACTGGCAAGTCTACGGGCTGGGACCCTCCTAGAGCCGCAGTGGGACAGTGACCGGGTCAATGGGATTCCGGGGACGGCACCTGCAGGCAAGATGCCCACGGTCAGCCCCAAGCTCCATCACCCAGCAGGTTGCACAGCTGAGCCTCAGTGTGGCAGCCTGCAGGGTGGGGACAGGCAGTGCTGCCAGGAGGGCCGGGACACTGGGGCAGAGCCCGCAGCAGAGGGACTGCTTGGGATGCGGGCTCCACATGGCCAACCCAGGTTTGATGCGACGCCGTGTTAGAAAGGAAGTCATCCCATTACAACTGCCCTCCCCTTCCCCTTTCTGCTTTCCTAGTGCGTCCCTAACGCCACAGCAGACAGAACCACAAGCGTCAGAGCTGTGACAGGACCTCTGAAGTCCTGGTACCAGCGTCCATTACGTCCAGAGTCACCTGAGGAATGTTAACTGAGCACACTAGCGCTCAACACGGCCCTGCCCTCCTGGCTCCTTCCGTCCCCACCTGGTCACCTGCCAGGTGTGGCTCCAGCCCTGCAGGCTGACCCACACTCAGACTGAGCGCACGGGAGCAAGGACTCGGACATGAGGCGATGCAGTTTCAGCCCAGGGCTCCCCAGCCTCCCACGAGCATGTGAGCAGGGACCACAGGCAGAAGGTTGGGCTGGTGTGGAGGGCCCGGGCCAGCAGGGGCATCTCAGCCACACAACAGAACCTGGAGGGAGGCCTGCAGCTCTGGGGCAGGAGGCTGCCCTGCAGCCCGGCCTGCGGAGGCCGCAGCAGTTCCAATAGTCACACAGCTCCAGAGCCTCCCAGGGCCTCCATGCTCCAGCACCTGCTGCCAGTGCCGTGCCTGCCCGCAGGCCAGGAAATGAAGCTGCCACCCCAACAGGCCAGGGCTGAGCTGTCCCCGAAATGAAGCTCCCTCAATCATGAATCTGGAGACCAGGGACTGCGTCCTCACTCCCACTGGCATGAACCCCTCTGGCAGGAGGCGAAAGCACCCCGTGGAGCTGCTCCGTGGGTGCACATGTGTCTGAAAGTGACCGCACAGTCCCAGCAGCTTCATCTAAGTGCAACTTTAGACTTTCAGACACTCCTGGGACAGAAACACTAACCACATGAAATGTAAGTGGATGGCCCGACTGGCGTGGCTCAATGGTTGAGCGTCAGCCCATGAACCAGGAGGTCATGGTTCAATTCCTGGTCAGGGTACATGCCCGGGTTGCGGGCTCAATCCCCAGTGTGGGGTGGGTAGGAGGCAGCTGATCACTTTCTCCCTCTCTGAAAGCAATCAAAATATATTTTTAAAAAAACCTAAGTTGAAAGAGGAGGAGGAGCACAGCTACTTTTTGGTGCATTTCTTAAACTTTTACAGGATGATTTTGAGTTCAAGTCTATGACAGACAAAGTGCAGATGCTGAGGCCTGTGATACCAGGTTTGTAAGAGGAGATGTGGAATCTTTTCCTACCACTTAAACAAGCGAGCAGGACTTACGTTTCTGACTCCTGTCCCTTGAGTAGACCCTGGAGGAGGCGCCGTGCGCAGGGAGCGTGTCCTGGCGCTCGGACAGCAGGGTGCAGGCCCTGCAGGTGTAGCCGTTGCTCCAGGCTGCGTCTGCGGCCACCTTGCCATTTCCCTGAACGACAGCTTTATTGCCACCTGAAGGTTTCAAAAAGCAGAGGGCTCACAACCTGTGGGCCCTCACTCACACTCTATCTTAAAACATAGGGCAGAAAAAGGACTGAGTCATTACCTTTAAGATCTCCATCATCATCAAGACCTAAAACACACACATATTTTTGCAATTGAGCTCAAATGATCAAAACAGAGCAAAGCCCACTCAAAAAGTAAAGGTTACAATGGTTAACGACTCAGCGTTATGGCGCTGGTCAATATTTACTTCCTCAACGCCTAACATTCATGGCAATTTCTCCAATACACACACACCCTCTTTTGACGGAGGTGGAAGGACATTGACGAAAATGCATACATGCACCCACACGCGCACACTGCCCGTGCTAAGGATGCAGCATGCAGGCAAGGTTTGCGGGACCAGCCGTTTCTCAGACACGGCAACCTCCCACCCCCCTGCTCGCTGCCTTGCTCCCTAGGGCGGCACATAACTCCTGGAACAAGCCCGGGGCTTCCGTCTGCTGAGGCCGGCCAGGACACGGAGGGGACACAGCACGGCTCTGCGCCCATCAAAGCTGCCACCCAAAGCATGCCATTCCTTGCAGGAGTGGGGTCGCCCTATGGCTGCCTTCAGGCAAGTCAGCTCAGTCCCTGTGTCCACCCTGGGTGCTGTCCAATGGCTCACAAACACTGCCTGCCCGCTGCTGAGGCCAGGGAGCCTGAGTTCACTGCTCACGGACGGCCAGTGCCCACGAGTGACGCGTTTGACCAGCAGCTCTCCGCTTGCTGCCTGACCAGCAGACTGTGACACATTCTATGCAGCTTCCTGCGTGGGCTTTGTGAGCCTGAGCAAAACCCTGACCTTATGGGGCTCCACTGGCCATGACATCCCTCCTTCCTGAACAATCTGAGCAATAACCACACCGCAAACAACTCACCCCAGAAGTGGTCCACTTTGGTCTGTTCTCGGATCAGAGACTCGTCCAGCACGGGCGGCCGTAGACAGGCTGCGCCCTGCAGACTGCTGCTCTGGCCAGCAGCAACCTGCCTCGAGGGGCGGTTTACACTAAAAGCCAGTTTGCTCGCACTTCTATGCTGCTTTGCTGTTCTAAAAAGAAAGAAAGAAGGAACAAGTTCATAGACTTTTTCTTGTAAATACAAAATGATTGTATTTTACACACAAAAAACCTTTGAGAACAAACCACAGCATTTAAAAATTTTTAAAAATATATTTTTACTAAATTCAGAGAGGAAGGGAGAGGGAGAGAGAGACAGAAACATCAATGATGAGAGAGAATCATCGATTGGCTGCCTCCTGCACGCCCCACTCTGGGGATCGAGCCCGCAACCCAGGCCTATGCCGTGACTGGGAATGGAATTGTGACCTCCTGGTTCATGGGTCCATGTGCAACCACTGAGCCACACTGGCTGGGCTAAACATAGCGTTTTTAAGGCAGCATCTCTGTACAGCTCTCTGCTGTAGTGAAACACCCACTCATCTGGAAAAGGGAGTCCTAAGCTGGGGTCCAAGAGCTCCTTCTAAAACTGCAGTGGTTAGAACTTAAAATAACCTGGTTAAAAGCAGCCTAAGTATGAAAATAAAAGCATATGATTTCTAAGTCTACCCCCTCCCTTTTTACTCCAAGTGACCACACACTCGCACACCCCATTCTACTTCTCAGTCACCAGGAAAGACGGTAAATCCGGCAAACATTCCCAGTGAGCACAGTGACCAAGATGAAGGCCTTGAACACTAACGCTATTGCTAAGACCAGGAGCAGAAGCCCCTTGAGGGAGCAGTGCTGGGTGGGAGCAGGCAGCGGGCCCAGAGGGCGTGCACATGGCGTTAGGACACCTGGTCACCATGCGTGTGCCCACACCGCCGGGCATGCCCACACTACGCACCAAGCTGTAACCACCGCAGCTTTCGGTCTCTTGCCGAGTCTCCAGGGGGGAGGGAGGTGCAAACTCTGTCTCTAAACTCCGAGAGGACTCCGACCAGAGCATCCAGCCCCGCTAGGCCAGCAGCATCCCTGCTGACAGCCCCTTCCCCGCTCCCGACAGAAGAGCCTGCGGGGAACCTGTCACTCACGTGGCCCACAGGACACCTCAGGCCCACTCTGTCTTGAATGCACACTGAGCTCGCCCACTGTGCTCCTCTGGGCACAGGCAGTCTGTACTGCACACGGTTTTAGTAACAGACTGGCTGCAATGGCCCCGCCCCTAACAGCCTCTGGTGGCATGTGCCCATGTGATGGGCACCCACACCTCCCAGGCTGGCAGACCTGGGGAACCTTACCCTCAGCACACCAACGCGACAGCCCTTATTTACAGCACAGCCACGAGACCACTTGTGGTCTGTGTGCACACCTGTCCTCAAATTCAAGAGCTGGTCTTACAGGCCACGAGTGTGTGCGTTTGGCTCTAACTGGTGTTAGCACGTGTGTGAGCACAAAGGTGCGGGGCTCACCTGGCCGTTCTGTCCTTCAGGGAGGCTGTGCTGCTGAGGCAGGAGTCGGCGTCCCCCGCCTGGCCCCCCTCAGTGCCGCACACAGTGGTAGCCAGGCGCAAGCTACGCCGGGACATTCTCGGAGAATCAAACACGGGGTCCAATCTGTGCTCAGTCTCGAAATCCAAAGCATCAGAAGAGTAACTGGAACTGGAAGGAGAGAAGCGTGTCAGGGAAGCATGCTCACAGCACCGCTTTAAACACACAAACAGGAACAGAGGAGGTGGGACCTGTGGTGCCTTTTTAGAACACCCATACCATTGTGACTGACGACTTTTCTACAAGGCAGGCAGGCCGCGCCCAATCGGTGCAGGGAAACCAGCCCCCGGTGCCTGCTGTTTAAGTCAGAGCAGACCTGAGATCGCTCGACGCAGCCATGCTGCCTCACAAGAATCCCACCTGCGGGCAATCGTGTCGCCCACACCGATGAAGCAGCAGCGACAGCGACCCTCCCTGGCAGGAATCACACAGTCACGAATGACCCGTGGCAGGACAGGAGGAAGCAGGTGCTAGGCTAGACCAGTTGTCGGCAAACCGCGCCTCGCGAGCCACATGCGGCTCTTTGGCACCTTGAGCGTGGCTCTTCCACAAAATACCATGTGCGGGCGCGCACGTACAGTGCGATTGAAACTTCGTGGCCCATGTGCAGAAGTCGGTTTTCAGCCTGGGCGAGTCTATTTTGAAGAAGTGGCGTTAGAACACTCAAGGGGCCAAAGAGCCGCATGTGGCTCACGAGCCGCGGTTTGCCGACCACTGGGCTAGACCATCTGCTAGTTTGCCTCTAATGCACCATCGAGCGGAGACAAGCCAGGGAGCTCACTTCAGCCCTCCATGGAGTTAGCATGAACTCAAAGGTGTGGCCCTCTGTTGTCAGCAAGCTTTTCCAAACCAAGAAACCTTCTCTGAGCGCCTACTCTGTGCCACCTTGGGGTGGGACCATGCCTCCTGCCCTGCCCAGCAGGTCCCGGTGGCCGAGCGTGCTCAAGGCTCCCGCTCACCAGGACACATATTACAGGGTTGCCAGCAGGGAGGAGCCACCACCTGGCAGGTAGGAGGAGGTGAGCACAGGTCACTGTGAGGAGGGGAGGGGCAGGACCCGGCTGAGGGTTTCCTGAGACCCTGAGGGAGACAGACTGCAGACCCAGCGCATGGAGGGGGGAGAGAGGAGGGGGAGGGAGCCTGGGAGTGCCACGTGTTGCAGAGGCTTCCCGCGGGAGCGGTGGTGTGGGATGCCCGCTGCCCAAGACAGCGTGGGAAGGACTTGGCAATCGGAGTGAGGTGAATGGGCTTGAGAACAGTTTTGCATATTGGATACTACAGAAATAGTTTCCCAACCCAATTCCTCCTAAACTCATTAGATCCGACACTAGAACATGCAGTCACAGCAACAGTAGCTGACACCACGGCTTCACATCACAGTTGTGGGACACGCCACACGCCTTCAGAGGCTGTTCGTGGGAAACCTAGGGGCTGGAGTGGGAGCCTGTGGCAGCCACGCTGAGTGTGCAGCAAGGAGGCCAAGGACATAATTTTAGTATAGGCTAAAATTGCCTGTTTTCTTCCCAAAATATTTTATACAACTATTAGTGACCCAGTGCATGGATTCGTGCACATTGAAAGGAAATTAATTAGAAGGTGGCCTGTGGGGCGGGACTGGGCATGACGGGCTGGAGCCAACCTCCCGCGGTCCCTCCCCAGCTGGCGCACCTGGGGCGGCGCAGTGGCTTGAAGGGCATCTACAGAGTGAGCAGGGTCCCTCTGGCAGGTTGGGTACCTCAATCTGGCCTGTGGGGATCGGGCTGAAACCGGCTCTCTGACATCCCCTCCAAGGGGTCCTGGAGTGCGAGAGGGCACTCTGCAAAGTTGCCGTCACACACAGTGTGGAATGCAAATCCAAGTGTGCAGTAAACCAGAGTCGGGGCCAACTGTGCCCCAGCAACAACATAACCCACGGCCTAAGGTGGAATCATGTGGCCCCGCAAGGAATCAATCGGGCTCCCTCCTCTCTGGTTTCAGGGTGCATCACCTGAGAACTGCTGCTGCCAAGTCACTACAGCTCGGCAGCTCCTGCATTGAGCATCTGCCCCTGGTGGTCAGTGCACATCATAGTGACCAGTCGGATACTTAGCACATTAGCCTTTTATATATACACTGAGTGGCCAGATTATTATGATCTCTGAACGCATAATAACCTGGCCACTCAGTGTGTGTGTGTGTGTGTGTGTGTGTGTGTGTGTGTGTGTGTGTATGTATGTATGTATGTATGTTTGTATGTATTTATTTATTTGAGGCCCGGTGCATGAATTCATGCATGGGTGGAGTCCGGCCAGCTTGGCCAAGGGGAGAGGACATGGGCGGTTGGCCAGCCTGCCTGCTGGTCGAACTCCTGGTCGAGGGGACAATTTGCATATTAGCCTTTTATTATATAGGATATACACTGAGTGGCCAGATTATTATGCGTTCAGAGACCATAATAATCTGGCCACTCAGTGTATATAGACTAGAGGCCCAGGGTGTGTGTCCCTCAGCCCAGCCTGCACCCTCTCCAATCTGGGACCCCTTGAGGGATGTCCGACTAACGGGCAGTCGGACATCCCTCTCACAATCCAGGACTGTTGGCTCCCAACCGATCGCCTGCCTGATCAGCCCCTAACCGTTTCTGCCTGCCAGCCTGATCACCCCCTAACCACTCCCCTGCCAGCCTGATCGACGCCTAACTGCTCCCCTGCCGGCCCGATTGCCCCTAACTGCCCTCCCCTGCAGGCCATCTTGTGGCGGCCATCTTTGACCACATGGGGGCAGCCATCTTGTGTGTTGGAGTAATGGTCAGTTTGCATATTACCTCTTTATTATATAGGATTATCATACCTAATAAAATGGTAATATGCAAATTACCATCACTCCACTACGCCCACGATTGGCCGGCTGGAGGCGCAGGGGGCGGGACTCAGGGTGGCCGATTGGCTGGCGGTAGGAGTGGGGGGCGGGGACTCGCGAGTCCCCGCCCCCTGCTCCTCCCGCCGGCTTAAACGGCCCGGCACTGCGGAAGACGCTGGTGGCAGAACTCGGGGTGGCCGATTGCGTGGCTGCTGGCACCAGTTTTCCGTCAGCAGCAGTTTTCCTCTGGCCACCCGCCCGATCGGAGCGCCTCCCGATCGGAGTTCCTCTCGGGGTGGCCGATCGTGCTGGCGGGAGGCGCTCTGATCGGTGGGTGGCCAGAGGAAAACTGCTGCTGGCGGATAACTGGTGCCGGCAGTCAGGTGAAGGAAAAGTGTATTGCACGAAACTTGGTGCAACGGGCTCCTAGTATATGTATAGATGACTTCAATTTAAGGAAAGCATGTTCTTTCAAAGCAGAGCTCCACATGCAGGTGTGGACCCTTCCACGGGTCACAGATGGCCCTTCATGAACTAACCTCAGGAAGGATGGTGACGGCCAGGTCTGCCCGCCTCTGTCCAAGCCACACCCGTGTGACGGGCACAGTCAACCGGGCAATCCAGAGGACGGGCAAAGGCAGCGGCTCTCTCCCTGCGCTCCCCAGCCACCCTGCAGATCACAGCTGGACGGGAAGAAGCCACTGGAAAAATGTTAGAACAGCAGCCTATGTAGACCACCCATGGCCGGGTGGGGAGAGGGAGGAGATAAACATGACACACCCATGTTTCCTAAGCTGTGAGGCTGTCTGAACCCTAAAAAGGTCTATATCTCCTCTCACAGGAAGACACACTCCAGGGTCGTTCTATTTAGACTGAAACGAACTTGAAAACAAACCACATCTTACACATAAAGCACAGAAAGACCTGGAAGGTCTTCTCCAAACTGGTCACAGAGCTGCCGCCCCCCAGAGCTAATCCAGGCTGGGTTCACGGCAGGGAGGGCAGGGCAGGGGTCAGCAATCCCCTTGGGCTCAGCCCTCTTTCCACAGGGATCTGCATCCAGGACCAGCAGGGGCTGTGGCCTCGGTCTGGGCTGGGCCCCGCCATCCTATCCATTCTATGAAACAGGCTCCTCCAGGCAGATGCGCCTGCGGCCCCAGTGGAAAGAGCCAGACGTGTGGAGATCAGAGGAACCAGGCACCCCCGGCAACCCCAGTGTCAGTGGGTGCTCAAGCCCTTCACTGGTTCTCTGTGAAGCTGGGCGGGGGGGAACAAAACTGTAAACTGAGGGTGAGAGCATTAGTGACATAACGGGAGATAAAGAAGGCAGCATAGACGAAGCCCCACAGGGAGCCGAGCTCCACCCTCAAGGGCCAGGTTTCAGTCTGGCTCTCTCCCCAGTTATGAGTTGCTATGGACACCTATTGGTCTTTAAAATCTGTTTAGATGCACTTTTAATCAAAAGACTGAAGGAAATCTACTGCCGCTGAAAGCCGGAGACTACTATGGACCCTGGGTGGCGAGGAGCTGTGGCAGTGGGCAGTGGGACGCCAGGGGGCCCGCCAAGGCTGGTCTGCGGGCCGAGCAAGTCGTGTGCAGTGACAAGCTGAAGACTCTGACCCCACACTCATGCTCAGCGGTGTGCTTTCTGAATATCTACCCCTAAGCTGATCCTCCCACCCCACCCTTTGTCCCCCATCTCTCTGAACCTTCACCACAATGTCCTTCAGCCTCAGAGGCCTCCAATCCCGTGATCAGCAGCCTCGGGCTGCGACACCCGCCACGAGGGCCACTGTCCCAGGGCCTGGCCATCTCTCCCAGCTCGCTCTGTTCAGTTCTCGGTGGCTGCAAGGACCAGGGGGTCCCTCTGTCCCCACCCCACAGGTCCTCGCTCCTGCCTGGCAACCTGTGTGGGTCACCTGCTCCCAGGTGCTGACAGCATTGCTAAGTCTGTCCCCTCCTCACTTCCAGTTCACCCTCTCCTGCCTCCACCTCGGCTCTCTAGTCCCCAAGGCCCTGCTTCCTTCTCCCCTCGGAGAGTAGGCAGCGTCGCAGACCGCTCAGGAAGGATCACAGTCACGCTGCCATCTGCAGTGCAGGGAACCCCAGAGCCCATCGTGCTGCGCCTCCACTTTCTGGGCCTTACTGTCAGGCACCTCTTTTCTCTGCCTTCAGCCTCTCTCTACGGCTCCTTACTGTCCGTGTCCAGACACACTCCCCCTCTCCTTGGGTAAGATAAATAAGTAATCACAGCATGCCCTTCTCTTCCCTTATCAGCCAACCTGTTGGCTACACCCCGCCCCACCCCCTTCACTTCTCTGCCTCTTGGGGTTAAGATCAGGGGTAGAAGACCAACTTCCCGGAGACTGAAAGGCCAGCTCCTCCCAGCCAGGCCTGCACCCAGCAGGGTGCCCACCACAGGACTGGAGGCCTGACAAAGCTCCCCAGTGCTGCCACGCCCACCACCGCAGAAGTGATGGGATTTCAGTGAATGGGGCAAGGGGACAACACTGACCAAGCTCCCCACCTGAGGGGAGAGACAGACCCCATGCAACCCGCTCAGAGCGCAGCAGGAAGCACCACCTGCCGTGCAGTCATGCCACAAACCACGGAAACCTGGGGCCGACCAAATCTCTCCAGCTAACTGCAGCTCCCGGATGCACAGATTCACCCTGCAGACACGTCACCCAGCAGAACGGGAGAGTCCTGTGCAGGTCGACTTATAAAATAGTTAATAAAAAGAAGACGGCCTGGGAAGCTGGTGCACTGACTGGGTGTTGGACATATGGGGAGCTGCTGGGAATGGTTTACTGACCAGGGCTCTGCAGAGCTGTGCTTGAATCTCACCTTCAGAGACCTGCTCCAAAACAATGCACGGGGGCGAGAAGGGGAGCCCAAGGGCGAGGCTGCTGATGCCAGGCAGGAGGCAGGACTGGGCAGTTTCCCAGCAGGAAAACGCTGCCATGACATGCAGAGCGGCCAGGATGGGAAGGAACCTTCCGGTGCCCACAGAGACTGCGCAGCGTGAAGCCGGCACTGCATACAGAGCCGTCACCAGGAGCTCGGTCAACAGCCCACCAGCCGGGAGAGTGGTCAGAGCATCAGCCATGGGTGGGGAGCAGGACGAGGAGGGTCTGGAGGACCAGGCAGAGAGGACAACTTCTGGGAACCCCCTTCTCCACACGGCAGCCTCGTGTCCTTCCCGGCACAGACCTGGGTACACTGCTCCTCGTTAAAACCCTTCACTGGTCTCCACTGCCCTCGACCAAGACCCAGCACAGCCCGCACAACCACCCAGCACAGCCCGCACGACCACCCAGCACAGCCCGCACGACCACCCAGCACAGCCCGCACGACCACCCAGCACAGCACGCACGACCACCCAGCACAGCCCGCATAACCACCCAGCACAGCCCGCACGACCACCGGCCCGTCCTTCGTCCTTAGGGCTTGGCCACCCTCACCACCCACCTCCACCTCAGGGAAGGCTGCCAGTTACTGAATTCATAGGGCTGCTGTCCCCACACAGAGACCCAGACACAAGCATCGTTTAAAAACTATAATTAAAATAGGTTATAAAGGCTAAAAATAAATTAGCAAGAATAATAGTTATGCTCCACAAAATAGAATAAGGAATAGATTACTTGAGCTGGCCCACTCAATTTCTAATAAAATACTACAGGACTTTTTTTTTTATATACATATTTTTTTATTGATTTCAGAGAGGAAGGAAGAAGGAGAGAGAGATAGAAACATCAATGATGAGAGAGAATCATGGATTGGCTGCCTCCTGCAAGTCCCCCACTGGGGATCGAGCCCCCAACCCGGGCATGTGCCCTTGACCGGAATCGAACCTGGGACCTTTCAGTTCGCAGGCCGACACTCTATCCACTGAGCCAAACCGACTAGGGCAATACTATAGGACTTTTAACAAATAAAATAAAGAGTGTGTTACTATGGAAAGTGTGAATAGAAACACAATCATTAAATGTGAGATTTGACTAAGGCCCTTAAAAAGTACTGTCCTTAAAATACCCTCCCATGTCCTTAAAGTTCCCATCACCCTTTATCTTAGAAGAGCCACTTCCTGTGCGCAAACCCTGCCAAGGTGCAAAGGCTCTCTAACTGCCAATCAAATCCTAACCATCCAGTGACCCGTCCTTTGGCACTAACCGTGATGTTACGATACTTAAGTGTCCTGTCAATCATCCTTCCTATTTGATAAACTGGACATGCAGAGGACAAGTCAGCACCTTCTAAGTGCAGACTCGGGTCAGAACACGCCCAAGAGCAGAGCGCTGAGCATCGGGAGGGGGGCTCCGGACCTGGCTGCCCCGCCCCGCCCCACCCTCTGGGGTGCCTCCTCTCAAAGGCAGTCCTGCCAGGAGAGTTGGTGGATAACGATAAGAGACCAGCCATTAAAAGTCACACGGCCCTGACATAACCACGGAGATTCAGTCCCGGTAACAGCCCTCTGGGTGGAGTTAGAACAGCATTTCATGTGCAATGACTAATCACTGAGTCATCAGCAATGTACCGTTTTTAAAACACCCTCACAATGTCCATGTCAGTTCGGTAATTTCATAAAAAAATAGTATAGCAAAGTTTATAGATATTTTCTCTTTCTAAACATAACATTTGAGCCCCACAGAGGCCCCGTTAATTCAATGGCAGTTGAGGAGTGACAAGACACACACGCTCACCTGAGTGCATACGTGTAGCCAGTGTTCTCGGGCACACACTGAGGCGGCGTGTATATGTGGAGCCGAGAAAAGTCCATGTTCACGGTCTCAACTCATACTGCAGAAGGTGGAAAAAGCAAGTCAGGTTAGGTGAGAGCACACTAGGTGGCCTGCCGCCCCCGTCTACTGATTGATGAAGCAACGCTAGCTAGCGAGCAGTTCTTTGTTTCTTATCTTTAAAACAAAAGAAAGGTTTCTCATAATTACACGTGAGTGCAGGAGCACTGTGCTGTATTCAGTCCCTAAAAGACTGATCCCTCAACGCACCCAGGGGAGACACCACATCGACTGACTTGTAATTATGAAAACTGGGGCACTTTCCAAAGACCAAGGACCCATTTCCCAACCTATTTTTAAATTCCCGAAGGGGTCATGTGTTCTCAGGCTTCTGAAATAACTTTTCGTTGCTGTTAATTAAATAGAAAGACTCTACTGCACAGTCAAGAAGCACCCCTGTGCTTCCCTAGACAGCGAAGTTCCAGAGTCAGAAACTGCGGGACAACAAAGCAGCTTAAGGCATTGTTTGTACTTCTATTTTCCCCCGAAAGAAAACATTATTTTCAAATTAAAAAGTGTTGAGTTGAGCACATTGTTTTTCAGGTTGTCACCTAGATTTCTTTGGAATGATTCAACCTTTCCTCTGTCTATCCCCCCGACTCCCCCCTCACACACACACATACACACACAAACAGTTACTCCAACTTTTTTTTTAATGCTCATAGTAGTAATGTGAACCACAATCTGTTGCTAAATAATCTAAAGGAAGATAAAAGTAAAAATAAAAACCATCCTGGACAAAAAAAAAATAATTTATGTACAAATGACTGATTTCTACAGAAACAGAACAATCCAAAAATTTGTATGAAACCACCAAAAACCCCAAACAGCCAGAGCAGTCTTGAGAAAGAACAAAGCTGAAGGCATTAAGCTCCCTGATTTCAAACTATATCTACAGTAATTAAAACAGTATGGTATTGGCAGAAAAACCGACGCACAGAGGAACGGAATAGAGAGCCCAGAAATAAACCCTCGCATACATGACCGATTACGACACCGGAGAGAACGCGCAGTGGGGAAGAACGGTCTCTCCAGTAACGTGCTGGGAAGACTGGGCCGACTCGTGCAAAACAGTGAAGCTGGACTGCTGTCTGACACTGAACACGAAGACCTGAATGTAAGACCTGAAACAATGAAAGAAAACCTAGTGGTGGCAATAAGCAGCTGGCACAAGTCTTGGGTGTAACTCCAAAAGCAAAAGCAAGCAGGTGGGACCACGTCAAATGAAAAAGCTTCTATCAACAAAATGAGAAAGTAACCAACCAAATGGGAGAAACCATTAACAAGTCACATAACTGATAAGGGGTAAGTATCCAAAATATATAAAGAACTCATACAACTCAGCAGCAAAACAACAAACAATCCAAATGAAAAGTGGGCAGAGGACCTGAAGAAACACTTTCCCAAAGAAGATGTAGGGGTGGCCGACCAGCACGTGACCAGGTGCTCACATCACTGGTCCTCAGGGGCAGGGAGACCGGCACTGCAGTGAGATGCCCCCTCACACCTGCAGAAAGGCTGTCACCAACGAGCCAAGAGCTACGTGCTGGCGAGGACGGGAGGAAAGGGAACCCACGTGCTGCTCATGGGGATATAAACTGGTGCAGCCACCGTGAAAGCAACATGGAGACTCCTCAAATAATCACAACTAGAGCTGCCACAGGCGCTAGCAATTCTCGGTTTTTATCCAAAGAAAATGAAACCACTAACTCAAAGAGACTACGTACCCCATGTTCACTGCAGCAGCATTTACAACAGCCAAGACATGGACGCAGCCAAGTGTCCATCAACAAATGAGTGAACACAATGGAGCATTATTCAGCCATAAAAAGAATGACATCGTAGGCACGGATGGACTACTCGGCATTCTGCTAAGTGACGTCAGACAGAGAAAGACACATACCAAACGATCTCTCTTACAGAAAATGGATTTTTTTTAAATGTTAAATAAATGAACAAACAAAAATATTAGAGAACAGAATGGTGGTTGCCAGAGATGGGAAGTGGGGAAAATGGGTGAACTGTTTGGAGTTTTTATTAATTTAAATAAATTGAATTTTAAAAATAAAATTAAATAAAATGACTGATTTGTATAAGCTAAGACAAATGTACTTCAATTCACACCAGTTTCTGTGAAACAATCTAAATATTCCTTAAAAAATGAAGTGCCCATAGAAATAAAGGCCAGTGTTTATACATAAAAATTTTACTATTCCTACTAATTTCAACAAATACTACAAAACTCCTGCATTTTAACAAACATTCCAACATTGCTTCGTTCCTCCTGGGACCTAGCCCACCAGCCCAACAGAACACACATTCAATACGCAGGATTCTCTCTTCCCTGGCACTCAGTAATACATGCTTAACCCTCTCTGATACCTGTGAGACATGACTTCACCCAGGTAGCTGCTCGGTACCTGTTCAGAGGCCTCGCTCCCAGTCTACTCGACCCCACCCTTCCGTGTGGCTCAGAACAGGTCCCAGGAGCCAGTGGATGGGCTCCTCCCACTCAGTCAGGCCAGGCCTGGCGGGAACCGAGCCACACCCAGCAGCAGGGCGCTGAAGGCTCCGCGGGGAGGATGTTTACTTGTGACTCACTAGGCAACCTAGGCCTGCTGCGCGGCACCAGGACTGATGTCCCATTGCTGTTCATCCTCGGGATAGCTGACTCCTTTTATTTTAGTCCCTTTTAGTTATTCACTAACAAAACCCAAACTTCCTAACTTCATTCCCAAAGTGATCTTTCACGTAAACATTTTAAAATATTTTACAGTGCCTGCATCATGACCGTCACTAACCCCAGCCTAACTAATTCCGACCCGCTCTCTACAGCTGGCAGCGCCAAGTGCTCCGTGGCTGAAAGTTCCCAGGACTGGCTCACAGAATCCCTGGCGCCGACCAGTGATGGCGTTTAGTTTACAGACCAGGACTGTGACGCGGAGGCACCAGGCACCAGCTCCGAGGGACGGAGCCCTGCCGCCGGGCTCACATCCCAGCCCTGGCACAGGGCGAGCGGGTCTGGCTGTGGCTCAGTCACTGGGCCTGGTGAGGACACACACAGGAACGTGAACCTACAGCCTTTATTTTAAAAAGTTACATTAATACGTTCTCGCATTGTCATCCACCTGGAGAGACAGACTGGGTCACTTCTGATGCATAACGAACGATGTTTTCAGCAGCTATCAGAGATGCGGAACATGCTACAACCACGTGTTTCCATGAGACGCAGACGAAGCTGGGCTGCACCCCTCCCCAGGTCGGTGTAGGCCTCAGGCCGTGGCTTAAAAAGAAATGTGGCTCCTTGTCTCTGGAACAAAGTTCTATCAAAGAGCCAAGGGCCATGACTGGCCGTGATGGGACTGCAGCAGTGAGTAAGAGCCTAAACAATCCCACAGCTGACAACGGGAGACACAGCCGAATAACAGACACAGGGGCACATTTTTGGTAAAATAGCTACACGTGTGATAAAGTCCCAAAGGTAAGTCCACTGGAGGAACATCAGCAGAAGCGTGGGGATCCGAGCAGCAGGCTCAGGCCTGGATGACGGAGAGCCCACTGATGCCCACGGCCAGGCTCAGCAGCCACCACGGCACAGGGTGCTGATCAGAAGGCCTTGCTTCTCCCTGCTCAGGCCGGTTTGCTCCGTAAGCACACGAGTTCCATGTTGTGTTCTCAGGGACAAGCATCTAGCGTCAGGCAGGCCCGTGGTCGGCGCAGTGCTGCCTGGGCCCTGGGTCTGCACAGCCCAGGACCAAGTGAAACACGTGGAAGGTGTGCCCGACACAAGGCCTGACACAGGACTAACGGTCCCTTTGACGTCAGCTTTAACTCTGAGGAATGGAGTCGTATAGCCTATGCTTTAAGTTTTTAAAAAGAAGGTCCTTTTCTTCTGAGTTAGCAATCCCTGAGATGGAAGGCACTCACCCCTGGCGGAAACAAAAGACGAAGTCCGCCGAGCAGGCGGCCAGCCGGGACGGCTCACTGGCCAGCAGGTCGGAGCCAGCGCCAGCCTCTCCGGAGCCTATCTGAGCAGCAAGCTTATCTACTGAAAACGAAACACATGCTGAGCGTTTCCAAAACGCAGCTCCCAGCCTCTTTACATCGCCGCTAATTAAAGCCCACATGTGACACGAGAGCCTTCTTTGTATCCGGGCCAAAGGCGCGGCCTCCACCCGCCTCAGCCTGAGACCCGAGGGAGGTCTGATTGCCTTCCACCTCTGAAGAGTATTGAGCCAGCAAGGGGAAAGGGATCGAACACGTTTAATGGCATCAGAAAGTCCTGGCAGAACTGGAAGTTAACACTTGCAAATTGATGTGACAAAGAGGGGCCCTGTCCAGGCTTCTCTGTCCTCATTTTTCCATCCCTTCTGGGCCACTCCCTTCGTTCCCCTAAAGTGTTGTCCCTGGTCCGACCTTGTCACAGGCAGGTCCTAGGGAGTGGCCTGGGCTGCAGGAGGGAGGCTGGGAAAGGGGCTGGGGCTTGCATCAGGCCTCCTGGGGGCCCAGAGCCCGACAGGACTCCCCCAGGCTGCCCAGCCCAGCAGGCAACATGCACGGGGGGGGGGGGGGGGGGGGGGGGGGGGGGCGGGAGGATGAGAGGATGAGAGAGCCTCTCGTGTGCTGGAAACCAAGATCAACAGTAATTAATATAAATGCAAGGAGTCCACCTGAAGACTGGGTTTGGGCTCCCCTCTGATATTCACAGGGTGAATATTTGCATTTTATTACCTACTGCTGACTCAATGGCCTAAAGCAGTGGTCGGCAAACTCATTAGTCAACAGAGCCAAATACCAACAGTACAACGATTGAAATTTCTATTGAGAGCCAAATTTTTAAACTTAAACTTCTTCTAACGCCACTTCTTCAAAATAGACTCGCCCAGGCCGTGGCATTTTGTGGAAGAGCCACACTCAAGGGGCCAAAGAGCCGCATGTGGCTCGCGAGCCACAAGCCACAGTTTGCCGACCACGGGCCTAAAGCAAACTCCCCCAAACCTGATAATCTTACTGTTTACTATAAACATTACGATTGATATGTCTGTTTGCATTCCTAAAAGGCAATTGTGTATTCTAGTAAATAAAAGCAGCTGGGAAAAGAGACTCAGTGGAACTTGACTGCTAAAGTTGAGCTTTTCCCTGGCTTCCCCCCATAATCAAATTAATATTTCTTGTGTATCAGTTTGTGCATCAGCTCTTTCTCCAAACCTTTGAACCCAAAAGCCACGCTGGCGTGGCCTTTCACACTCCTGCCTCCGTACAGAGTACTTTTTAGGGTGGACAGCTTTCGATTTTGAGCTGCCAGACCTAACAGGAAGCGCACACCCCAGGAGATGTGGGCCCAGAGTGCCACCTGCAAGGGAGCAGGAAGCCCCATGCTTAGGTGCCCAGGCCTCCTCCACCTGCTCTGCTAGGGAGGCCATGCAGGCCAGCAGCTCAGGCCAATGTATACGCCCTGTTTGGGCTGCAAACAGAGCTAAGGTTCTTCTTAAATTACCTCGGGCTCCTCCCTCAACACCCTCCACCTGCTCCAGCGGCCCTGTAACATTCACACCAGGTGGGAGAGAGGAAACGGAAGCTCTGTGTTTGCTCCTGAACAGCAGCACTGTCGGGCTCTGAAGCTCAGCTAGCCCCACTCTCTCCTGGGCGCTCAGTCTGGAGGGAAGGGGCGGGGGTGGCAGAGCCCCTCACCACTGCCAGCACCAGCCCCCACGACGACTGGTGCATGAGCATGCAGGAAGCAGTCGGGCTTGCTGGGAAGGCACTGCCATGAAGAGCCCGGTGTCGGCGAGCTGGTTTAGTCGCGATGAAGCAGCTGCGCCTAAAGGGAGCCCAGCTGAAACAGGAGAGCTGACGTGGCAGTCCCATCAGAAACTCCTCACCCCGTGGAAATGGCACGCCACCCCTGACCCCCTCAGAGCTGTGCACAGGGAGCAGCAATCCAAGGAGACAGCGACAGGCAGGACCCTCCACCCAGCTCAGCACAGCTCCAGATTCGCCATCTGCCACGGTGCTCCGGGGAGTTGACCCACAGGGCTCCTCCCGCAAAACACAGGCCCTCAGGGCCCCTCTGCCGCTGGGTTGCCCCTCAGGACCTTCCAGAGAAGGGGGGAGGGGGAGACCAGACAGACAGACACACACACACACCCCGCTCCACCCTCACCGCTCCTTAATCACCTGGGTTGGTTTCAAAGGGCAGCTGCACCCATTCAGGCCTTTCATAATGGTAAAGACTCATGTTCAAAACTGAAATTCCAAGGTGCCCCTTTAAAAATCCGTACAAAACCTTAACATAATTACTCTGCTCAGGATCTTAATTCTGTAAAACCAAATAACGTGAAGACTAATAAAGACATTCATTATTTCTGCCTATAGACTTAACAAATCGCAAACCGGGTCAGACACGATTATTTCCAAGACCGTGTTCCAGGTAACGACTCCTACAACATCATAAACAGGCACTGGCATCTCATTCTATTTTCATTTTAAAGAAGCAAAACAATGTTTATTAAAAAACAACAACTATGATTTATACTGAGACACCTTAAAAATGAACTGATTGTTTAAAGCAGCCAATCAGAAATAAGTGACTATCCCCTGAAAATATGTGAAAGGGCTTTACAGGATGCTATGATGCTATCTGTACACCTGAGTATGTTTTAAACATCCAGAAAAACCCTACACTAAGTTTAATGATAAATGACAGAGAATGGGACTTCTCCTTTTCACTTACCCCTTCTGTACTGTTTGAATTTTTTTAGAGTTGAGTATTGGTTGTATAAAAAGCAGTTAACCCAACAAACATTACTTTCAAAAAGAAAAAAATTAGTGCTCATTATGAAGCAGAGTGGGGCAGCCAGACTCGCTGGGCGTGGCTCAGCTGTGGCACTCGTGAGCTGGAGGGGGGCACCTGAACCCCACCCACAGGGCTGCTCCTGGGAGCACACACGGTACCTACCTAACCCTCCTGAGCGGCCGCGGTGCAATCAGTTAACACACCTAACCTGCTGGGCACTGCCCTACGTAGGGTGAAATGCTGTTACAAACATAACAAGTAGATTTAAAAATAAGTAAAACAATAGAATAAAAAATAGAAGTCAGCTATTTTCAGCAGTAGCTCTGTACTGAAAGGCAGTTTCTTGCCAAGATGTGATGTTTCTCTCCTTTTTTTGGAAATGACGAAACAGCAGGAAGAGGTGGAGGCTAGATCCGCTCGTTCACCTAACAACAGGGCGCTGAGTTTCAGGAGCGAGGATTCCTCCCTGGAGACTTCTCCTCCGCCTCCCAGGACGTGCTCCAGACCTTCTCCTCAAGAGCCCCCACTCCTCTGACAGCCCAAAGGCAAAGGGTGTATTCTGTGCGGGCCTCAGCACACAGAGCACGGACAGGTTTGCTGCAGCCTCGGGCGCAGCACGCAGGAACTGTCAGACAGCCAGTGCACTGGCCGGGTTAGGAGGGCTGCCCACCCAGCTATTCCTAACGGAAAGAGCGTGTCCACAGCAAGTACCCTCAGCGGCACTGCTGTGCACTGACGCTTGGGGTGTGCCACACCCAACAGGTTCCTAACGCTGAGCAGCAGACTCCGGGGGCTCCGGGCCAACAGGTGAGGCGACCAGTGGGAGGTTTGTCTTTTCCTTATGGTTGGACAGGATGTTGACCATACTCATATCACATAGGCCAGGGACGCCCCTGCCCCCACATCTGTTACTGAGTTGGCTGACTCTCATGTCCGGCTTGGAAAGGCCTTCCCTGGCCCAGGAACACATGGGCAGTCGGTCCCGGACTCACTTATTCTCACTGATGTGATGCTACACTTCCAGCCAAGTGTAACTCACCTATCCCACCTGTGCTCCCTGTGCAAACAGTGAGGCAGGCACCTGTTTACCTCCTGGAGAGCATTTCTGCCTGCTTCCTGCCTCGGAATCATCCACCTGTCCAATCACTGGCCTGCCTGCCTGCCCCACCTGCTTCAGACCAGCAGCGCCTCCTCCCAGGGCATCACCCTCTTGCCTGGGCTCCCCTGGCGACCACCTCCTGCTGGCGCTAGACCCTGAACTCTCGAGGGCAAGAACTACGCCTCTCCTGTAGCACCCGAGGACTTAGCAGGCTCCCTGCTCTGCCCTTAAGCTGCAAATACCCTGAGATCTCACCCCTCTGCTCCTGTCCGACCACACCCAGGAAACCCCGCCCCAATGCTGAATGGACCAGGAAGAGCAGGACCGGGCCTCCTCAGTCCTCCCAGGGCATCAAAGTACCTCTCTCCTCATCCATCACAACAGCAGTGTCAGTTTCATTCCCGAGTACAACTGGGAATGATAACTAGGAACAGCAGTCATAGGACTGCATGCGTACTATAAATGCAAACAGTTAATCCACACCATTTCCCCATCATCCTTGTAGTGCCTGTCCTCCACATGCCAAGTAGCAGGCTAAAAGCGAGTGCCTTCCAGGACTAAAAAGGCTTGCAGCCTAAGTAGCAAGAGAAGCAACCATTAAGTTGATCTTTTTCATAGTCTAGATATAGCTGACATCGCCCAATAATGTTAATTAAGGATGCAACCAAGCAAATGGAATGACTAAGACCAAAGCAAGCATCCAAGCACAGCGCTGTTTTCAGGCCCGACCCCTGGGAGTGCCTCTACCCCACTGCCAATCCCTGTTCTGCACTCCATCACTTCCATGTGACTGACGTCCGGGACCTGCAGGGTGATTGGTACAAACCTCAAAAAGCACCTGTCACACAGAGTTCTTGCCTCCTAAACTAGAACTCAGAGCGAGTGACCATTCACTGAGTGAGCGTCCTCTGCGACTCAGTGCAAAGCCAAGCACCAGCTGCCCAGCTCGCTTCTGACAGAGTTCAAGCTGCAAGCCACGCAGTTACTTACTGAAGGAGCCACTCCCAGCATCTGATTAGAGTAAAGAGCACATATACATATTCTTCCTCTGAAAATCCTACGTTTATTTTAGTCCAATGGGAGTGAACGGTTTCCAACACAGACCCAGCAGGTCTAGTCTAGTCTCGTCTCCTCTATCTGAAAATCAAGTCCGATAAGCAGTCAAAATAGCAACGAGTTCCAAATTTAGGAAGCGAGGGGAAGAGAAAAATGAGAGTGTTTCCAATCAACTAAATAAGACGGCGGCCCCCACAAGGGCAGGGAGCACAGCTGCCCACGGACACTCGCAGCAGCAAGTCCAGTCGGGCATCACTTGTGCTTGGAATCCCCGCTCGTTCCCATCTGCACCATGAACCCAGGTGTGGGCCCCGCCTCGCTGTGTGTTCCCGAGCACTCAGCCCAAATCAGCAGCGGCTGACGACAGATGCTGCGTCCCCGGGCTCTCCCTCACCTGAGAGGCGGGCTCTCCCTCACCTGAGAGGCGTAAGGGCAAGCACTTCCTGCGGGCAAATTCAAACAGCTCTGTGCACAGAATCTGGGGACCATTTGATCATCACAAATTCAAGATGAGGAGAAAATGGCTATGAGCAGACACCCTGTCAAATACCAGCATCCTTTGAAACTAGATCACAAAGGAATTTCCATTTAAAAATGGTGCACTGAACACAGAGGTTAGCTTCCCCTCTCTTCCAGACTCCCCCTCGGAAAGGACTTTTAAAGGCACATACACACCCCAAAGGACAAAACCCAAGGGAGAGAAGGCGGCAGTAAACCTGGGAGCTACAAAACACGGGGGAAACTGACTTAGGTCAGAAAGAACGAACCAAAGGCTCACAGTGAGGAACACTGAGAAATAACCCCATTTTCATCATGGACCCCCTGCCCCACCAAAGACAAGACCGTGGCACCCACGTACATTTGCAAGTGAGGGTGCAGGACAGAACCAAATACTGCAGGAACCGAATGCGGAAAGTCTGGTTAAGAAGCAGTTAGGCAAAACCCCGTGATCATCTCAACTGGCAAGAAGGCACTTGTGGAAACCTGACAAAAGGCATTTACTAAACCCACAGCTGACCTCACACTCGGGGGAAAGACCAAAAGGCTTTCCCCTGAGATCACCAGGAACAAGACAAGGATGCCTGCTGTCACCACTGCTTCTCAGCACGCCTGGGATTCGAGCCAGAGCAATTAGGCAAGGAGAGAAAATAAAAGGCGTCCACAGGAAGAAGTAAAGCTCCCTCGGCTCACAGATGCCATCATCTCATACATAGGAAATCCTAAGGAACTCACAAAAAAACTATTACAACTAATAAATTGTAAAAGTTACAGGTTACAAGGTCAGCAACACAAAAATTAGTTGCATTTCTATACACTAACAATAAACAAACTGAAAATAAAATTAAGAAAACAATTCCTCTTATAACAGCATCAGAAACAAATAACAAACTTAGGAATAAATTTAACCAAGGAAGTGCAAGACTGGTGCCCTGAACACTAAAACACTGTGAAAGCCCTAGCCGGTTTGGCTCAGTGGATAGAGCGTCAGCCTATGGACTGAAGGGTCCCGGGTTCGATTCCAGTTAAGGGCACATGCCCGGGTTGCGGGCTCGATACAAAGTGATGTTTCTCTCTCTTCCTCTCCATTCCTCTCTGAAATAAATAAAAATATATTTTAAAAAACAACAACATAAAACTGAAAGAAAGAAGACATCAGTCAATGGAAAGACAGCCCCGGGGCACGGCCGTCAGCCTGGTGATACTTCCCTGTGTGTGCTACATGGAGTCAGTGCAACTATCAAAATCCCAATGGCGTTTCCTGCAGATATGGCAAAGCTAATCCTTAAGTTTTTATGGGACTGATGGACCCAAATAGCCACAAACAACCTTGAAAAAGAGTTGGAAGACTCACACTTCGAACTTACTAAAAACAGTATGTTATTGACATAAGGATAGACATATAAACTAACAGACTGAGATCCAGAAATAAACCCATACATTTACGGCCAACTGATTTCCTACAAGCAGGCCAAGACCACTCAAAATAGCCTCTTCAACAGTGGAGCTGGGACAAAACTGGATGTCCACATGCAAAAGGATGGAGTTGGAGCGTGCCTCACACCACACAGAGTTCACTCAAAATGGGTCCACGACCTAATCGCAAGAGCTAAACTACTGAAAAACTCAAATAAAAACACAGGGCAAATCTATATGAGCTTTGATTTCACCATGGCTACCTATTACCACACCAAAAGCAGGAGCAATAAGAGAAAACAGATAAATTGGACATCCTCAAAATTAAAGCTTTAGTGGAGTGAGGCGGCAAGCAAAGAATGGAAGACTGTGTGGAAAAGGGTCCGGCGTCCAGAGCCCACGCAGAACGCTTACAACTCCACAAAAAGACCAACAACCCCTTGAAAACGGGCACAACTTGCATGGACAACTCTCCAGGGCAGCCACACACAGGAAGCACAAGAAGACACGTTCACCATTAGTCAACAGGGAAACACACCACATCCACATGAGATCCCACCTCACAACACGCCCACTGGGACGGCCATGACTTAAAACAACAATAAACAGCCCGCTGGTGTGGCTCAGTGGTTGGGCCCTGACCCATGGACCCATGAACCAGGAGGTCACCTTTCCATTTCCGGTCAGGGCAGTAGGGGGCGTGCAGGAGGCAGCCGATCAATGGTTCTCTCTCATCATTGACATTTCTGTCTCTCCCTCTCCCTTCCTCTCTCTGAAGTCAATAAAAATACGTTTAAAAACAAATACAGACACAAACGTATTTTTAAAAAACCAAAACAATAAACACGTGCTGGTGAGGATGTGCGGACACTGGGACCCCTGCACGGTTGGAGGGGTGCCAGGCGGGCAGCCGCTGTGGAGAACAGGGTGGAGGTTCCCCTGGAAGTCAGTTACCCCTGGGCCCACAGTGCAGCCCCACTCCCAGGAATGCACCTAGGAACTGCACACAGGTGCCCACACGGGGATGCACACGGGGCCACAGCGGAACTGGTCTCTGGAAAGGTGGAAACACCTTGGCTGTCCACTAACGAAGACCAGCAAGCTGCGGGGTGGTCATGCAACGGAGTGTCACTCGGCCACAGAGAAACGAGGTGCAGGGAACCGGCCGGCCGTGGACAGAGGGGTGGGGGGCAGGTGCAGGGACCCGGCTGTGGACAGAGGTTGAGGGTGCGGGTGCGGGAGCAGGAGAGGAGCAGGAGCAGGAGCAGGAGCAGGTGCAGGTGCAGGTGCAGGAGCAGGAGCAGGAACAGGAACAGGAGCAGGAGCAGGAGCAGGAGCAGGAGAGGAGCAGGAGCAGGAGAGGAGCAGGAGCAGGTGCAGAAGCAGGAGCAGGAGCGGGAGCGGGAGCAGGAGCGGGAGCAGGAGCAGGAGCAGGAGCAGGAGCAGGAGCAGGTGCAGGTGCAGGAGCAGGTGCAGGAGCAGGAGAGGAGCAGGAGCAGGAGCAGGAGAGGAGGAGGAGCAGGAGCAGGAGCAGGAGCAGGTGCAGGAGAGGAGCAGGAGCAGGAGCAGGAGAGGAGCAGGAGCGGGAGCAGGTGCAGGAGCAGGAGCAGGAGAGGAGCAGGAGCAGGAGCGGGAGCAGGAGAGGAGCAGGAGAGGAGCAGGAGCAGGAGCAGGAGCAGGAGCAGGAGCAGGTGCAGGAGCAGGAGAGGAGCAGGAGAGGAGCAGGAGCAGGAGCAGGAGCAGGAGCAGGAGCAGGTGCAGGAGCAGGAGTGGGAGCAGGAGAGGAGCAGGAGCAGGAGCGGGAGCAGGAGAGGAGCAGGAGAGGAGCAGGAGCAGGAGCAGGAGCAGGAGCAGGAGCAGGTGCAGGAGAGGAGCAGGAGCAGGAGCAGGAGCAGGAGCAGGAGCAGGAGCAGGAGAGGAGCAGGAGCAGGAGAGGAGCAGGAGCAGGAGCAGGCCGCCTTTCTGAGGGCACAGCCTGGCACCCACTTCCACGGCCCAGGCGGGGCGGCGCGGATCAGGCCCGCACACGCGTCGTAGGACCCGGACCGACGCCCGAGGGGAACGTGGCTGCCAAACAAGAACGTGCCCTGAAGGTTCGGGGAAAACCACCAAAAGGCGCTGGGAGACGGAGACGCGACGAGGCAGACGACAGAGATCATCAGCGGACAGACTGACCTCCGGGCGGGACAGACAGGGCGGCGCGGCCGAGGCCGGGCGGCGAGAGAGCAGGGGAGCGCCCGCCGCCCGCCCGCCCGCGGGAAGCGGGCTCCATCGCTCCGGGCGACGCCGCAGCAGAGGGCTGAGGGCGGGCTGGCGGACGGGGCGGAAGGACGGAGGGACCGGCCCGAAGGGAGGCGGGGCGGAGGCGGGGCCGGGCCGAGGCCGCAGGCCGCGAATGCCTCAGGCGCCGAGGCGGGGGCGGGGGCGACGGCCGTTGGCGGCGCAGGCGGGCCCGCTGTTTGGCGCGTCCCCGCAGCCCCCGCCCGCCCGCCCGCCGTGAGGGGCGCCCACCCCGCCCCACCCGCCGCACCCCGAGCCCGGCCCGGCCCGGCCCCCGCCCAGGACCTCACCTGCCTCGCGCCGACGCCACCGCTACCACCACCGCCGCCGCCTGAGGCCTAGTCTCCGCCGCCCCGGCCCGGCCGGGGAGCAGACCGTTCCGGCGCCAGCCAATCGCGCGCCGCGTCCGGGGCCGGAGGCGGGATCAATGAGGACGTTCACCAATCCCAACCGCGCTGTCTGAAGCCCTCAGCCAATGAGGATGCGTCCTATCTAGAAGCACGGCCAATCACGAGCAGAGGCTGAGTCGCGGGGCGGGGCCACGTGCGAGGTCGGTGGCGAGGGAACGAACTGGGGCGGGGCGAGGACCCCGGTATCTCGGGTCTCGCGGGGGCATCCGCCAGTCCCGTGGCCCTCGCCGCCCTCGCCGCCCTCGCCGCCCTCGCCGCCCTCGCCGCCCTCGCCGCCCTCGCCGCCCTCGCCGCCCTCGCCGCCCTCGCCGCCCTCGCCGCCCTCGCCGCCCTCGCCGCCCTCGCCGCCGGCTCCTAGCCCTCCCGGCGCCCCAGCCCCCCAGCTGCGCGGCGCGCCCCCAGATGCGCTGACCCGCGGAGGCACCCCTCCTGGCGCCCTGGCCCTGGACGCTGCTCCGGCCTCTGCGGCCCGGCCGATCCACACCCACGCCGCCCCTTTGAATGTCATGGCTGCTGCTTCTGATCCTCACTTGGCCAAGGAGGGAGCGGGCTCCGGCGGGCCGCGGAGCTCAGCAGCCAGAGGACAGCCCGCCGCGCGGCCCTTGTGATGAGGACACGCTATTCGCAGCAATGGCCGAGGCCGTGCGACTGCAGCTGTGTCCACACGGGGTCTACCGCCGCCCTTGCACCTGGGGCCTCCCGCGAACGCATCGCCGTCACCTGGGCACGTTTCCCAGGCGCCTGTCCCTGCGGGGCGGGTGCTGGACAGGCGGGAGGTAGGGCGCAGGGGGGTAGCTGTTGCATGTTGCGGGGGGGGGACTGGATGGAGGAGAGTAAAGGTGCTGGTTGTGTCTCCTGGCCACTTGCTCCTGTGAGCACCGGCGGGGTGCTGAGGGACCATGGAACACACGCACGGCTTACAAGACTACGGGAAAGAAAGGCGGTAAGATGTCTCAGTATTTTAAGATGTTATTTGTGTTGATTTGCAATATTTTGGATATATTAGCTAATTAAAATACATTACCAAGTTAACTTCATCTCTTTCTTTTTTATTTTTATTGTTTTCAGAGAGGAGGGAGAGGGAGATAGAAATACCACTGATGAGAATCATCAGTCGGCTGCCTCCTGCACACCCCCGACTGGGAATCGAGCCTGCAACCCAGGCATGTGCCTTGACCGGGAATAGAGAGGAGACCTCCTGGTTCACGAGTCCACACTGTACCACCGAGCCACTCCGGCTGGGCATCATTTGTTTCTTTTTTTAACGTGGCTACTAGGAAATGTAACGTTGCCTATGCGGCTGCAATGCTATTTCTAGTGAGCGGAGGTGTTAGTGGAGACTTCTGGGTAAGGATTCTGCACTAGAGGTGGACCACAGAATCAGTCTTCTTTCTGCCAATATTACAAAATGACCAAAGACAGCTTTTTAAAAAAGTTCAGCCCTGGCTGGGGTGGCTCAGTGAATTGGGCATCATCCCATGGACCACGAGGTCCCGGGTTCAATTCCTGGTCAGGGCACACACCCAGGTAGCAGGCTAGATCCCCAGTAGTGGGTGTGCAGGAAGTAGCCAATTGATGTTTCTTTCTCTCTCTCTCTTCCTCCCTCCCCTCCCTTCTTCTCTCTCTAAAATCAATTTTTTAAAAAGTTCACCAGCAACAATGAACAAGGAAGGTGCAAACTCACATGGTATAAGAGGGGGAGGAGACGAGATGCTGGCGAGGGTCAGTGGGACCCTGGTAGGTGCCAGGTCATAAAAGGGAGTCCACAAAACCCTGAGGGTCCTCAGGCATAACCCACCCACCGGGGTTGCTGGGCTGCTGGACCAACCGTGCCTGGATTCCCCCTCATGGGACCACATCCACCCTGACTGCCTTCCATCTGGTTTGTGTTGGCTTCATCTGGGTCCAACTTGTTGGTCTGATACCCACTGGACTGAACTGGCTGGAGCTGGTCTGTACCAGGGAGTTGGTTTAAATGAGCCCATCTGGTACCGCAGCGGCTCTGGTGGGGGAGGGCCTGGTCCAGCTCCTCAGGAGGCGGCGGGTAGGGCGGTAGAATTCTTCAGGTGACCAATCGGTGGGAATGGTCACAACAGGGAACCTCACCGGGACCTGATGCTTTGCAGGCTGCCTGTGGGAGGGAGGCATCTCCAGCAGCAAGGCCAGCCCTTAAAGACTGCCTGACCGAGTCACCGGGACCAGGGCATGAGCCACCTTCAGGAAGGGATGAGCCGTTCCCTGAGAACCGTGTGTGCTTTACGAGTCCACGTGTGTGCACACACGCACACGTACCCACACACACCCACACGCACCCCTACATCAGGCACAGAAACATCCTGCCAGTGGCTCTCTCCAAGCAGGAGTGTCACAGGCTGGTTCCTTATTTGACATTGTCTGTATTTTGCTCAATAAACTCAATAAAACTGTTTTTGAAGTGAATGAAAACCTAAAGGAAAAGGAACCCTGTGATGTGTGAATGAGATGGTCAAGGAGCGGCTTTCCCGGCGGCTGGGGGAGGAGGAGTTTTTAAACAAAACGGAAAAGGCACAAACCTTGTGGCTGAACGTTGATGGCTCTGATTACATCGCAATGGAAGATATCTGTTCAATAAAAGATGCCGTGAGCAAGCCAGCAGCCAGGTGACAGAGCAGAAGGTACTTGCAATGTTAAAAACGGGCAAGGGGTTACCATTTAGAATATATGAGAAGCTCCTGCATATCAAAAAGAAAACTGGGCAAAGGAGGTGAACAGGCAATCCACAGGAAAAGAAACAGGAATCCACAGGAAAAGGAACCCGAATCCACAGGAAGAGGAACCTGAATGCACACCAGGGGTCTGGGAGAAGCTGAAGCTCCTAGCAATCAGAGCGATGCACGACGGGGCCGCTCCACGCCTCTGTGCCTGTCTGAGTGGCAACAATCAGCAAGGAGAGAACTGAGTGTTGGAGGGCACAGGGACACGCGTGCCCCCTGACCTTGCAAACCCGCTCCCTGGCCCACGGGAAGGAGATGGGACCGGCCCTTCCTGCCGAGGGGCCCAGCCTGACCTGATCTGTGAGGTAAATGGACAGGCAGCGTCCCCGAGTGGGGCAGCGAGGACATCAACTCCTCCTCCAAACCAGGACACGGCTGGATTGCCCCAGCAAACTGGGACAGCTGGTTAATTTTCTGTGACACCTGGTCTGGACCACGGGTGCCCGCTGTGTCCAGTGTCCTGGAGGGTGTTTCAGGATGGGATGGACATCTGATTCAGTGGATGAGTCCAGCAGGTGGCCCTCACCCAGGCCACTGCAGGCGGAGCAGAAAAGGTTTTCCTCTCCACCAGGTGGTCTCTGCCCTGGGACGTGGGTCTCCCCTGCCTTGGACTGTGGCCAGACCGGAGCCCCCCTCGCTCCCCTGGTCTCCAGCTCACTGGCTACAGAGCAGACGACTCGGTCTCCATACCGTGCAAGCCAATTCTTATTTATGTTCTTATCCATTTTAGATTAACGTACGAAAACCATTCAAACCTGTAAAGAATTTCTGTGAGTTTACTTGAGCCAAACTGTCAACAATTGCCAGGAAGCAGTACCTCAACGTATTGGGATAATGCTCCGGAGAATGGCGGTTTTCTCATCTGTTTTTATACATTGCAATCAAAGGAGGGGATGTAGGCGGGTTACATGAACTCCACTGGTGACAGATTAGGGAGGCGGGAGAAAGCAAAGGGAGGGGGAGAACCTCTGGGATTGGATAAAATGTAAAATGACAGACTCATACTTAGGTGGGTGCAGGATACTTAACAGTCAACAGTTAACATAACAATAACAATGAGGAAACTTATCGTCTCCTGTCCTGGCACCCAGGGCATTTGGTTGTGCCCCAGGGGTAAGGGTAGGTGGGGGAGTTACATTTCATAGGTATGTTAAATTAGATGCAAAAAGACAGTAGGCTCAGTTAAGGTAAAAGTTGACTTCGTCAGGGAAAATACTGGCCTAGAACATGACTCCACTATAACTGCTTTTAGTTAAAGTTTAATTTCAGGCCGTCCCTTGTGGTGACTTTAGGTATTTAAGTTTGCAAGACCGCCACGCAGGCCTCCCCTGAGCTGTCAGGTCAGCACGTGGCCTTTTCTTTTCCATCCACAAGATAAACACAAGTTATCTACATATATATAAAAGCCTAAGCGACTGTTGGACAGTTTGACTGGTAGCTATGATGCACAGTGACCACCAGGGGGCAGATGCTCAGTGCACAGGCATGGAAACATGAAACAGACTGATGAGCCGAAACCGGTTTGGCTCAGTGGATAGAGCGTCGGCCTGTGGACTGAAAGGTCCCGGGTTCGATTCCGGTCAAGGGCATGTGCCTTGGTTGCGGGCACATCCCCAGTGGGGAGTGTCCAGGGGGCGGCTGATCGATGTTTCTCTCTCATTGATGTTTCTGGCTCTCTCTCCCTCTCTCTTCCTCTCTGTAAAAAATCAATAGAATATATTAAAAAAAAAAAAAAAAAAAAGAAACAGACTGATGATTCTCAGAGGGAAGGGGGGAGGGTGGGAAGAGATTAACTGAAGATCTTATATGCATACTAGAGGCCCAGTACACGGATTCATGCACCGGTGGGGTCCCTCGGCCTGGCCTGCGGGGATCGGGCCAAAACCAGCCAGGTGCATAGATGGGTGGGGTCCCTCAGCCTGGCCAGTGGGGATCGAGCCGAAACTGGCAGTCTGACATCCCCTGAGGGGTCCCGGATTGCAAGAGGGCACAGGCCAGGTCGAGGGACCCCACGAGGGGCTGCTAGTATTTATAATAAACTAGAGGCTCGGCGCACAAAATTCGTGCATGGGTACAGTCCCTAGGCCTGGCCTGAGATCAGGGCCATCTTCCCCCGGCTGCCAGCAGCCGGCCCCACCCCCTACCACCACCCACCCCCAGTTCCTTATTTGCCATTGGGCGATTGGAGCCTGCCATCCAGGGGAAGGGACCGAGAGGTTGGCTGTGGGCTGGGGGCAGCTCCTGCATTGAGCGTCTTCCCCCTGGTGGTCAGTGTGCATCATAGTGACCAGTCGTTCCATCGTTTGGTCGATTTGCATATTACCCTTTTATTAATATAGAATGCTTGATCTCTATTAAGAATTATTTTGTAATATACTTAAAACTTTTCTTATGAACACATGACTAAATGAATATTACGTGTAAAAACAATGCAGCATTCACGAACAGCAGATTTAAGGTAGAGAAGCAACACATTCAAGCTTTCTCAACCAAGAGTCCCTTTTAGACTTTAACCCATGGGCGTGGAATGAAATTCTGGGTGTGAAGGATGGAAGACGACACGTCGGGTGATTTTCCCCAAAGGGTTAATGGGAGGAGGTGGGCTGGGGGGCAGCCAGCTGGAGCTGTGTGACCTTGACCAAAGTCTGAGCCTCTCTGAGCCCCAGCTGCTCCCTCAGCAGGGATAAGGATGTCTGCCCAGGGCCTGTGAGAACCGAGATGGTGTGCCCTGCCTGGCCCTCTGGGAGCGCCCGGTAAACAACGCCCTTTGTTACTTAACGAGGATTGTAGGAAACCTGCCTCACTGTGCCAGGGGCTCAGGGCAGCGGCAGTGGGGGCAGCTCTGGGAGTAAGACCACAGTCCCAGCCCAAAGTCCACATGTGTCTGGGGCCGGGCAGGGGCTCAGGCCCTGAGTGGGCAGGCTGGCCGGGGGCAGGTGGGCCGGGCTAGTTCAGAGTCCGTAAAGCTCGGGTGTAAACTAGCAGGTCCAGCTCCTGGGTGTGGTGGGGCCTGGCTCTTAGCCACCTGGACATCAACCCCCCGTTCCCAGACATGGGATGGTGAGCAGGCGCTTGCCAGAGCTGGTGCACAGCTACCCACGGGCTCCAGTCAGTTCCAGACGGCTGGGGATTTCCTTCCCTCACCATCCCCTGTGCGACCCCAGGTCTGCTTTGGGGAAAGCTTGGCAGCGGATGTGCCAGCTCTGCACACAGAGCCCACTGCCCGTGTTTCTCTCTCGAGGAGACAGACACTGGGCCAGTGTTCCCCTGCCTGTGGGCGCACAGCTGGCCAAGCGTGGCGACACGCTGCACCTCCCGTCTTCTCACTGCCACTGAGCAGGCGGAGCAGCGTGGGACCACTGTTTCACCGCTAGGGACACTGAGGCAGGAGCCACGCCTGCAGCCTGCAGGGAGTGGAGCCGGGGGCAGAGACATGCAGGCCAGCTCACCGGCTCATGCCACAAGCAGACCAGGAAGCACTGTGTTGCTGAGCTCCCAGGAGGCAGCAGCCCTTGTTCTGGGCGAGCTCAGGACCCGGGGGAGGGAGAGACAGGCTGGAAACCCGAGCCGGCTGTGTGCCTGGAGACCAGGGGTCGGGAGACCAGAGGAGGGCGCCCGCCAGCCCGGGAGAGGCAGGCAGGCAGAGCAGCACCGCACAGGATCAGGAGCCTGCCCTGGCCTCTGCCCATCCTGACCTCTGTCCTGCTGGGCAAGGGAGGGGTGCCCACAAAGAAGTGCCGGTTTCCTCCCCGGGCCAGTGCCCTATGGCCAGCAGTGAGGCTCCCAGGAGCTGGTGTGCCCGCTGGAGAGGTAGGCCCACGACAGAGAGCCGGACGTCCTGTGCTGGCCAGCTTTTCACCACCAGGAACCCGTGCGTCACTGCTGACCGGGTCTGTCTGTTGTGGGCTTGGTGAGGCAGGCGCGTCCAGATGGCTGGCGCGTGATGGACCCCACGGCCCTGGGAGGGTCCTTGCTGGTCTCTCGCTTCTGGTGGCTCCAAGGCTCCTGGCTGTGGCCGCAGCCTCGTCTGTGCCGGTCTCGCTGGTCTTCCCGCGCTTGTCTCCTTTTCTCTCTCCCTCCTCCTGGAGGGTGACTGGTCTTTGGATTGAGGGCCCACCCTGACCCAGGGGACCTCACGTCCAGCTCTTCACCTTGATTAGATCTGCGAAGACTCTCATTCCAAATGAGGTCACATTAGAGGGTCCTGGTGGGCACATCTCTTGGGGGGTCACTCTTCCACCCGCTAGAGTTGTTTAACAAAACACCCCAATTCTCTGCTAAGCAAATTCATTTGTGTCCCGAAAAACAAATTAATAACCCCCTCTCATGGCCACAAGTGCCCCTGAGCATCTAGAATGGGCTTAGGGGACACAGCCACCTGCCTGCCAGGGAACACTGACAAAACACAATTATCCACACGCGGCCGTCACTGTAATGTAACAAATAAAAACAGCTGCTTCTTTAAAACCATGGTTTTTACTTTCCCGTTTAAATACATGCTATTATGTAAACAAAACAAGCATAGGACCAGTTAGTGTAGCTGGTAGTTATGAATAGCAGGAATCACGGAAAAAAAACAAGGCCTCCAACTGTTGGATGTGAAAATGGCAAAATAAAGCAACACTGTGCCCCAACGAACTGTTTGCAGAGACACACGGAAGCAGACATGGCGCTACTGGACATGATCGCGAAGAACACCCCCCCTGCTGCCTATTTGCACCAGCGCGAAGCCTTCCTGTGTGGTAGCACTGCCCCTCCCCTCCCCTTAACACCCGTCCTGGGGTCTCCATCAGCCTGCTGCCCCCTGGGGCTGGGCCACGCCACCTGCTCAGCAGCCCCTGCGGATCCCTCACTGCACGACACCCACCCCTCTGAAAAAGCTACGTCAACAAATATTTCTCAAAAACCTAACACGAGTAACCCAGCCGGCGTGGCTCAGAGGTTGAGCGTCGACCTATTAACCAGGAGGTCACGGTTTGATTTTCCTGACGAAGAGCTACTAAAAGCGTAAATGAACTTCTGTGCGAGGAGGGCGTGTGGCCAAGGAGCCGGGCGAGGATCCTGCAGCATCTCCGGGGGAACTGGGCTGGGAAGCAACCCTGACACAAAACTTATTAGGTTTGGTTTTTTAAAAATGTATTTTTATTGATTTCAGAGAGGAAGGGAGAGATAGAAACATCAATGAGAATCACTGATCAACTGCCTCCTGCATGCCCCCTACTGGGGATCGAGCCCACAACCTGGGCATGTGCCCTGATCGGGAATCGAACCCAGGACTCTTCAGTCCACAGGCCAACACTCTATCCACTGAGCCAAACCGCAAGCGTGTGTTTTTGATCTTAAAACTGACAGAGTAACTATGGCCAGCATTTAGGAGCATGGCCTGGTGGGCCTGGCTGGGTGCACACTTGGTCTTGAAGGCTCACATGGCTCTGCCAGGCAAGGACCTGAGGCTGCGGGTGGGGTGCCCACTCTGCTTGGAAGTGGGGAGATTAACACTCGAAACCCACGTCCCTGTGATGCCACAGCCGGAGCTTCAGCTGCTGTGCCAACTGCCCCCTCATAACCCCAGTCTAGGAAACGTGCAGCTATTTAAAAAGTTAAAAACCCCAGAGATCACTTTAACCCACCACTCGGGTAAATTCTGAGAACAGGCTCACGTCTGTGCCGTGTCACTCTGCTGTGGACATTTATGCTTCTTTTATAGAAGGGCAGACCCGTGAACTATTTATAAACTGTTTTCTCCTCGGCCGCGGAGACCAGGCCCCGTGAGAGACCGCACAATTTCTGCCCGTCTCCCACGGCCTCACTGAAATGCTTGGAAAAGCACAAGAAGGCAGGTGGGCAGTGGGGAGAGAGGCATCAGGAGATTTCAGCGAGGTAGGGAAGGAGGAAGGCAAAGGAGGCGGTGGGGGAGGGAGCAGCCCTGGGATAGGCGCTGGGGATAGGCGCTGGGGCGGGGCAGCAGGGGATTAGCTGACTGGGGTGGGAACAACTGCTCCCTCCCACGCCAGGCAGGCAGCTGGCAGCTGGCTTGGCCCCCGCCCATGGCCGGGTTTCCCAGGAAGTCCTTTCTCAGCCTGGCACCAGGGAAGGTCTCCAGCGGCCGCTCCCCTTCCGGGCCAACACCTGCCACAGGAAGCTCCTGCCAACCTTTCCATGTAGGACAGGGGCCTGTCCGGGACACAGTTCCCTGGATTATCCAGGAAGTTCTGAGCACACACGTGATGGGAAAGCTCAGAGCACACGGACTCACTCCCCAGCCCGTGACACTCGTGGTAGGGACATCAAGTGGTCCAACTGCCCTGGAAGACAGACGGCGGCTCAGTTGGTTGGAGCGTCGTCCTGTGCACCGAAAGGTTGTAGGTTCGAATCCTAGGACGTCCACCGGAGCCTCTCACCAGCCTGCCCATTTCTGAGACACGAGGGTCAGCCCTGATGCTGAATGTTGCTTGCTCATCTGTCCCAGGAGAGGTGAAGTCACCCTAGCCCACCTGTATTTTGCAAAAATACAGAAAACAGAGTTCCATTTACTCTTTGCCCAGTTTCCCCTGATGTGAACATCTTATGTAATTTTGGTACAACAATCAAAGCAAGGAAATAAATGCTGGCATGATTCTATACTATCTCAGTCCATTTGGGCTGCTATCTATACTAATAAAAGGGTAATATGCTAATTAGGCTGGGTGACTGGATGTCTTCTGGACGTCTGACTTCCTTCCGGGCAGTTAGGGGGCAACCAGGCCGGCAGGGGGGCAGTTAGGGTGCGATCAGGCAGGCATGCAGGCAGGCAGGTGAGCGGTTAGGAGCCAGTGGTCCTGGATTGTGATAGGAATGTCCGACTGCTGGTTTAGGCCCAATCCCTGTGGGAGAGGGTGCAGGCTGGGCTGAGGGACCCCCCCTCCCATGCACGAATTTTGTGCACTGGGCCTCTAGTAAAAAAATAAACAAACTGTTATGTTGTTTATGTGTCAGTGCTGGAGGCTGGAAGCCCAAGTCAAGGCGCCAGCAAATGTGGTGTCCGGTGGAGCCGCGTGAGGCCGCCGATGGCTCTCTTCTCGCTGTGTCCTCAGTGGTGGGAAGAACAAGGGAACCCCGGGGTCTCTTACAGAAACAAGGGCACTGATCGCATAACGAGGTCCCACCTCCTAATACCATCACACCTGGATTGTACCTAATACCATCACATCATGGTTAAACATATGAACGTTTTGGGGGGGACTGGGGAGATGAGCATTCAGTCTACAGCAAATACTGCCATAAATGCAGACTTTATCCAGAGTCCACGCTTCCCATTAATGTCCTCCTCCTGGCCCTGCCAATCCGGGCAGCACATGCAGTCGGTGCAGCGTCTCCGTGGCCTCCTGGGGGCTGGGCAGTCCCTCTGAACTTGACCCCCCGGAACTTGGCCCTTCCGGGGAGCTCGGCTCAGTTACGCCGCAGAACGTCCTGTTCGGGTTCGCTGATGTTTTCCCGGGAGGGGACCGAGGTGATGCATTTTTGTCAGGAAAACCACAGCAGCGCCCGAGTCCTCGCGGCACCGTGTGAGGCGCCGCGGTCACTACGTGCTCCGCCCAGGTCGCTGGGTTAAGGCCTGTGGTCCAGCCTCCCGTGGTGACGTCACCACGCCCCTCTGTGACTCACTCGCGTCCCGGGGAGACCTGACCTGACAGCCACCTGAGGTCTCAACCCTGCCCGCGAGCCCCCGGCTCCCGCCTGCGGATCAGGGGGCGACGGTGACCGCTGCCGGGCGACCGCTGCCGGCGCGGCGCTCCTCCGCTGTGGCCTCGCCCCGCACACCGTGGGCACCTGTGGCCGGGGCATCCCCGAAGGCAGAGCTGTGCCCGCCCCCACCTGTCCTGCTTCCGGCCCCGTGACTCGAGGACGTGACTGTAAGACACGGTCCGAGGCGCTGGTACTCGTCACGCTTCCGGGCCCGAGCCCGCGGTTCGCCGGGGACGAGGGCGGGGGAGGCCCAGGGCGGAGGCTGCCCCAGCGGCTCCAACACGCCGCCCGCGGCGACGCCAGCTCGGGACGCACCTGTTGCCGGACAGCGCGCCGCGTGCATCTGCGCATGCCGGCCGCACCCGCGCCCGATTGGCCGAGTCCGGGTCACGTGGCCGCCGCCTTGCCCTGCCGCTAGGGCAGCTGGGAACGACGGCCCGGCCCGGCGCGTGCGCGAGACGCGGCCCCGCGGGACGCACGGGGAATCGGGACGCGTTGCGCGCTCGCGGCGGCTGGGACCTTGGGGGGTGCCGGGCTCCCGGGGCGGGTGCCCGCACGGCGCGGCGGCTCCGAGCGAGCGGTTCCTGGTCTTGGCTCGCAGTGTCGCCGGTTTCGGGGTGACGGAGCCTGGGTGTGACGTCAGGACCGGTGCCCCTGCGGCGTCCAGCGGCCGGGCACCTGCCGGGCACCTGCCGGTCGTGGCCAGCGCGGCCGTGTCCTGGCACTAAACCTAGAGATGCTTCCGCAGGGCGGGCCCAAATCGCTGGTCCCCGCGCAGGGCCTGAACGGGCGCCAGCGGCCCGCCCGGAACCGCTCCGCCCGCCCGGTCACGCCCAGTGGTCCCCGGCGCTCTTGGCGCTCAGGCTTCGCCCGAACGCAGCAGTGTGGAGAGCGGGACCGGAAAGAAAGGGCACGAACTGGGATGAAGGCGCCGCTCAGCCAGGGACACGGCGACTTGGGAATCGAGCCTTCCGCCTACAGTTGCCGTTGGCAGCCAACGCCTCGCCTGCCCCGGTGACACTTCCCAGCACGTTCGGACCGCCCTGCGGACACGCCGCCAGCCAGCGGGCCGTGCCTTCGCCGCGGCACAGGCTCCAGGCCTCGGTGCCCTGCCGGCCCCGCACCACCACTTGCTTGTCGGGAGGAGGCCGGGACCCGGGTACAAGGCCAAGGGCACCGCTAGGCCACGCGAGAGGCCGAGGTTCGGTCCAGAGTGCAGGCTGCCGCCTGCCTCCCCCCGAGACGCCCGCGGGGCCACAGCAGCGCCGCCTGTAGCCTCCTAAGATGCCTTTCCAGGCATGTGGCCCGAGGCCGCTCCACTCGTCAGTCATCGCCTCTGTCCCGCCAGACCTCGCCAGACCTCACCGCCCCGCCTGGAGGTCCGGATGGCACTGGTGGTTAGGATCCTGGAGGAGGCGGGAAAGTCGGGAAGACTTACCTTTAGGAAACATGGACGGTCCCGGCTGCCAGGCAGCTGCTAAGGGGACCCTCTTCTCCCTCCGGAGGAGTCTCTGGTTGGAATACTTTGTGACACGAGTCACCCATACACGGCCGAGAGGAGTGTGACAGGCAAACACCCATTGTGGACTCGGTGCTTGGAAAGAACTGAGCGGCTCTGCCTGCCCTCCCTCCACCACCCGGGCCTTTGCTCCGCTTCTCCAGCTCAGCCTGTGAGCTCCGCGCCCTCCGTGTGCCTTCGTCCTCTGCTCCTTTTTGTGGCAGAATAACTAGTATTCTGCCGGTGGGTAAACTGTATTTGTTTACCCATCCACAGCGGTTGGTGGACATTTGCACTATTTCCTGTTACAAAGCCGCGGTGGACACTAGGGTACAAGTCTTGGCACTTCTCAACAAGACAACTTTATTTTTAAATCCTCACTGAGAATGTTTTTGAGAGACAGGAAGGGCAAGAGAGAAACATCAACTGGTTGCCTCCCACATGTGCCCGGAACAAACAAAATTTTCTGCAGCGAAGGAAACCATCAACAAAACAGGTGGGGTGAGTTGAGTGTGTTGTCCTCTCAGCCAAGCTCACGGCCACTTATTTGTGGTTCCTGTGACACCCAAGGGCTGACCAAACAGAAGATGGGTCTTCAGGGTGGACATGAAAATGCCTGGTGCTTCGGACAGGGGTCCTCCCACTTTAGGGGCATCAGTCCCCTCAAGGCGACCACGGGGCCCCACCTCTTCTTTTCTAGCAGTTTCCATGTGACGCGGAGGAAGGAAAAGGCAGAGGATACCGAAGGCAAAGGGCAATTTGGGAACTAATACCTGAGCAAGACCATCCCAGAGGGCCTCCTCCATTCCTGCAGCCATCAATCATAGAAACGGCTCAGAAGGGGGCACAGATGGGCGATGTCAGTGGAGCCAGGGATGCATCCCCATGGGGCCTTGGCTGTGTGCACAGATCACACCCCTTCTGCAGGCCCCGGTCCCCCATCCCAACACCCAGCCTCTCCCCCAGAGCCCAGGGCAGCCTTGCTGATGGCCTGCCATCTCGCGGGAGCTCCTGCCACCTGGTGTCCAGAGCGGGCACTGCAGCGAGCGGTGACCACCCCTTTCCCTCCACAGGCCCAGGATTCTCCAGGATGCCTTTCCTGTGAGGTTAAATTTAAGGAAAAACGAACGGTTTCTAAAAATTTCAACTAATTATCAAAACACATAAAGACAGGCATACAAAACAATTGTAATAAATATTTTTAATTAAGTCAAACACCAAAGCATAAATGTTAATATTTGATTGTTAGAAAACACAGCATTTGGCTTATGGAAATAATAACCACTTTAAATGAAATCTTTTAGGCACTTGGGTGTAGAAAGTGCTGGAGAATAAAGTACAATTTACATTCCTGCTACTGAGAGCAACGATAATCTGATTAAATCTTCCGTTTTCAACACTGTTAGCGTTACTGACCTAAGAAAAGATACTGACTGAATTGGTCCATAAAGCATTTTAAGTTCCAGTATATTTTGATAGGGAAAAATTTCACTAACAGTTCTTAAGATTTCAAATTTCTTTAAGTCTGTTCACTGAAGTGTCAACAGGCAGAAGCCAAAGAAAGAATGAAAACTTTGTCTCTTTGGCTTTTTTTAACGGTGAGGAACGTCCGTGGTGGCACTGAAGCAGATGGAGCAGAACCCGAGCCCAGCAGCGCAGGAGCGCAGAAAGCGGGCCAGCGCGGGCCTGCCTGCAGTGTGCACAGTGGACATTAGTTTTAATGTCAAATGAGCTGTAGGCTTTTGGCTGACCTTTCAATGAACTTAGAAACAGGACATAAAATACAGAGCCACTCGGAGAACCTTATTTCAGAAACCGCTGCGTTTGAAACATCGTCCCACAACACTGCGCATTTTCCTTAGGAAACACATTCTTGCTGTCAGAGTCTTTTGTTCGTGTCCTAGGCTGTGGACAAAAAGGCGCCCTGCTGTGGGGTCCAAAGCCGCTGACCCCAGCCAGCGGGGGATGAGGGCTGGCGCTGGCGCCCACCTGCAGCGGTGGCACCGACAGCCTGCCCAGAACCCTGTCATGGGGCGGGCGGCCGGGCCTGCATGTGCTGCAGCAGCCGCTCGCAGCGGGTGGGGGAGCGGTGCTTGTGCACGACAGCCTCGGTCTCTCGCACCAGTAGGTCGGGGAACAGGACGCTGCCCGCCTGGAGCACCTCTGTAAGACAGCAAACACCCAGGTGCACAAGTGACCACCAACCCAGAACAAGAATCCCAACAGCATGGCACGGGCACAGAGCAGACACGCGGCCGCTGGGACAGAGCCGAGGGCCCAGTCAACCCGTGTCTACAGTGCTGATGAATCCGTGACAAAGGAGGCAAGAACACAGTGGGGTAAAGTGTCTATTCAATGACTGGTGTTGGGAAACCTGGACAGACAGATGCAAAACATATGAAATCAGACCACCTTCTTAGACCCACACAAGAACACACTCCAAATGGGTTAGAGACTTAAATGTAAGGCAGCAGCTTGTGACACCCCTCTTAGCGATAGCGTTTTGGATGTCTTCTCAAGGGCAACAAAAGGACAGATAAACAAATGGGACTACATCAAACTGAAATGTTTTACATGCAATGGACACGTAAAACAATGACACTTTGCTCAGTATTTGGTTTTGGAAAATACATCTTTCAGAAACACGTTATGTTAACACTAGAGGCCTGATGCATGAAATTTGTGCAAGAGTAGGCCTTCCTTCCCTGGCTGCCGGCACCGGCTTCCCACTGGACCCAGAACCTGGGCTTCCCTCACAGCCCGGCTTCGTCTGGAAGGACGTCCAGTCTAATTAGCATATTATACTTTTATTATTATAGATAGAATGGGCTTCCTGTTACATTTTTAAAATATATTTTTATGGATTTCAGAGAGGAAGGGAGAGGAAGAGAGAGAGAAACATCGATGATGAGAAAGAATCATCGATTGGCTGCCTCCTGAATGCCCCCTACTGGAGATCAAACCTGCAACCCAGGCATGTGCCCTGACAGGGAATTGAACCGTGACCTCCTGGTTCATAGGCTGATGCTCAACCACTGAGCCAACGTGGCCAGGGCGGGCTTCCTGTTACTTTTAACAAATTAATATCTCAAAATTTACTCTATTTTAATTTCTATTACAGTAACTATCGCTGGCCTCACACAAAGGCCAGCATCCTTTGGGGTGTCCAGTGGCCCTGAGGGACCCCCACTGCCCTGCCTGCTGTGCTTGTGCACCCGTCTGACAGCCACGTAGAGCGGCTCGTACCCAAAGAGGCACAGGAGTCACCCAGGCTTACCCAAGACGGCGTCCTGCACGGCACTGTCGGGGTCGTCCAGGTACACGAGGAGCTCCTTGTACAGGTGCTGGACGTCACGCTGGTAACAGGCCTCGGCGCCGTCATTTCTGATGCACTCCAGCCAGACGGCCAGGGCCGAGGCGGCCGCCAGCCTCACTTCAGTGGAAACGTCGTCCAGCCGTTTCAGGAGTTCTGGAGGGAGGGCAGCGTGGGGTGGGCCCGGCCTGCACAGGTGCTCACCGGGTCCCAGAGACCCCGTCCGCACCCGGAGACCCTGTCCTGCCCCCGGAGACCCCGTCCTGCCCCCGGAGACCCCGTCCGCACCCGGAGACCCCGTCCGCATCCGGAGACCCCGTCCTGCACCCAGGCCTCCTAAGGTGCTGTGGGGGGCGGGCACTGCGGACACTGCTGGGCCCCAGCTCCTCTGCACTCATCTGCACACCTGCCAGGTTCCCAGGCTACTTGGGCCCCGCAATGCCCAGATTCAAAGCCTGTCACCCACAGGCGCCATGCCTGGCCACCCACCCACCGTGACGAGCAGACCCGCCCCGACGAGCAGACAGCACGGGGGGGGGGGGGGGCGGGGGGGGTGTCTGTGGGCCCCGCCCACTGAGGCTCTGGGGATGGAGACAAGAACGGAGCCAGCCTTGTTCCTGCTGAGCCTCCAGGGCTCTGCTGCTGAAACAGCCACCCTCCCACCGCGGAGTCTCATCATTCACGGGTGAGGCTTTGATCTAACATACGCTTGTCTCACATGCCCCCCAAGAACACTGGCCCCCACAACTGGGCGTCCTGTGGCGACTCAGCAGGTGCTGGCACACACCACACGCACGGGGATGAGAGCATGGCAGGACAGCGCAGCCTGTGTGTCGGGGGCCGTCCTCAGACGAGGTCACGACCTCCCACCCACGAACCATCTCAGCAGGTCCAGTCCATTGTTACCCAGTGCCCCAAGTTTTCAGTTTCAGTAACTATTGTTCATCCCCAGGAATCTTTAAGAAATCTCGCCACAGTTGTGGCATGCCAGCACAGATCATGAAAACGAGTTTAAGAAACAAGAATGCAGCCCTGCCCCCAGGCGGCTGCCCCGGGCCTGGGCCTCAGCCCCCGGGTCCACCTGCACTTCCTAGTGGATTCTTTTTCCCATGACCCTTCTTTCCGTCACTGTCTTCTCAACTTGTTTGTACTGGGCGTTACCCCGTACCTTTTTGAGGACCGCAGACGCATTTTAAAAGATAACTCTGAGGGTGGATAACCGCGTTTCGCTCTCGGGTGGGACGGAAGGAGCTAGCTTTCCCGCCTCCAGGGGTCTTGAGGCAGGACCTCCTGGGCTCAGGATTCCGCCTGGCGGGGTGAGGTCTGGCTCCTGCATCAGGGATCCACCTGGTGCTTTGGCTCCTAAGAGGCAGTGGCGCCGGGAGTTCAAGTCGAGGGTGGCGCACGCCTCGCCCAGGGGTCCCGGCCGTGCGAGGGCTGCATCCTGGCTGCTGAGGGCACCTGAGCGTCCGCCCACCTCATGCCCACGTCCAGCCCATCTGCCTTGTTCCCCGAGTTGGTTACTCAGTGACCTTTTTATCTGTTACTGACAAGTTTGGCCTCTTAACGCCAACTTCACCGGAAGTTAAAGTAGCATTTTCTAATATTCCAATAAAAGAAAACAGCTCTCAAGTACATGCAAATGCTTTGGGAAAGAAGAGTGTCCTACCAGGATAAATCCTGATGAATTTATCCGGCTCAGTCGCACCACCAGAGGATTTTAAAAACGCGCTAACGATTCGGCAGGAGGTCAGTCGAGTCATCTGGGAATCTTCTTCCAGGGCGGTCAGGACCGGGGGCAGCAGCGTCTCCCGCACGTCCTCCACCTGCTAGCACCAACGCGGGTGTGATGTGCATCTGCACGCACCGGCTGGCACAGCGCCGTGAGCACGGACGGGGTTTGGTGCAAATACAAAGGGGTCTGGATGCTATTTTGGGATTTCTACATAGGCAGATGAAGCTGGATTTTAAAATCTAGATAATTTGAACAATTTTTGTTTAACTTGGTCAGTTGATTTTTAAAAATCATTATTCACAAAGTCTCACTGAGACACAAACCCGCCAGCCTGCTATTTCCTAGAGCGACTGCCGTGTCCGAGCAAACCTGGGGCATTTTAACTGAAGCCAGGCTGTCCCGGTGCCAGGTGGAGCCTGCGGGAGGGGAGCCCCTGGGGACACGTGCCCACAAGCAGGGAAACAACGTGAACACTTCCTACTGCTCCCTGAACCCCCTGCTGGCTGGGAGAGGAACACACACGTTGGTCAGGCTCCTGTGACTACGTTATCTTGTGAAGAGGAACATTCAATGCGCAAACCTAAGAGAACCCCAAAAATGACCAAAGGAAAACACCCCTGACTCTGCATCCCACCGACTTGTCCCCCAGGACCACACCCTCCCGAGAGGACCCTCAGCCCAGGAGACGCGGGGAGACCGCCGCAGCCCCCGCCCGCATGGGCCCAGGACACCCCAGTCGCACCTGTGAGGCCGACAGCACCTCGCTGCTGATGAGGGCCCAGAGGCAGGACACGGCGGCCGTGCGGATGGCTGCGGCCGTCCTCCCCGCGCGCCACTGCAGGCTGGGGACCAGGATGTCCGTGACCACGGTGTCGAGGTAGCGGTGCAGCTGCCTGGAGGAAGCAGAGGCAGGTGAGGATGGGCCCTTCACGGGGAGCCGCCTGGGCCAGGGGACAAGGCCGAACAGACAGCAGAGACGGAGCCAGCGTGGCACCCGCGCGAGGGCCCTCTACGCCCAGAGGAAGCGGGGGCGTGGTCACGGCCAGGTGAGTGCCTGGCCCCTGCTGGCCTCTCCTGGGAGCTGCCTGGGTCCGGAGCCCAGGGCCCAAGGACCCCGCTGCTCCGAGCTCTTCCCCGCCGCTCCTCCGGCTCTGGGAGGCGGCCAGCAGCCACTGCACGTGATGACCCTACGGAGACAGGTCTACAGGCCCCACCACGCCCCTCCTCAGACAGGACCCCAGGCCTGTGCCCGGGACCCTGAGTGCAATGACACAGCGACGCAGACGGTCCCGCCAACTCAGCAGGGGGCTGCCTCTCAGTGGTGACCCACCACATGGATGCCACCAGGACACACCAGACCCCAGCCCGGCACTGGTGGCTCCGAACTGCAGGCGCCAGCTCCCTCCACACCCGAGACGAGCCTCCGCACGGCAGCCATGGCCTCCACTCAGAGATCAAAACACACATTCCTCAACAAACAACTCCTTCCTATCGACCAACATCATCACAAAGCACGCTTCAAAGTGGCTCATGTCTCCGCCCCCGCTGTCGAGAGCTGGGGAGACAGGGTGCAGGGCTGTGGCCTCCAGCAGGGGGCGCTGCAGAGCCGAGGACGGAGGAAAGGGTGCAGGTCTGGAAAGTGCGTTTGGCTCAGGATGACTTCTGCGCTTTAATCGTAAGCAGAGCTGCGGCTCCCTGGGCAACGTTGACAGGAGCGTCTTGGAAAGACATGCCCATGTCCTGTGCTCTGAGCGGTCCCAACGAGGCTGGAGGCCCCAGGGGCCAAGCGCTGGCCTCCAGGAGCCGGACAGTGGCCTGCGCTGCTTCCCATCCTGACCTGCCCTCGCGGCACAAGGGCTGCGGCGTGAACACCGCCCCCAGCACCAGCTCTGCGCAGGGACGCACCTGACAGGCCCGCACCTGGCAGGCCCACCTGCCTACCCCCCCGCCCCAGGAAGCAGCAGGCTCGCCTCGGCCTCCTCAGCTCGGCCCAGACAGGCGCGCCCTGCAGAGCCATCACAGAAAGCCCGGCCCCAGGGGACCTGCTCGCTGTTGTTCCGAGTGCTTTGCACAAAGAGGGCTGCGCCACCTTAGGGGCAGTCCCCTGGAAACGGCCGTGCTCATCCTGAGACCATGTCCTCACGGCTTCCGTGGAGCACCTGTGGACGTGTGGGTCTGCAGAGACTTGAGGCGGGGCTGGGAGCCAGCCCCTCGCCCCAGAGCAGGGCTGACTGATGAGCAGACACCAACAGACAAGGCTCCCGGCCAGCGAGTCAGTGACATCAGTCGCCATTTCACAGCCCTAACGATCAAACCACGTGATGACTTAACCTCCCTGCCTGTAGAAACAGCTCCTTCTTCCCCTAAGTAACTAACCGCAGACTTTCTCCCCCAACACTGGTTTCTTGCAGCGTGAAGCTCAGCACCGTTCCTTTAAGAACTTCGTCCACACTCGGCCTCTGGTCAGAGGTGAGTGTCCTCGGACCCGCGAGCACAGGGTCCAGGTGAGCCCCTGGATGGCACTCACGCAGACTCAGGTTACCCTGAGAGGGCCTGCGACTGCGCCAGGCTGCACGCCGCGTGTTTTCATGGTCCCTCCTTGGCCCGGTTTCTGCAGACAAGCCGGGAATCGGAGTTCCTGACTGATGTCTGGCTGGAGGCCCAGCGGAGAGGGATCCGTGTGGCGGCCAGAGGAGGGCGTCTGGGCGGCCACTCGTCCGTGGAAACGTCACAGCGGCCTCGACAAGCAGGCTCCCTTGGGGACGGTCCCCACAGCTCCCAGCGTCCACCTGAACCACTACTCAGTTCTGCAGATTTAACAAAGGTCGGGGGGCCCTGGAGGCTCTGCCCCCAGGAGATGGGAGTCCGCAGGCCGCTCCCGTCCCTGCAGCCGCACGGCAGCCAGAGGCTCAGAGGCTCTCGAGGCTCCCGCCACCACTGTGACTCCATCAGTTCTGTGTGGGTTGGAAAGGTGCCAAAAGGCCTTTCAAACTGAGCACAGCTAACAGAGAAGCACGAATGGTTCATGCTCCCTGAACCTTCCCGCTCAGTGGAGTTCTAACGACCACACCCGAGCGACTGGGATCAGGCCTCCCTGTGTGCTGCACGCACTGCCCGCCTCACCGCTTCCCCGGAGGAGCCGCTGCAGCAGGGACTCGCGTGGGGCAGGCGGGCGCAGTGTGGGGGTGTGGCAGCGTGGGGCGGGCTGCAGGGGGAGCCCACATACCCTTGGGAGTCCACAGTCTCCTTTGCGCTCAGCAGTGCCCGGGACAGGACGGAGAGGAGCCTCAGGCGCATCTGGGGGTCTCTGTCCGGCTGCAGGCAGCTCCGGAGGATGGGGACCAGGTGGGGCAGTGCTTCTCCGAGGGCAGGGCCTGGAACAGAGCAGCCGGGTCCTGTCCCCGTTGGAGGCGGGAGCCACGCACCAGACAGGCGAGCAGCCCCCCTGCGGGCGGGGCGACCCCGCCCCATCGTGGACGTGATTATCAAAGAAGAGTCACCAAGAACATTCAGCCCCACTCACTCTGATCACTCAGTCTGTAAACTTCCTACTTCTTACGTTTTCCCAAATTATTAAAAATTAAAGCCCAGCAATGTATTAAATATCAACAAAAGTCAATTACTAAAGAAACAATGGGATTCCACGAATGCCACGCCAGGATCACACAGGCCACAGCCCCCCATGCGCACACGCACCCCCATGCACACACGCACCCCCCATGCACGCACTCCCGCACACAGAGGAGTCAGAGGAAACCCAGTCAGGTGACTGAGCTGTGCGGCCAGTGTTTTCTGGGTAGAATGTGAGGTGTGGCCCCAAAGAGTTGGTTTTCCGAGGTGCCAATCAGTGACGCCACCACCATGAGAACCACCTTTTGAAAGTGCAGGTAGGAACAGATGTTAGAGACCGCCTCAGGGGCAGCCGCCTCAGCCCTGCATGTCCCGCCACGACGCAGGCTGGTCCCCGGGACACCTGCCCAGCATCCCCATCTGGGCTGTGACCCCTGGAGCACCTGACTTGTGGGCCTGCTTGGGGAACATCGTGGACACGTGAAACGGAACACATGGCCCCGCGCAGCCCCTGGCCCGTGACACGGGACCCTCCTCCAGAGCAGCAGGAGACAGGAGGGGCTCCCACCGCCCGGGGAAGGACAGGCACAGGGCGGCAGGAAGGGCTCAGGAAAGCAATACGGTGACTAACGGACACCAACACAGGAACGCACTGCTCACGCACTCAGCCCTGCGCGCACTCACAGCTGTACACCAGCTCGGCCCACCTTGTCTGCACCAAGTCGCTGGAATTCCGTTACCGAGAGCCCCACACCTCCCGCCCCCGTTTATCCAGGAAAGGCCTGGCGGGAGGCCGGAGAACCCGGGAACGGCTGGGCCCGACTCCGGCAGCCACTCCACCTGACCGCCTACGCCGAGCTCTGCCCAATGAGAGCCCCGGACACGTGTGCCGAGTGGACTTAGCTACACTCCGGCTCAGCACAATGTTCTCAGCGTTTCAGAAATTAAGGTTTGTTCCTCGCTCAGCATAGCACTGGGGCGCTGGGACACGGGGCTCACCTGCGTGGGCGACCAGCGTGCTGAACTGCAGGAGCTCCGGGGAGTGCGCCGTCCAGCCCCGCTGGGAGCCGCCCAGCCACTCCAGGAGGGGGCCCACATGCTGGCGGTAGAGGTCCTGGCCGTCGCCACTGCTCTCCACCGCGGCCAGCGCGGCCTCGGTCTCCTGAATCTGGAAGGGGGAGTCACAGGCTGGGACCATCTCCCCTCCGCTCAGCCCACGGGCCACGTCCCCATGAAGAGTGCAAACCCTTGGATGCGTCCCAGGGACCTAGGACTGAAGGGGCCACCGCTGCCCAAGTGACGCAGCAGCCCTGGTACGCACGAGCACAGACGCCCCCCCCCCCCCCCGTGTCCTCTGCTCGGCTCGCCCCGACAGACTGGTGGGCGACAGTAACTGCTGCCCTGGACAGAGGGTGAGGGGAGCCGGGTGCCCCTCCCCGCTTCTCCTCGGGTGGGGACAGCCAGGAAGGTCCTGGACCCCGAGCAGCCGGCGTGTCTGTCTGCAGACCTGTGAGCCAATGGCTGTTACTACCTCACGCCCCACCGCCCGCCCAGGGAGACGGCCTCTGAAAGGTGGTTAGAAACACGCCAAGCTGAAGAGGCCCCGGGGAAGGAGAGGGAGGGAGGAGCCCCGTCCCGCAGGCCGGCGCCGTCTGGGCTCTCGGAGAAGCAGCTCCTGGGCCCGCGGCGACGGACGTCCATGTCTTAAACCTTAAGGCAGGGCCAACGGGACCGCGCAGCTGCCTGAACATTAAACAGGAAGCCACGCCGCTGGGTCTCTCCAGCCTTCAGCCATGTGTGCACGTGCGTTAGCCGTGCTCACCACAGGTCTGTCTGGGCGAGGACCCTCCTCCACGCTCCCTGCAGCGACGCCCACACTCAGCTGTCTTCACCGAGACCCGGAAGCTGGCGACTGGAGGGCCCCAGATCCTGGGCACCCCGAGGCCAGCTCATGGGGCTCGTCTCTCATCTTTGTGGGATTTACAGTCGTGATTGCATCAGTCAGAGGGGCATTGTCACCCACAAGGCCAAGTGGGGTCCGCGGCAGGCTCACCTGGTCGCCGAGGCCCGAGGCCCCCGGGAGCGCTATCACGGTCACCAGCACTTGCATGAGCTGCAGGCCGCACCCCCGGCAGTCCTCCCCACACGTGGACACCGCCGCCTGCACGCACCGCAGCAGGTGCTCCCCGTAGCGCAGCTGTGAACAGGGAGGGAGCCGTCAGCCCGTCCCTGGGCCACTGCCCACCTCATGGGGCCACGGCCACCACGAGCCACTGTAACAACACACGGTGCCCGGCCACGGCGCCCAGTGCCAACCATGAAGGTTATTTTTTAGACAATGGCCAACTGAACACAGATTGGGAACAAACACGTTCTTGCTAATTTCATTAATTCCTTAATAGTATTTTATGGACATTTTTAAAAGTTCTTATGTGTTAGTGATGCTACCTTGTAATGGAGAATTTACTAGCGAAATGACTGGGCATCTTGGATTTGCTTCAAAACACCTCAGCTCCTCCCAGAGTTCAAGAAAAAGGTGGCGGACGGCACAGGAGCGCGAGAGCCGGTGACTGGCGCCTGTGACGGGCCCTGGAGGTCTGTTCCGTGCTGCTTTTGTGCATTTGGAAACACTTCTGTGTCTTCACGACAAAACGGCTCCCGACGAACGTGGGACAGGTGGCGACGTGGCGGGTCGGTCCGTCGGACTGCCTGCAGGACCCGGACGCCCGGCCCCGGAGCAGCAGTTCGGTGCTTACCCCTGACCCCTGACCTCTTCCACAGTCCGATTTCTTTTAGGCCGGGGTGGGTGATGGATTTTTTAAGGATGTGGTTTTGTCTAGTTTCTAAAAGGGCCTACAATATATGTTTAAGGAGCGGCCATTTTAACATAGTTATTAAACGTAAACATAGCGTATGTTTAAGGAGCGGCCATTTTAACATAGTTATTAAATGTAAACATAGTGTTATGTTTAAGGAGCGGCCATTTTAACATAATTACGTTAAATATAAGAACATATACGTAAGGAACAGCCATTAAAATAAAAAGGAATTTGCTTTCTAAGACCGGCCCGTCCTTAGCCGTCAGCCCTGCTGTGACCATGGCAACGCCTGGAGGAAATGCTGCAATTCTCCGCCTTTAACTGGGAATTTCAACATCTACCTACACACACAGACAACGCCACCCGAGCCCCCGGGCCCTGGGAAAGCCGGGGCCGGCACCCCGCACCTCCGCGAGACAGGACGTGTGAGCCACCGGTGTTACCCGACTCCTCGCTTCAGCTGCCCGTCACTAGACAACATTCCAAAGCCGAGGCCGCGTTCTTGCGCTGAGCCCCGGCGCACGCTTGGCCGGACACCTGGGGCCGTAGCACCACGCCCAGACCTGCAGCTCCCAGCGCCCCGGCCCCTCAGCTTCACAGGGGAGTTTTCAAATTTCAGGCTGTTCTTGCAAGACACTTGTGGGTTGTTCTTACAGCTACTGAGGTAACTGTAGGAAATGTCATGCCTTCCTAAGGACACGTGGCACACACATGCTCACATACTCATGCACATGCTCACTCATGCACACGTGCACACACTCACATGCACATGTGGGTGCACATTCGCACACACACACGGGCACACGGGTGTACTTGCCCACATGCACACACACACGTCTGGGGTGGGGCAGGGCGCCCCTGCCCACACGGAGGTGCGGGACACTGGTCTGTCCAGGAGCAGAATGCCAGTCTCGGGGCTCGACATGCTGGCTCCCTGCCTGGGTGGGGCTGGGACGCATCCAGAGATGCACGTGTGATGGGACTTTATCATGGAGGCGTCGCTTTCTGTAAAGATCGTGAAAACGTTCCCGGATACCGTGACAGCGCCCCACCCGCCCTCTTACGTTCTCCGAGCCTTGACGGATGCGCTCCCCGGCCAGCTCCGTGGTGATGGCCTTCAGGTGCAGCCGCAGGGCTTCCTTCGGGCAGCCCCGGATGAGCGCGGCGAGGACCAGGAGGCCGGAGGCGGAGGGCGACTTCTTCAGCATCGGCCAGAGCAGCTTCAGAAACACTTCTGGGCTGACGAACGTCCCGATCAGCTCTGCGGACCTGGTGCACTGCGGAGGAACCCAGCCTGAGGGCTGCCACCTGCCCGTCTGCTTCCCGACTACAAACAGCCCTGGGTCCTCGGGCCGGTGCCGAACCAGGCCCGGCTGCGCTCAGAACGTCCCTGAGCAGAGCTGACGCCACTGGGTGCAGGCAGCGTGCCTGCTGGTGGGAGGCTCAGTTCTGGGGGGTCCCTAACGTGGCCACCGCACTTGCGAGGAGGAGGGACAGCTCGCCACACAGCTGGGTGACTTAGGATGTGGGGGATGCGAGAACACCCCCCACCCCCAGGCTGTGCTTCTCTAGATGGCCTCAAGGATGGAGCGCAGAGCGGGGTGGGGTGGGTGAGGGTGTTGGGGACGGGGAGCGTTCTGGTCTCAGCTGTGGGGCTGGGTCCTCGGCTGCCACCCTAGAAGGTGACGGTGCCGCCCAATCCGAGCGCACCGAGGGACCGGGAAGGCTGGGGAAGGTCGGGAGGGACTCACGCTGCTGACCACGGTGGCCTCCTCGTCGGCGCAGGCCAGCAGCAGGGTCCGCAGCAGGACCTCCAGGTGCTGCGTGGCGTGGTCCTCGGCATGCAGCAGCAGCACCGCCAGCAGCCGCGCGGCCTTCACCCTGGTCCCCGCCACCCAGTCCGTGACGTCATGGCAGATGGCGGGAAGGATCTTGGAGAGGTTTCTGAAGACGAGCTCCCGACAGCCCAGCCCTGGGCGCGTCTCTAGGTTAAAAAGATGAGACGTGACCGTGACGCTCAGAGCCTCTCCGTGCCTGCAGCTGTGTCCTTTCCAGGGACGTCACGTACGCGAGCTGCTTGGACTGAGCATGTGTCTGAGACCACCGTGATGCAGCCGTGTCAGAACTCCATTCCTCTCATGGCCAAGGAACACACGTGCCTCAGGGACCCGTGTGCGCCCCTCCGCTGCTGGGGTCACTCCCAGTGGGGCTGCTGGGAATGCACCCGCACAAACCCGGGTGGTGGACAGGCCTTCTCTCGCTGCATGTTAAGTGGGTGCCTGGAGCCCACATGAGCAGTTAACGTGTGGAGACGCCACCGTGCTGCTTCAGGCCACGTGTGAGGGCCACGCCTGCACCCCACGCCTCTTCAGAGCTGGTTATTTATTTTTAAAAAAATGTATTTTTATTGCTTTCAGAGAAGATGGGAGAGGGAGAGAGAGACATCAACGATGAGCGAGAATCAATGATTGGCTGCCTCCTGCACGCCCCCTACTGGGGATCCAGCCCGCAACCGAACCCGGGACCCCCCAGTCCGCCGGCCGAGCTCTATCCACTGAGTCATATCAGCCGGGGCCAGAGCTGGTTATTCTGAGGCAGACACAAGGTGAGGCCTTTGCCCGGCAGCAGAGGCGGCAATGGGTCCAGGGAGGTGCCTGGAGGCGTGTGGACGAGCACCTTCCTGCCCAGAGCGCGCGGACAGCCCGCAGGAGCCCAGAATGCGCAGTTACCCACCAACCTTCTCTTTGAAAACACAACTGGTACTTCCACAACCAAAAAGCTTGAGGCGACAAGGCCTCCCCTCGGGGCAGGGAGAGGCCAGCAGGAGCCTGGCCGGGGGTGCCCGCAGGAGCCCAGAATGCGCAGTTACCCACCAACCTTCTCTTTGAAAACACAACTGGTACTTCCACAACCAAAAAGCTTGAGGCGACAAGGCCTCCCCTCGGGGCAGGGAGAGGCCAGCAGGAGCCCGGCCGGGGGTGGGGCACACGGAGCTGCCTCCGCTGTGTGCCGTTAGACTGAGCGGAACTTAACTGCAGCAGGAAAACAGAAACCGATTTCTTGCTGTTTCCCCGAGTCCAACGGCACGGCAGGCTGACACCCAGGCCCGCACCGCAGACAGGTGGCGTGCTCAGCTGTGCCGAGGCAGAGCGCCGATGTGGGCCTTCCCTCCGTGCAGGGGCCGGGGGTCAACTGAGGCGGGGGTCAGGGAAATGACCAGGAGCCACACCTGCTCGGACCTGACACCTGGCCCAGCCAGGCCGCCCCCTTCCCCTCCTGGGCCTCCGCTGCACCTGGCAGGAGGCGGCACTCGGGGCCGTGAGCGTGAACCAGGTGCGACGTGGTGCCGGATGGCGGAGGCCCTGTTCCATCCCTGCCCACAACGGGCAGTACCCTGGTCCTCACACTCGGAGCTCGGACCCGCTGGGCTCCACTCGGGGCCCACCTGCCCTCCGGCCGCCTCTCCTGCCTTCGCACAACCGTTGTCAGTTTCTCTTTCCCGACACCTTCCGAACCCCTGGGTGAGCACAAAGCGGAGCGGCGAGCTCCGGGAAGACGTGGGGCCGAGAACACAGTGCTGGACGCGGAGCAGCTGCGCGACAGTGGACCTGGTTGACGGCTCTACTTCCTCCGAAGACGGTGAGCAAAGCCACGCCCCCCCGCTCCATGTCAGAGGCCGCCCCCGTGTTAGAGCCCCCACCCCCCGCCTCCGTGTCAGAAGCCGCCCGTGTTAGAGCCCCCGCCCCGCCCTCCGTGTCAGCGGCCGTCTCTGTGGGGGCTTCCTTTCCCTCGAGCGTTACCAAGGAAAACAGTCTCAAAAGGGAACGACTTCACACCAGAGGAGCCCCGGGATGCGGTCACCTGCCTCTGCGTGGGTTCAGACACCTGCCGGGTGCCCGGTGCCTCCTGGCCAGGGGAACACCGACGGGAAGACAGCGGGGAGGCCCTGACCAGACCTGGCCCAGGTGCTGGACGCAGGCACAGACAAGCCTGCCCTCTCAGACGACAGGGAGAGCAGAGGTTTACTCAGAAACAGCCCCGTCAGCTGTGGAGGGCGGCAGGTGGGAGGGAGGAAACACTGAGGAGGGAGCCCCGGGCCCACTGGGCCACCGGGTGGGGACAAGCTGGGGACCAGGAGCCGCACAGCACGGGTCTGACCAAGGACCAGGTCCAAGACAGCAGGGAAGCCTCGACACGCCTGAACAGGACAGAGAGCCCACTCAACACCACTGTGCGCTCCTGCCAACACCCACAAGGAGACACATCACCGTGCCCGGGCCTCGGCACACATGGGGCAGCCCCACCCGGCCGCAGCCGAGCCTGCACTCAGCATCTGCCCAGGAGGACAGCCACGCAGAACCTGTGTGCAGGGGGAACGATGGCCTCACAGGAAGTCACCCACATGACACGGCCGAGGCGTCCTTCGAGTGGAGACAGACACAGACTCGGCACCAGGACACCTGCCCCTGGAGCGGAGGCACCAGCGACGCGTCCTGCACAGCCCCCGGCTCCAGCTCCACGGCTGGGCTTGCCCTCTTCTCCTGGGACGGGCTCTCAGGCTGCCCCACCCAAGTCACCATCGGGGAAGGTGGCACCCACCTGGCGAGGGGTGATGGGCAGGTGGGGGGGAGGCAAAGTCGAGCTTGTCCTTGAGGTCCTCCTCGTTCTCCTTCTGCCACTGCAGGCCGGCCTCCTCCCAGAGGCTGGCGGCCTCCTGCCTGCGGACAGACAGACGGACAGACACAGGGACAGTCAGGGAGGACAGGCCAGGACTACTGGGCGCTTGCTCACTTTACCAAAAGTCTGACAGGTGACTGAGGTCTGTGCCCAAAGTACTAAGAAGGGAAATTACATTTAAAAAACCAGAGCCCTTTTAAGCCACGTGGCCTCACACATACAGACCAAGGGCACGGGCTGGGCTCCATGAGCACACGACACTGTTGTCAGTGACGGGGTTGGGAAGGCAGGTCCCTGACAACCAGCCCACAGGGACACGCGGCAGCGGGGGGCGGGGAGGTCAGCCCCAGCGCCCTGCACCTGGACGGGCCGATCCCCGTCACTCACACGATGTGCGGCATCTCGTCGTCGAGGCTGCTGAGCAGCAGAGGGATGAGCTTGTGGAAGAAGGAGTACCGGTCCCGCAGCGCCAGCAGCCAGCCGCCCACCACACGGGTCACCGCCTGCCGGACCTGCGGGACAGAAAGCCAGTTTCACGCTGGGCAGACAGCGCCGAGGGCAAGTGTGGGGCATGGTCACGGAGGACAGCTCTGGGCCGGGGCCGGGGCTGAGCCTGGGTCCCAGGGCTGCTCCAGGCGCTCGCTCGGCTCGCCGGCCGATCCTGGCCCGGTCGATGCTCTGGCCCGACCCTCTGCTGGTGAGAGCGAACCTCCCGCCCCAAGCACAGTGGTGTCTGCAGGGTCCCCGGTTTGATTGGTCAAGGGCACATACCTGGGTTTTAGGCTCCTCCCTGGCCAGACCCTGGTCGGGGGCGCGTGCAGGAGGCAACCCACCCATGTTTCTCTCCCACCCATGTTTCTCTCTGTCTCTCCCTCTCCCTCTCCCTTCCACTTCCCCTAAAAATCAATGGGAAAGTACCCTCTCAGGTGAGGATTACCAACCAACACAAACCAAACCACCAAAGCAAAGTAACTGGGAAGAGCGCCGTGCGCCTGCGGGGGAGGCAGCCTGGTGCCGCCAGCTTGGCCGGAGGCTCGCTCCAGCGGGGTGACCCTGAGCACGTCACACAGCGCAGGCCTCAGGGCAGGGAAAGCGCAGACGTGACACGAGACACGGAGAGGCTGGGACACAGGGCTCCATGCACGGGGCTAACCCTTCCACCGTTGGGGGCAGGGCCATGCCACCACCCAGGGGCATTAGAGCCGACGGCAGGGGCGCCCCTACCCCTCTAGGACTCCTGCCTGGGCTGCAGCCCCGCCCCTGTGACGGGGAGCACAGGGTCCCCTCCACGTGCCTCCCCGGGGAGACAGCCTGCCTGCTGCAGCCTTCCTCTGCCCCTTGGGACGCTTTACCAACTAACACGCCCTCCGAGGTGGCTTCTGCCAACAAGAAAAGCCAGCATCCCAATCTCTGCCTGCCTGTCTGTCGCTCACCGGGACCTATAGCCCAAAGGACAGGTGAGCCCTGACCCCCCTTCTCCTCCCAGGCCCATTTGCCACTAGGTCGGCCTCAGTGGGGGCACACTGAAGATGCCTCTGCACACAGACGCACACAGCTGAGGCTTCCCTCCTCCCCGAGAGGAAACGGTGCTCCTCGCCTCCTCGGGCTGAGTGGTAACAGATGTATTCACACCACTCAGCTCCCAGTTCCTGGAAGCAGTAACAGGCACCGGGGCTGAGCATGGCGTCTGGCGTAACATCCTGAAGAAGAAGGAAGCCAGCGCCAGCAGCACGCCAGCCTGCAGGCCCGCTCGCTCCTGGGAGGAGGGGCCTCGTTACCTGCGGGACGTCATCGAAGAGCCGCTGAGCAAAGTGAGGGAGCACGTCGTCCACCGACTTCCCGTTGCCAAACTGGATCACCGTTCCCGTGGCCTCGATGACGGCCACGCGGACCTTCCAGTGCTGGTGCGAGATGCTCTGCATCAGGGGGCTGATCAGAGACTCGGACTGCATGTGGAAGTGGTCTGTGGGCGGGAGGCCGCAGTGAGCGGGCTGCTCCATGGGCCGCAGCCCCTGCCCAGTGCGTGGGTGCCCAGGACAGGCCACGGCCCCAGGGCCTTCCCTCCCCACCAAGGTCCCTGCACAGGATGGCACGGGGAGAGGTGCGGGAGCAGGCCTGTGACCCAGCAGCACCGCTCCGACCAGGCATGGGGGCCACGGGGAAAAGGCTGGGGCTTGAGCCCCTCCGCGGAAGATGGGGCTGGGAGGAGAGCCTGAGGACGCTGACCAAGAGAAAGACACTGAGCCAGGAAGACCCTGCCCCAGCCCCACCCCAGCTGTGCCCAAGCCAGACCCCCAGCCCTGCTGTGGGAAGCGGGGCCAGCGCCGCCTGCTTGAGGACTCAGCACTGGAAGGGTCTTCAAGACAGCCAGGCCGAGCCGGCCAGCGGGGTCAGGGGTTGAGCATTGACCTATGAGCCAGGAGGTCACAGTTGGGTTCCTGGTCAGGGCACAGGCCTGGGTTGCAGGCTCCATCCCCAGTGCGGGGTGTGCAGGAGGCAGCCAATCAATGATTCTCTCTCATCACTCATGTTTCTATTTCTCTCTCTCCCTCCTTCTCTGAAATCAATAACATACATAGCCAGCCAGGCCGGCCCTCTGGCCTCAGTCCTGCTGCTGCTTGAGACCTGTCTACAGGTTGTTATCTCCTGCTCCACCCCCTCCCCTAGCTCCCACTGCACTTCACACTAAATTCAACCCCCAGCCCCTCTCCCTCCACCCTCCTTCCCTGAATTCAGTCACCTTGGCCTCCTCTTTGCTCCAACCTGCCAACCTTATTCCTCAAGCCTGGGTCTCTCCTGACCACCCAGCACCCACCTTCCCTTCAGGGCTCTCTCCTCCGGGAAGCCTTCCGGACCGGACTAAGTCGGTGCTTCCCCTACCTCGTCACACCCTCGCCTGGTAAGGCAAGATGCCGCGGAAATGGCCGCTTAGGAAAAGGGGATGTCCACATGAGACGAGTGTTTCTAAAACAGGGGAGGATGCACTGATGGAAGCAGGAGAGGGGCGGCCTCCCTCCATTTAGGAGGACAGCGGTCCACGCCAGGAGACAGGGGGACCCCGGAGAAAGGCGGATGAAAAGACTGGAGCGCTGTTTCTCAAAGCGTGTTCCCCGCGAGGGGCAGGCCCGTCGCATGCCCGCTTGAACTTCAGCGGTGGGTTCCGCACGCTGAGAGAAAGGCGATGGGACAGCCCAGGGGGAATGAGGGGGCCCAGGAGGGGGCCGCGCAGGGCCAGGCCGGGCAGGTGCGGAGGCCGCTCCCCGCCCCCCGCTCCCCGCTCACCCGGCGTGGCGCGCGCCAGCCCCGCGGCGCACTCGCAGCTCTCGCGGCGCACGGCGGCGAAGGGGTCGAGCAGCGCGCAGCGCAGTGCGCGCACCGCGTCGTCCAGGTGGGGCGCGAGCGCGGCGCCGCCCAGGTCCACGGCCACGCGCAGCAGCTGCACGAGCGCCAGGCGCAGCTCCTCGCAGGCCTCGGGCGGCGGGCGGCGCGTGGGGTCGGGACCGGCCAGGCGCGCGGCGAGCGCGGGCAGCAGGCGCGGCAGGGCGTCGCGGGGCCGCGCGGCGCGCCGCAGGCCTAGGCCTAACAGGTGCACGGCCAGCGCGCGGCAGCCCTCGGCCGGGTCGGCCAGGCAGCGCAGCAGGCGCGGCAGCAGCAGGCGCGCCCAGGGACCCTGGAAGGCGGCGGGGTCGGCGGCGGGCGCCTCGGGCCGCGCCGCCTCCAGGGCGCGCTGCAGCGCCTCGAGCGCGCGCCGCCGGCCCAGCTTGCTGTCGGCCTCCAGCCCGGGCAGCAGGCGGCTCAGGGCGCGGCTCAGCTCCGCCGCCTCGGCCGGCTCGGCCGCCTCCGCCGGGCCCGGGAGCGCCGCGGCCTCCGCCGCCACCAGCGCCGCCATCTTACCGCGTTACCCGTCGCCTGGGGAGACCGGCGCTTTTACGACGGCGCGGATTACGGCCCGGCTTCCGGTGGGCTCGGAACGCGGCCTGATTGGCCGCCGGGAGCCTGATTGGCACGCCCCTTGCGCCGGGGGCTGCGCGTCCGGAGCCTGGGAACCACTGCCGGAGGCTTCGCATCTGGGGTCCCGGCCTGCACCCCGGCTCCCCCCGCAGGTAAGTGGGGCTCCGGATCGGCCCCAGCCCGCTCCCGCCTGGGACGCTGCGCGGAATGCGTTTTCAGAAAGCAAAGGGCCCTTCATTTTAAGGACCGAACTTTATTTCGAACCCGACCCTTCCTGGTTTGTTGGCATTTGTTTGGTAAAGTGGGGGTGCTAATGGATGATCCTTGTGTTTTTAAGTGTCTTTAGGTCGCATTGGGTACCCCTCGTTCATGCTTCCCTCCAACAGGCGGGGGGCCGCCCTGTCTGAGGCCCCTGGAGGCTCACAGCTTTACAGCGCAGGGAAGAAGGAACCGGCGAAGAGGTCCCTTGCGGTGGGGGTGTTATGGCCAGAATCGTGTCCCCAAAAGTTCCTGTCCCCCAGGACCTCCATAATGAGAGGTAAGGCCTTTACAGAGACAACGAAGTTAAAACCAGGTCGTCCGGGTGGGCCCTAACCCGTAGCACGGTGTCCTTATCAAAAGGGGACATTGGGGGTGGACACATACAAGGGAGCCCCGTGAACACGGGGAGCCCCGTGAACACGGGATGCCATCTGCAAACCCAGGAAGGACAGAGGCGGGAACAGACACCCTCACGCCCGCAGGAGGCCCCAACCTGGGGACGCCTTCACCTCGCACCTCAGGCTTCCCGGATGGTGAGAAAGTAACTTCCTGGAAATCATAGTTGCCAGAGCCGTTCTGCTGTGGGAGAGGTCAGCTCCTGGTGGGCAAGGTTGGAGACGGCAGGTGGAGAGTAAGACGGGGAAGAGCAGGCGGCCTCCGTCCAGGCTGCTCCCAGCCCTCTCTGCCTGACCGTTTCATAGCACTGACTACTCCTAGCGACTGAGGTGACATTGGGTTTACATCTTTTTCCTTTCTCTTAAATATGTTTTTACTAGAGGCCCGATGCACGAAATTCGTGCCTGGGTAGGACCCCTAGGCTTGGCCAGTGATCAGGGCTGATCTTGTGGGGCAATGCCCCTCTCCCCCGCTGGCACCCACCTTGTCTGGTCTGGGGCCTGTGGGCAGCTCCTGTGTTGACCATCTGCCCCCTGGTGGTCAGTGCGTGTCATAGCGACCAGTTGTTCCACCGTTCGGTTGATTTACATATTAGGCTTTTACTATAGGATTGATATTAGAGAGAGAGGAAGGGACAGGAAGAGAGAGAAACACCAATGTGAGAAACCAATCAGCTGCCTCCTTACTGGGGATCAAGCATCCAGGGCATTGTCCCGACCGGGATTCAAACCAGTGACCTCTTGGTGCATGGGACGATGCCCAACCAACTGAGCTACACCAGCCGGGGCTGGGTTTATTTCTTAGCAGTAATTGTAGAACTTGGAAGTCTCTGCGTTTGAGCCAAAAAGGGGTGGATCTGTCCAAGTGTGTATCGGGGGCAGAGAAAGAGCCCCCTCCTCTGAGTAAGTTTACAGAGCAGTGAGAGCCTGGCCGTGTGGCTCAGTGGATGGAGAGTCCTCTCATGCAGCAAGAAGTCACGGGTTTGATTCCGAGTTGGGGCACTTGCTTAGGTTGCAGGCTCGATCCCCAGTAGGGGGTGTGCAGGGGGCAGGTGATCGATGATGTTTCTCTCCCTCTCTCTAAAATCAATAAATAAAAAAAAAGAGCAGTGAGAGGTAAGAAAAAGCGACTTCGTCTTGTTTCAGGCTCATTGTGTGGTGTCCTGGTTACACACAGTATAAAGTGTGCCATCTAAGCAAGTGCAATAAACTGATTTTAGCAAATAGTACCCGCTTGACTCATTATTTCATCCAACAAGCGTTTGTGGGAGGTGTGCCATTTCCGGACATTCTGCTCGGCCCTGGAACGGAGCGGCGAGACAAAGCAGATACTGGCCCTCCTTCTGGAGCTGGTGTCCAGGTGGGGAGATGGCTCATCCAGTGGCAATGCCGGGAGATGCGGTTGTGATGTGAGTGATCCGGATGGGGTGGCTTCTCAGGGGGACGTGGTGGGTGGGATCTGAGGAATGAGGTTCTGGGGCCCTGTGATGGGGACGCAGCAGGGGGGGCGGTGTGTGGAGAGGGGGATGCGAGCAGTCCCCCGGCCCTGCCGGCCTCGGGATGCTCCTGGACTTGCCTTTGAAAAGGTGTTTGTCTCCTCACCGTGCCGAGTGAACAAAGAACAAGACAAACACCACCCGTGCCTGGGAGACAAATGAGGCAAACAGCCTCGTGTGTAGATACTCAGCAGCATGTGATGAGAGCTGTGAAGTGCAGGGGGCCCGGGCAGCCCCCCCCCCGCCCCCCCGTGAGGCGCCCAGCCTCTCCGCAGGTGTGGGTGCCACAGGGAAGTCCCCTGCAGAGGGGATGTTTTCACGTCGAATCGTGGTGTGGCGGGTGAACTGGCTTTGCAGTGGGGTCTTTGCCAGGCTTGGTCACCAAGGCTCTAGGGGAGAAGAAGGAAGGACCCCCCAGATCCAGGAATGTGAAAACCTGCTGGGGAAGGTGGAGGGCCACGCACAGGGTGGGTCCTTCCCCGTGGGTGGAGGGACACGCGTAGACAAGCACAATTTACAGGAGTTTTGAATGGGTAACACCATCACTAGTTGCATACTTCCATTTTAAAAAACTTTTTTTTTTTTTTTTTTTTTTTTACTGATTTCAGAGAGGAAGGGAGAGGGAGAGATAGAAACACCAGTAATGAGAGAGAATCATTGATTGGCTGCCTCCTGCACGCCCCCCACTGGGGATCAAGCCCGCAACCCGGGCATGTGCCCTGACCAGGAATTGAACTGTGACCTCCTGGTTCATAGGTCGATGCTCAGCCCCTGAGCCATGACACCTGGGCACTAGCTGCATATTTCAGTAGAAGGGCGTGGACATAAAACCAGGATGTGTCACTTCCCAGCGGGTGGCTACCTCGGCCCAGCTGCGTCTGCCAGCGCTGCCGTCCACGTGTTCACATCCAGCTCCTAAAGGGCGTTCCTCCCACCCTCATGCGAGGGCACCAGCGCCGCTGTCCAGTCTGCTTCCTTGCCTGGCCCTGTGCCCTCCAAGCACCACCCACTCCTCTGACCAGGAGCCATTTCATGGGCTTGTCTGTGGCGAGGGCTGTGTTCATCAGGGGTGGGCCCAGGGGATGTTTCTCAGCCGCAAAAAGTAGAACACCCAGCTGTGTCCACAGCAAAGGCAGTCCAGGCCCAGGTGAGCGTCGGCATGGTGTGATCACGGCCCGGTTCCCCTCTTGGTGTCGGTTTCATCCTTGGGATGAAGCGGAGAGCAAGCAGGATGTTGAGGAACCGTTTGCCCTCCACCTGAGCCATGTAGGGGACAGCAAGAGAAACTGGAGGCTTGTCAGAGCTGGGGGCAATGGGGCGGGGTGTGTGTGTGCCCTGCCTGCTGCTGGGGTGAGCGGGGGAGGCAGTTCTTGGGGAACCATCGAACCAGGCACCCGAGTGGCTCTGGAGGTGAGGCTGGCAGGAGCTGCCACGTTGGTGATGTGCGGACAAGTCACCGCCGAGAGGCCCGTTCATGTGGGGCCGAGTTTCTGGTGGGCTCGGGGCACCCCGTGACCGCAGGCCCCTGACCTGGGCAGGGCCTCGTCTTGCAAGTACACTGTCCAGCAGCGGGAGGGTGTGGAGGCCTCGGGGTCAGGAGGCTGTCTAGAGAGGGCCACCCCCTCCCCTCCCTGGGAGCAGTTATGGGGATCCTCACAGGAGATGAGTCGCGAGAGCACAAGCCAGCCCTGGAGCACTGCCCCAAAGTCCATCAGGCCGTCCTGTCCGGAGCCACCACAAGGGGCCAGCGTAATAGGAGGGGAGGGGGAGCAAGGGGGGAGCTTGGAGACAGCCAAGGGTTGAAATGGGTGGGGGGATGAAGATTTGGTTCAGATGAGACTGGACGCAGGTTCTCCAAATGATTCTCCTCCAATAGGTGTGCCAGGACCGTTGTGGTGTGCCTGAGACATGGGCAGGGCCAGGGGGCATGCTGAGGGCAGGGCTGGGGAGGCAGAAAGGAGATCCTAGTTTGTCCAGCTGAGTGCAGCCTGTTCCTTCCCCTTCAAAGAGACAGAAAGAAGCAGCCGGGCAGGGCAGCCAGCCTGTGGTGTGCCTGCATGGACGGTGAGCAGGGAGAGGGGAGTGTGGACAGGTGAGCGTGGACAGGTGAGCAGGGAGAGGGGAGTGTGGACAGTGAGCGTGGACAGGTGAGCAGGGAGAGGGGAGTGTGGACAGGTGAGCGTGGACAGGTGAGCAGGGAGAGGGGAGTGTGGACAGTGAGCAGGGAGAGAGGAGTGTGGACAGGTGAGCGTGGACAGGTGAGCAGGGAGAAGGGAGCGTGGACAGGTGAGCAGGGAGAGGGGAGTGTGGACAGGTGAGCGTGGACAGGTGAGCAGGGAGAGGGGAGTGTGGACAGTGAGCGTGGACAGGTGAGGACAGGTGGCAGGGAGAGGGGAGTGTGGACAGTGAGCGTGGGGAGAAGGGAGCGTGGACAGGTGAGCAGGGAGAGGGGAGTGTGGACAGTGAGCAGGAGAGAGAGGAGTGTGGACAGGTGAGCGTGGACAGGTGAGCAGGGAGAAGGGAGCGTGGACAGGTGAGCAGGGAGAGGGGAGTGTGGACAGGTGAGCGTGGACAGGTGAGCAGGGAGAGGGGAGTGTGGACAGGTGAGCGTGGACAGGTGAGCAGGGAGAAGGGAGCGTGGACAGGTGAGCAGGGAGAGGGGAGTGTGGACAGTGAGCGTGGACAGGTGAGCAGGGAGAAGGGAGCGTGGACAGGTGAGCAGGGAGAGGTGAGTGTGGACAAGCGAGTGAACAGGGGAGTGGACCGGAGAGCAGGTGTCTTCCCCGTCAAGGCTTGGGCTCCCAGGACAGTAGGGACTCAGGCTGGCTGACATGAGGTCTCCGCCACCACGGGGCAGCCTGGGGCAGCGTGCTGGGAACAGAAGAGAACCAGTACTTGCTGCAGCCTGGCCTGTGGTGAGGCAGCCATCAGGGCTCGTGGGCCCTCAGGGCGCCCTGCACACCCGGGTCGTGGAAGAAGGTAGGGCCCCCCTGTGACTTCCCACTGGGGCGTCAGGGCGAAGCTGGCGCCCTTCAACCAGAAAAGGAAGCACCTCCCTCTCCCTGGAGGTCAGAGCCGGCACCCCTGGGAGCTGGAGACAGACCCTGAGAACTAACGCACCTGCCAAGTGCCTCCCAGGTGTGAGCAGTCCGGCCGCCATCGTTTCGGGCCCACGGGCTGCGCAGTCACAGGCTCGGCGTGGGGGGCCCCCGGCGGGGGTCCTGGCCTGGCTGCGCCTGGGTCTGGGGCCTCGTCTGTCCAGCACGAGGCCCGCCCTGGCTCCATGTAATGCACCCCTGAAAGCCAAGGGGCGGAAAGCGGGGGAGGCAGAGGGGAGGTGGGGAGGGGGCGAGGGGAGCGGGAGGAGGGGGAAGGGGGAGAGGCTGGTCCTTGGGGACACGGGCGAGTGGAGTGTGGGAGACACACTGGGGCGGGGGGATGGGGCGAGGGGGTGGCGGCCGCGGTGAGTCCGGCGCGGGGGGCGGGCGGAGGGCGGAGCCGCACTGCGGGCCGCGCGCCCTCCCTGCGTCCCGGCGTCTCCTCCCGGCGCCCCGCGCTGCCGCCTCCCGCCTCCGCCTCCGCCTCCGGCTCCGTCCGCGCATCCAGGTGCGGGGGTCTGGGTGGGGTCTGCGCTGGGCCTCAGCTGGCCGGGAGGCTCCGGGAAATGTGGGTCTTCGGGGAGCCCCTGCCCCCGTGGCTGCACCCGGGGCGCAGAGGCCCAGTGTGCTGGGCCCACGGCGGGGGCGCGGGCGCCGACGGGCTCCCGGCGGTCGCGGTGCCCGAGGCCACGGCGCAGCGGAGGCCGGCGGCCCTCGTCCTCCGGGCTCCGTCCTCCCCGAGCCCCTCCGCCGGGCGCGGGCTGCTTGTCTCTCCGACAAGCGCCTCCCCAGCCCCGGCCCGCACCCATCTCCAGCAGCCCCGGGGGATGTTTCCCTCTCGCACACTTGTGCTTAAAAAGGGGCGGGGGTGGGCGCCAGGGGACCCCCCGCCGCCGCTGGACACGGAGGGTTCCCGCCCGCACAAAGTGGGGGGCCCCTCCGCCCGCAGGGCCTGCTGAGGGGCGTCCCGGGCGCGCGCAGAGCCCGGGGCCCTTGGACGAGCCACGGCGCAGCGGCCTCGGCTTTGGCCCCGTGGCGCCGAGCCTCACACGTGCGTCAGATGCATATTCATTCATTCATTTTGTTTATTTTTTAATCCTCACCCGAGGGTATTTTCCCGTTGATTTTTAGAGCGAATGGAAGGGAGAGGGACAGAGAAACACATCCTTGGGTTGCCTCCTGCACACGCCCAACCAGGGCCGAGAACCTGCAACTCAAGCATGTGCCCTTGACCGAACCGAACCCAGGACCCTTCAGTCCGAGGCCGATGCTCTGCCCACCCCCCCAAACACGGCCAGGGTCAAAGGCATGTTCCTGCGGCCGGGGCTCCCCAGGGGGTGCTGAGTGGGCCTGTGTCTCCTGCAGGACGCTGGGCACCATGGCCTCGCCGCCGCCCCACCCAGAGGAGGACGAGGGCCTGCGGGGCTGCGAGCTGTACGTGCAGCGGCACAGCGTGCAGCAGGTGCTGCGGGACTGCGTGGTGCACCTGTGCGTGGCCCGGCCCGACCGCCCCATGCGCTTCCTCCGAGAGCACTTCGAGGCGCTGGAGAAGGTGAGTGGGTCTGCGGGCCGCCAGCTCCGCCCTCCTTCCTCCCTGTCCCTCGGTGTGACCGCCCACGGGTCCCCGTCTGGGCTCTCTGCAGAGAGAGAAGCCGTCCGGAGTCCCTCCCCTCCCAGGGTTCGGGTAGCTCCTGGGGCTCACTGGCCGGTTCACCTGAAGGGCCAGGTGAGGCCGGGCCAGGGATGGATGCCACGGGCTCCTGGGAGAGAGGCAATGGCTCTGAGGGGCGTGATGTGGGCGGCTGAGCTCAGGTTCCCGTTGATCTGCCCACGGGTGGGAAAGTGCCCCTCAGACGTGTGCAGGGGGTGACGTGGGGGCACATGCCTGATCCCCCTTCCGAGGAGGGAGACCCCTTCTGGGTCCACCCCCAGGACAGGCTCTGTCCACTCAGCCTGCTTCCCTGCCCTGCCCCCCGCTCTCTGGTGCCGCCCAGGGTTCCGCCTCATGGCCCGTTCGTCACCCTGAGCTGTGCCTGTCCCTGTCCCGTCCCAGGGGCCTGCGTGGGGCCCAGTTCAGGCTCAGTCTGTTCAGCGCCCGAGTCCCTGCGGCCACAGAGCCCGGACCAGGGGAACGCGTTTATTCCTTCCCTTTGAAGCAATCTGTCAAAAGACATTCTATTTATTTTTAAAATATTTTTATTGATTTCAGAGAGGAAGGGAGAAGGAGAGAGAGAAACATCAGTGATGAGAGAGAATCATTCATCGGCTGCCTCCTGCACACCTCCTACAGGGGATGGAGCCCACAGCCTGGCCTCCCAGGGCTTCCTCCGCCTGTGCCCTTTGACCGGGACTCGAACCTGGGACCCTTCAGTCCACAGGCCGACTCTATCCACTGAGCCAGAGGAGCTAGGGCTTAAAAGACATCTTAGAGCAGGGAAGCCTTTTAAAGAAAATGGACAGTTCAGAGGAGAGAGAAGAAATGAATTCGTCGGCTCTGCTCTCACTGTGATCATGTCATAGACGCCCCTCATGTTCCGTGTGATGTATGTAGCCCACGTCCCCCACAGACTCGCTGTAAGTGACGGGCAGGGGGGTGCTGAGCAGTCACACGGAGGTTCTCCCGACCTTTCCCTCGTGACTGGAAGTGGTGGTTTCTGGTTTTTCAGGTTAAACGTAATGCCACCCTGACGGGTACACGCATCTTTTCCGTGCGTACTTCGGTGGGTTCATTGTGTCTTCTCAGCAGTGGAGTTCCTGGGGTTCCCACTGCGGCCTCTGGCGGAGGGGCCCCGTTGGTGCTGCCGACATGATTTTTAGAGAGAGGGAAAGACAGAGAAACATGGATGTGAGAGAAACACATGGATGGGTTGCCTCCTGCACGCGCCCTAACTAGGGCCCAGGACGGGGAGGCGCCTGCAACCAAGATATGTGCTCTTCCCTTGCAATCGAACCTGGGACCCTTCGGTCTGCAGGCTGGTGCTCTATCCACTGAGCCACACCTGCCAGGGTGGCTGTTTTATTTATTTTTTAAAATATATTTTATTGTTTTTTTTACAGAGAGGAAGGGAGAGGGATAGAGAGTTAGAAACATCGATGAGAGAGAAACATCGATCAGCTGCCTCCTGCACACCCCCCACACTGGGGATGTGCCTGCAGCCAAGGTACATGCCCTTGACTGGAATCGAACCCGGGACCCTTCAGTCCGCAGGCCAATTCTCTATCCACTGAGCCACACCGGTTAGGGCCAGGGTGGCTGTTTTAATTTAAACACGTTTTCCAGCGGAGAGATGGAAATGGCCACGGACCCCAGTCCACTCCGGTTACTTCTGAGGTCACATGCAGAGGAGAGCGGTCCCCGAGCACCAGGACCGAGGACGGGGCGGGGAGTCCCAGCTCCCGCACGTTTGACGTGGGAGACTCAGACAGTGATGTCCTTAACCTTCTCAAACCGTGGCTTGGCTGGAACTGGAGCTACTTAGCTTGGTCCGTTCACAGGTGACCCCCAGCCGGACACTAGTCTCACAGGATGTGACTTACAGCCGCCCCAGGCAGGAGCCCGACAGGACGCCGAGGCCGGTCCAGGCAGAACCGAGCTGAGGGGCTCACCTGGGCGCACTACGTTCAGTGGCTGGAGACATCGGTGGTTCCATGGGGTTGGTGTGGCCATGTAATGGGAGGTGGGGACTGGAGGCGGAGCCACGGTCAGGGGGGCCTTGCTCTGGTGGGGATGCTCGGTATTGCTGGTGGCCGGGGTGTGGGGTGAGGACAGAGGCCTGGGCACCACTCCTGGGGTTTAGCCTGGGCTCTCGAATGGATGGGGTGCCACTTGCCAAGAAGGGGCAAGGGGAAGAGGCAGGTTGGGCGGGAGAATTAGGAGCTCAGCTTTGGACGTGCGGGCGAGTGTTCAGGGAGGCTGAGGGTTTGGAGCTGGGGGAGAGGCCGGGCGAGGATGGAGGCTGAGGGAGCTGACGGGTCCCTCTTGCCCTGGGAGCTGGGGACCGCCTGCCGGGACTGGTCCAGACCGATCCCCGTGGAGGCCGGTGGCCCACGCAGCACAGTGAGGGGGGCCTCGGGCCCAGTCTCGGCTCTGAGCCAAGCATCCTGCTGTGCCCGAGCTCTGCCTGAGTCCTTAGTTTCCAAGGCACGGTCGCTGTGACGACTGAATCAGTAACCAAGTCCCACAAGCTGGGCCTGAAGCAGCGGGAACAGGCTCAGCGCTGGGGCTGGTGTGGGCAGGGGGTGCCGGAGGCGCACGGACAGACGGCAGCCACTGCTGACGGAAACGCGTGGGCCTCTGGGCGCAGAGGAACCGTCTGAGCCCGTCGTGTGCCCAGGACCAGACCACAGGCTGTTGGCTGCTGTCTCTCTGTAAGAGCTGCTAGGACCGGCTTCGGGCGATTGCGTGAATTTTCTGAAACTACGCGTGCGTTCACCGGTGCATCTCGGATCCTCAGGTGCCCCGCCATCGCAGCGCCGGCGCCGCCCCCGGGAGGGCCTTCCCCGGCCGCTGGGCAGTGAGTGATAAGGGCCAGGAAGCCGTCTTTCCTCTGGGAGGCCCGGCTCCAGGACGCGGCCCCGGGCGGAAGCCCTGTCACCAGCAGGAAGGGCAGGAAGGCTGTGAGCCTGAGGCTGGCCGGTGTGGCAGGCAGCACAGACCCAGGATGGCCCAGCTCTCGGGGCGCTGCCCTGGCGGGCCCCGCGTGGCACCCGGTGCCCCGGCCTCGGTGAGTGCGGGCGGCGTCTCGGGGCCAGTGATTCTGGGAGGAGACTTAAGGGGTAAGACGCTCCCTGTCCCCTGGCGCGTCGCAGGACTCGGCCTTCCTGGGGGGTGTGTGACGACAAAGCCACCCCCTCCTCACAGTGCGTTTCGTGCCACCGAGAAGACGACCCACAGACACACTCCGCGGCCTCCTGCCTCCAGCCCCGCGGTCGCTATCGGGCAGCGCGTGGCCGTGGTGGGACGTCAGGTGCTCGTAGTTGCGTTTTCTAACGCCCGCGCAGCCGGAGACCTTTCCGTACACTCCTCTGCCTTGGGTGCAGCTTCCTCAGCGGAGCGTCTGCTCACGTCTCTGCCCGTTCTATCGGCATGTTCTTGCCGTGGAGCGTGATGACACTGCGTCTTACACGTGTGCCCTTACACACATGGATGCGCGCTCCTTGTCAGGCAGGCGGTGGGCAGGTGCCTTTTCGCGTCCGTGGCTCCTCTTTACAGTGTCTTTCACTGGCAAACGTTTGTGCTTCCGAGGCCCAGCTGGTCACTGTTTTTAATAACCTTTTGCACTCGGATGTCGAGTGTGACTCGACACGGTTAGCATTAGAACAAAGGAATCAAGAAAAAAGCAAGCGAGTGCAAAGGGTTAAACAGCCCGTGCTTTGCGTTTAAGGTTGTATCTCCAATTCTCCGCGGGGTTGGGTGCACCTTTGCCGCCGGTCGGTCACCTGGCCACCTGTCTGGGGCCTGGTTCTGCTTGGGGTTCGCCTGCTGGGGATGCCTCCCGTCTGGTGACTGGTCCTTCGTGAGCATCGCAGGCCATGTGTCTTCCAACTTCGTTCTTTTTCAAAATTGTTTTCCTTACTTTGTTTTTATTGACTTCAGAGAGACGAAGGGAGAGGGGGAGAGAGATATAAACATCCATGATGAGAGAGAACCATTGATCGGCTGCCTCTTGCACGCCCCACACTGGGGATTGAGCCCGAAACCTGGGCACGTGTCCTGACCAGGAATCGCACTGTGACCTCCTGGTTCATAGGTCGACGCTCGGCCACGGAGCCCCGCCGGCCGGGCTCACAATTGTTTTGTCTCCTGTAGCCTCTGTGCCTTCCCAGGTATATGTTAGAGGACTCTGGTGACAGTGACCGAAAACCCTCTTGGGATTTTGACTGGTGTTCCGTTGAACGTAGGAGTCCGTGTGGGGCGAACAGCTTAACAACACGGAACCTTCCAGCGGAGAGATGGAAATGGCCACGGGCCCCATTAATGACATACGTGAAGAACCTACAACTCAGAACATCTCTGCATCTCATGGAATCTCTGATCTCTTTCGTGAACGAAGAAAAACACGTGTTATTTTCAGGTTGTAGGTTCTTCACGTATGTCGTTAATTTACTCTTATTTCGTTTTTTAAAGATTTTAGTTTTCAGTTACATTTTGCATTCAGCATTATTTTGTGTTTGTCTCAGGTGCGTAGCTCAGTGGTTAGATAGTCCTGTACTTTACGGAGTGGTCCCCCACCATTACCAGCACCCACCTGGCCCCACACGCCGTGAGGACAATGTTATTGGCTATGTTCTCTATGCTGTGCTCTATCTCATTTTTTATCCTAAGTGGTACTTTTTGAAAAATACCTATTTTTATTGATTTCAGAGAGAGGAAGGGAGAGGGAGAGAGATAGAAACATCAATGATGAGAGAGAATCATGGATCAGCTGCCTCCTGCACGCCCCACACTGGGGATCGAGCCCACAACCCTGGCATGTGCCCTTGACTGGAATCAAACCCAGGACCCTTCCGTCTGCAGGTCACGCTCTATCCACTGAGCCACACCAGCCAGGGCTAAGTGGTACTTTTAAAAATACAAACAGTCTTTCCTTTTTAGAGCAGTTTCAGGTCTGCATGAAAACGGAGTGCAAGGTACAGGGAGGTTCCCCTCACCCCCTCCTCCCACGGTCTCCCGCTAACTGACGTTTTGCGTTAATGAGGTGCAGCTGCTACAAATGATGACGCGTTACTGTGAACTGAAGTCGAGGTTCCTCTTGGGGCTCAGTCCTCTGTGGGTTTTGACAGTTCATAGAGTCACAGGGCTGCCGGCTCAGCTCCCGAGGCCCCTGGCGCCGTCCGCTCACCCTCTTCTCTCCCCAAGCCCCTGGCAGCCACTGGTCTAATCCTCACCTGCGGATACGTTTCTTACTGATTCTTAGAGAGAAGGGAGAGAGCGTGAACCATCGATGCGAGAGAGAGACTTCGATCGCTTGCCTCCTATACGCCCCCTGACATGTGTGTGTGCAGCCTCGGTGTGTGCCTCGGTGTGTGCCTCGGTGTGCAGCCTCGGTGTGCAGCCTCGGTGTGTGCCTCGGTGTGTGCCTCGGTGTGCAGCCTCGGTGTGCAGCCTCGGTGTGCAGCCTCGGTGTGCAGCCTCGGTGTGTGCCTCGGTGTGTGCCTCGGTGTGCAGCCTCGGTGTGCAGCCTCGGTGTGTGGTGTGCAGCCTCGGTGTGTGCCTCGGTGTGCAGCTTCAGAGTGCAGCCTCGGTGTGTGCCTCAGTGTGTGCCTCGGTGTGTGCCGTGACCAGGAATGGAACCTTTTGGTGCCTGGGATGACACGCCAACTACCTGAGCCGCCGGCCAGGATGCAACCCCTGGTCTTCGTGTTGTCTCTGTGATTTTGCCTTTTCCAGAGCGTCACACGGACGGAGCCGCACAGCCCGTAGGCTTGTCAGGCTGGCTTCCGTGACTCAGTCCCGGGCAGCTCGGTCCCTCCGTGTCTCTTCATGGCTGGCAGCTCTTTCTTTTTCCTGCTGCATAATGTTCCTCCGTCGGCGGGACCAGTTTGTTTATCGTCGCCTGCTGACGGGCGGGCGTCTGGGGGCTTCCCAGTCCTGGCGATTATGAACTCAGCTCCTGTGAACACTGTGTGCAGCTGTGAGCACGGCCCCAGGGCTCCCAGAGCCCCTGTCGGGGACAGGCCTCCACGTGGTGGGCGCTGGGCACCGTGAGAGGAGAACCACGAAGCCCAAAGCCACAGCCTCGCAGTCCTGGCGCTGGGGGGCCACGTCCCCGTGGGGGGGGCCACGTCCCCGGTGGGGGGGCCACGTCCCCGGTGGGGGGGGCCACGTCCCCGGTGGGGGGGCCATGTCCCCATGGGGGCCGCCTGCTGAATGTCTGTCCCCTTGGTGCTGGGACCACCGGTGCTGCCCTACTGTGCGCTGCTCTGCTGGCCGGGACCTGGCTCTCAGGGCACCTCCCGGGGCCTCTGCCGGGAGCGATGCACCAGCACAGGATGGCCAGAAACTTCAAACGGGACTTGTCCCTGTTCCTCCACGGCTTTTGTCTCCAGGATGATTTTATCCCGAACGACGTAACGGAAAAGCCCTTTTAGAAAGAAGTCCGTCCCCTTCTCTCCGTGCTTCTGTCCATCTCGCTGTGCGTGCTTGTGGGTTAGGTGTGCGTGCGGTTTTGTGCCCCCTCCTCCCCCCATCACACGTGGCCACATGGACAGTGCTGCTCACGGAGGGACAGGATCGCCTCCGGCGGCTGTGGTCCCGCCGTCGCCCAGTGCCAGGCTCCACGCAGCGTGTCCCCACTCGCCTGCTCCAGGGGACAGCGTGTTTGTGCCGAGGGCGCCACACGAACGCCTGTCTGATCCGTGTCTCACACTCGGAGCCGGGCGGCGGAGCTGTTGGTCCTGCCTGGGCACGTTCCGCTGCGGCGAGACGGGGCTGCCCGGGGTGCAGCCTGTCTGGAGCGTTTTTTTCAAAGGAGCCTAAACCTTCCAGAAACGACCAAATAATATGGAGAAAGGTTGGTTCCCCCAAATTCCAGTAAATTAGGAAAGCACAGAAACGGGTGAAGCCACGGAAATGTGTCACCCAACCTCGTGAGAGTGACTTCGCTTCCCGGGGGTTCCTCCTGGGTGGGTCCTTTCGCTCCTTCTCTGTCCCATGTGTGAGGAAGTCGGCCACTCACTGGATGTGCCTTTCACTTAATTTTTTATTTTTAAAAAGATACTTTTAAAGTTGGTTTCAGGGAGGAAGGGAGAGGGAGACAGAGACAGAAACACCAATGAGAGAGGATCATGGATCGGCCGCCTCCTGCATGCCCCACCCTGTGGATCGAGCCCGCACCCCGGGCAGGTGCTGACCGGGAATGGACCCCTGAGCTGGTTCATAGGTCGACGCTCAGCCCCTGAGCCACGCCGGCCGGGCTGGATGCGCCTTTTAAAGCGATAGGCTATTTCGAGAGAAGGGTTAAGTCTACAGAAAAGTTGGGCAGAAAGTACAGCACCCCCTTCCCTGTCGTAACTTCCTGCGTCGGTGTGGCTCATCGTGAAAACCCACGAACCAACGTCGTACCCACGGGCATGGGCAAAAGTAGGTTTACAGTTGTTCGCATGGAAGACAACCCAGTAATCGATACACATAAGAGAGTAACATGCTAATCGACCGAACGGTGGAACGACCGCTCGACCAGTCGCTGAGGCGCACTGACCACCTCTTGGTCCCTTCACCCAGCCAGCAGACTCCCATTGCCTGATGGCGAACGGGGAGCCGGGGGTGGGTGGCGGCGGGGGGCGGGGCCAGCAGCCAGCAGCCGGCAGCTGGCAGCTGGGGAAGATGGGCCTGGTCCCAGGCCAGGCCTAGGGACTGTACCCGCGCACGAGTTTTGTATGCGGGCCTCTAGTCTATCTGTAATAACCTATAATAATAAAAGCGTAATTTCTAATTAGACCGGATGACCTTTGGGACAAAGGTGTGGCGGCGGGGGCCGAGCCCCTTGCACGGATTTCGTGCATCGGGCCTCTAGTTAACAAATGACACAAGAATGAACTTTCACGTACTCACAACTGTAAGCCTGCTTTGCCCGCCCTGTGTGGTTACCTGAAGCCCCTGGTGGGCATCAGAGTCCTGTGGCTGTGACTGCCGCCGAGGGAGGACCCGGGGTGTCTCCTGTCGTTCCTGGGCCCAGTCTTACCTTTTTCCTGGGCCCTTCAGAGCATATGGAATACCGAGAAGGTGTGCAAATCAATTTTAGAATTTTAGAATCCAGTGTGTGCCCTGTGGGACATTATTTCAAGGCATCCTAGGATGAGTTCAAATCTATTTCTCACTCAAAACCCATAGTCTTCCCCCAGCTGGTGTGGCTCAGTGGTCGAGCGTTGACCTATGAACCAGGAGGTTGGGGCACATGCCTGGGTTGCGGGCTCAGTCCCCAGGAGGGAGTGTGCAGGAGGCAGCTGATCAACGATCCTCTCTCATCATTGATGTTTCTCTCTTCCTCTCCGTTCTTCTCTCTAAAGTCAATGAAAATATTTTATAAACCGTATTATTTGACAACAACCCAAGTAAGCTACAAGTAATTAATAAAAATCCAGGAAGAGAGCGTCTCCCCATACGTTTGGAAACCAGTGAGAGCTTTTGCATTGTTTATTGGTTAAAGAAGACTGTCAGGGAAGAGTGATGAGATTTTTAGAATTGAGTGACAGCAAAGCACCTCATGTCTAACCCTGTGGGGTGCGGCACAGTGGGCAGTTAGAGGGAAATTCATAGCTTCGTGAGGAAACCAGGTCAGAATTAGTGAGCGGTGCGTCCCGGTTTCCCAGGTGCCGGGGGAAGGATCACGGTGGAAAGGCAGCCCCCCCCCCCCCCCCCCCCGGTTGTGGGGCCAGAAGCCCACGGCCAGGGCTGCTCAGGTCCTTCTTCTGGGCTCTGAGGGGGAGCCACCTGGGCGGGCGCTGGATCCGCCATCTCCGCCTCTACCACCACGGGCGTGTCTGTGCCCACACTCTTCCTATCAGGACACTGTTATGGGGTCGCTCCCCCCCGCCCCCCCCAATCCAGGATGACCTCGTCTCCACCTGACTAGATCTGCAAAGATCTTCTTCCAAATAAAGACCACACTGTGCGGTTCTGGACAGACAGGAGTTTTTGAGGGACGTCAGAACTAGAAAAATAAAGCCAGAAAAATAGTAAAAACAAGGAAGAAATAAGAGGCAGAAGCAGAAGGTAATGAAGTGGAAGCTGAGGAAACAGTGAAGACAATCCGAGGCTGACTCTGAAGAGAGGAAGGAAACAGACAGACAGACATCTGGAAGGCCACAGACGGAGTAAGGAGAGACATGCACCCCGTGGGGCAGGGGGTGCTGCCCTGAGCAGGGTGCTGGGGAGCGGCGAGGGGTGAGCTCCCGGCTGCCCACAGGGTGTCCCCTGGGTTCGGCTCTTCTCATCGGGACCAGTTCAGAAGACACCGCCTCCAGGAGGCTCTCTATGACTGCTCCACGAGGGAGGTCTTGGAGCCTCCCCTCGCTTGCACGCCCCTCCCACCTTGTCCTTACGTGCTCACCCCTTACCTCACTGGGACCGTTCACGTCTGTCCTGTTAGATCGCAGCCCCCTTCACGGCAGAATGGTGCCTGCTCCTCTGGCCGCCTCTGGGAGGGCGGGTGTGCGACAGGTGCCCAGTGAGTGACAGAGCTGCTCTCTTCACCTGCCCTGGATGTCCACGTGCCCGGGACACGGCCTTGGCCCTCTCCAGCCTCAGTTTCCATGTCTCGGCCGGGCCTGCCTTGCTCTCTGAGACCCACAGTGTGACAGGAAGGCTGTGGTTCCTGGGCGGGACTGGTGACCAGCACCCCACGTGGACCCAGGTCCTGGATTGTGCTGGCACCTCCTCCCGAGAAGGCTCCCCGTGGGCGGGGCCTCTCCTCGGGCTGAGGCCAAGGGAAGACTCAGGCTGCGTGATTAACAGCCCCTGGAAATCCCCTGGGGAGGGCAGTGGCCCAGCGGGCGCGCGTGGGGCAGGGCCCCTTCTCCCAGGTCTGGGTGGCGGGGAGGGCGCCTCCCGCCCAGCGTTTCCTTTCTGGCTGCAAGTCGGTGCCCCTCCTTGGGCAGGAAAATCCAGGTCAACAGAAGACGGTGACCATCACTGAGGTCCAGGCAGAGCGTGGCCCGGGGACCAACGGGGACAGTCCCTGGGCTGTGTGCCCGGTTCGGAGGCAGACGCCGGCTCGGAGCTTTCTGGAAACTCGGTTCCCACCCTGCTGTTAGGAAGGTCCCGCTGGCCGGGAAGGCCTGTCCTGACCCCGGCCCCGGCCATCCGGCCGCCAGACAGCTCACCAGCTGGGCACAGGAGACAGGAAGGGGCCGCGAAGAATCGGGTTTTCCTGGAATCCGAGGGTCTGGGGGCGGGATGCCATCAGAAACAATGGCCGCCCGCCACGCTGGCCTCACGTGCACAGCCACCTGTATCCTGCCTGACCTGACCCGGGCTGGCGAAGGCGGGCACCGTCCTGGTGCCAGGACGGCGATGCGCCTGGCCCCAGAGTGACCCGACATGGCTTCTGGGGCTGCAGGGGAGGTCTGGGTCCCCATGGCAGCGGGACCCGAACCCCACGCCAGCCCCCGTCCGAGGGCCCTGCGGCACCATCCCTGCGTTTCCAGGCGGCCCCTCTGTCAGCCTCAACGCTGCCGTCGACCCGCCTCCTGGGTTTCGCCAGCTGCTGACAGGCCGATTCCCGTGGTCACAGCGACTTCAGCCGCCGACCCTCCCAGGGGCCTGTCCATCCCGACGACCCCCGTGGGGACACCCTGATGGGGGTGGCATGACGGCCGTGGCTGAGTCGGGGCCCTTTCCCTGCAGGTGCTGAGGTGTGGGGCCAGCTGCTGTCTCCCTGCCCCGTGGCCCTGGGATGTCACGCTCGGCTCTGACACCCAGCGGCTGAGTGTGGTCCGTGGTTGAGACGTTTCTACGCTGTGGGGACCCGGGGCTCAACCCTCTATCTTGATTCTGTTACTTTTCTCCTTTCTTTGTCTGTGCGTTTGTTCATTGGTGTGTTCACTCATTCTCCTCAGCGCCTGTAGCTCCCCTCCTTGTGTGTGTGTGTGGGTCACAGTCGTGATGTGAGCTCCCACAGGTAGGAACAGAAATGCTTTGTGGGTGGTGGGAAGGGCGAGCTGGTGGGGGGCTTCTTGCTGGAAGTGACATTGAAACGGGCCTTGAAGCATATGTAGGAGTTTGCCAGGAACGGCTGGGTGGGCGGGCAGTGAGGTGGACACCCTGTCCCCCCAGCGCCTCTGGCTCCCGGCTCCCTGCGAGCGGATGGTTGCTGAAGTGGCCACTGGTCCCCCTTCCTCTCCCTTGTGCCCCCACAGGAGGAGAACAGACAGATTTTGGCTCAGAAGTCAGCCTCCCAGTCCGACTCGCATGATGAGGAGGTCTCCCCGACGCTGCCGAACCCCGTGGTGAAAGCCCGCTGCCGCCGCGGGGGTGTGAGTGCCGAGGTGTACACCGAGGAGGACGCCGTGTCCTACGTGCGAAAGGTGGGTGCAGGCCTGGGTGGGCGGCGTCATCATGTTCACGGCCGTGGTCGTGGTCACGGCTGCTGCCAGCCGGCATCTGTGCACCCGAGGCCCTTGGTGCCCCGGCTGACGCTCCAACCACTGAGCCACGCTGGCCTGCGTTCTCTCTTTTTTCAAATTTATTGACTTGAGAGACATCGATGTGCTGTGTTGCTGTCCCTGCGCTCACTGGTGGGTCGCTACGTGTGCCCTGATGGGGTGAGCCCACAGCCCTGCTGTGTCCGGACGACGCTCTCACCACCCGAGTGACCCAGCCAGGGCTCCGTCCTCCCTGCACGCGCACCCTTCACCCCACACCCCAGTCCTGAGCGCTTTCCTGAGCAGAGCATGGAAGCCAGTGAAACTTGCTTAAAGTCTGCAGTCTGCCTCACTTCTGGGGGCCCCCTCCCTAAATCCAGGACCCCCCTACTCAGAGGACCCCAGGATGACTGGCCAGCCCTCCTCCGGCTGGCAAGGTCACCAAAGCAAGGAGGTCGCAGACCAGGGGGCCGAGGGCTGTGAGCGCTTCCAGCATCTAGGAGGCTCCAAGCCTCCAGGGCCTGTCCCCCGAGACCACCAGGGCCTGTCCCCCGAGACCCAGACAGTGCTGAAGCCACCTTGGGTCCCCCAGGTTTCTCTTCTTTTTTATTTCTTAAATTAAAAGCACGTGGCACACCTGACATCGCAAGTTGCTGATTGCGAGCATGACCTGGAAACAGCGAGGCAGAGTCCACCGGGGTGACGTGAGCTGTGTCCGTGTCTCGGGTCGAGCAGGTGCCCGGGGTGCCCAGAGCCTGACTGCCCCTCCCCCACAGGTCATCCCCAAGGACTACAAGACCATGACGGCGCTGGCCAAAGCCATATCCAAGAACGTGCTGTTCGCCCACCTGGACGACAACGAGAGGAGGTAGGGACAGGTGGGGCCAGGCAGGACTGACGGCCCTTCTGGCCGCGTGGCTCAGGGCCGAGGGTCTCGGCGACTCCGTCCGGAGGGGACACGGCCCAGGCAGAGGCCGCGTCCAGAGTGAGGCTCCTGGGCACCCCTGGGCAGCCTCCTTGGTCACTGGGTCGGCACCTGAAGCTCTCCCACACCTGTCCTCGGAGGGCCTGTCACTGCGCCCGGGCCACCAGGGGCTACTTGTCCAGCACCTCCCGTGTGAGGGTCCTCTGTTCTGTCCCGAGCTCACTGCCCGTGGGGACCCGGGCTGGAGTGCTTGTCTGGCTGCTCCCGCCCATCCGAGGGGTCTGGGGGTGACAGTCACCTGGTCTAGAAGGGCCTGGGCGTGTCCCCTTACCCGGCACGGAGGACTGTGCAGGCGTGAAGTTAGGGTCTGGATGTGTGGGGCGGACCCCGGGTTCCCAGGTGGGCCCTAAGTGCAGTCACAGGTGTGAGGGACATCGGCGGGGGAAGAGCAGCCGTGTGACTCAGCCAGGGGAGGCTGGCTCCGCCCACACCTGGTGTCCACCTGGTGACTGATTTTGGACTTCTGCCTCCGGAGCCTTTCTGTGCTCAGCCCTGAGCCAGGTGTTCACTGGCCGCTGTGTCCTCGGTCACCAGGTGACTAAGCGTGTCTGTTTTGACCTGAACGTACACGTCACTTTAAAACGCCATGTCAGTCTGGGTATTGAACGGGGCTGCATTCCCGTGGCCGGGGTGAGGGGCTGGCAGACATACCCGACCCTCAGGCCGAGGCACCTGCTCCCGGCCAGGCCGGGCCACACAGACCCACATCCTCCTTCCCCCAGAGACTGGCCTGCAGGGAAGGCGCTCGCTCGCGCAGCCCGGCCCCCGACTCACTGTGGAGCCCCGCTGCACCTCCCAGCCCCCTCCACCCCCCGGGCAGCTGTGTTTCAGGCAAACTCCTCTACCCTCCAGGCCCCCCACCCCACAGCCCCGAGCACTAGCTGGTTAGTAAGCGTGTAGTTCAGGGCCAGCCTGGCCCGAGTGCCAGCTGCTTGAAATTGCGTCTCCAGGATCCAGGCTGCCCGTGTCCAGGAAGGCCTGTGCTGGGGCCCTGGGTCCCCCGTTTCCAGGTCCACAGGCTTGTGGGTGGGAGCGCCAGGTGGACAGCAGCGGAGCAGATGGCTGGGTGAGCTTTCCTCTCGGGCGGCTGGCGTGGAACGAGGCCTCCGTGCTGCCTGTGCGTTAGGTCTTTGGTTTGGCGCATGGGTTCGCGCACTTCCATCTCCCAACCCCACGGCTTTCTCTGGCCACAGCCCCCAAAGGACAGGCTGGTGTCAGGGCACGGTTCCAGAGGGAGTGGCAGAGTTCGCGCCTTCCCCAGGTGTCTCCCCGGTGGCAGCCCGGTGGCTGCTTCTCCCAGTTCTGGGAGCTGGCTCAGCGGCGTTGGGCAAGGCTGCAGTTCGGCGAGGGCAGCACTGTTCTGACCAGGTTTGCAGGGCGTCTGCCTGTTGCTCCCTCCGTGTTCCCACCGGCACGTTCCTTTCAGGTAAACCCACCTGTAGGGTGACGGCACTTCTCTGCTCAGTGGCTCTTCCTGCTGAATTCAGGTTTAAGACAGTATATCATCACTGCTGTTACCACCACCGTCACCACCACCACCATCACCACCATCACCACCATCACCACCATCACCATCACCATCACCATCATCATTACCATCACCATCACCATCACCATCATTACCACCATCACCACCATCACCACCATCACCACCATCACCACCATCACCACTACCACCACCATCACCATCAGCACCACTATCATCATCATCACCACCATCACCACCATCACCATCGTCACCACCGTCATCACCATCACCACCATCATTACCATCACCATCACCACCATCACCACCATCACCACCATCATCACCATCACCACCATCACTACCATCACCACCACCGCCACCATTACCATCACCACCACCACCATCACCACCATCACCATCACCATCACCACCATCATCACCATCACCATCATCACCACCATCACCATCATTACCACCACCACCACCACCACCACCACCGTCACCACCATCATCACCATCACCACCATCACCACCATCATTACCATCACCATCACCATCATTACCACCATCACCACCATCACCACCATCGCCACCATCACTACCATCACCACCATCGCTACCATCACCACCACCGCCACTGTCACCACCACCGCCACCACCACCACCATAACCACCATCACCACCACCACCACCATCACCATCACCATCATCACCATCATCACCACCGTCATCACCATCACCACCATCATTACCATCACCATCACCATCATTACCACCATCACCACCATCATCACCACCATCACCACCACCATCACCACCATCACCACCATCATCGCCACCACCATCACCACTACCACCACCATCACCATCATCACCACCGTCATCACCATCACCACCATCATTACCATCACCATCACCATCACCATCACCACCATCACTACCATCACCACCACCGCCACCATCACCACCACCGCCACCATCACCATCACCATCACCACCACCATCACCACCATCACCACCATCATCGCCACCACCATCACTACTACCACCACCATCACCATCACTACCACCATCACCATCACCACCACCATCACCACCACCACCACCACCACCACCACCACCACCATCACCACCACCATCACCACCACCATCACCACCACCACCACCACCACCACCATCACCATCACCACCACCATCACCATCACCCACCACCACCACCACCACCACCACCACCACCACCACCACCACCACCACCACCACCACCACCACCCTCACCATCACCACCACCACCACCACCACCACCATCATCACCACCATCATCACCACCATCATCACCACCATCATCACCACCACCACCACCACTACCATCACCACCACCATCATCCCCATCACTGTTGCCATCTTCTTCCTGGAGGCCCCCTGGCTGTGTGGAGGGGTAAGTCAGTGGGCTTCCCCCTGGATGCCACTTTGTCCAGACCTCCACACGGAACAACTGCCATGCCTCAGTGCTCAGTCTGAGGAGGGGCTGGTGTGCCCTGAGGGCAGGGCACGGTGCCATGCTCTGCTCCACCTGGGCCTGAGGAAGGTAAGCGGGCTGCTCTGGGGCTCAGGGCACAGCAGCAAGGACTCTGGGAGGCCCGCGTGTCCCCTCCTCACTGCACAGAAGGGGACCCCTGGCCCTGGCTCCGGGCAGCACGTGTCCCGCTGGGGCTGGAGCGGTGTCCTCATGCTGGGCAGCCCTCCACAGCCCTCTGCAGTGCTGAGGACTCCAGGGGAGGGGCTGGGAGGCGGCAGGTGTGGCCTCCCTGCTGGGTCAGCAGGGACGCTGGGCAGTTACTCTCTTGTCAGTGGCCCAAACAGCCCCAGCAGGTGGCCCCGGGTGCTCGGGGCCCTGAGACGTGTGGAGAATGCGGCCTGGCCCCGTGGGTACGTCTGGGGCCTGGTGGAGCCCGTCCTGCTGCCCAGCCAGGGCCCTGGAGACGGAGCAGCGCAGGCCCCTGAGTGCCGAGGATGTGACGACAGCGAGGCTCTGAGTGGGGTGTGTGGTCCAGGTGGCAGCCCTGTGCGCCGGGCCCTCTGCTGGGGCCTCATTCCCGGGCTGCCAGGCGGGCGGGCGGGTGGGGGGCACCCACTGTGGGGCGGCCTTCCTGGCAGCCGCTCGGCCCTCTGCTGGGGCCTCATTCCCGGGCCGCCAGGCGGGCGGGCGGGTGGGGGGCACCCACTGTGGGGCGGCCTTCCTGGCAGCTGCTCGGCCCTCTGCTGGGGCCTCATTCCCGGGCCGCCAGGCGGGCGGGCGGGCGGGTGGGGGGGCACCCACTGTGGGGCGGCCTTCCTGGCAGCCGCTCGGCCCTCTGCTGCTCTAATGGAAACAGGCCTCTGGCTGAGCGCTGGCCGGGCGGGCGGCTGCAGCTGTCTCCTGTTATCTGTCTCTGCCTCCACCGCACATCTTCCCGCTTGTTTTTCCACAAATTGGCTCAGGTCCCCAGGTGATGGGAAAAACAGCCGGGCTGCCCAATTCACAGGCAGCCCAGCCCGAGGGCCCGTCTCTCTCCCCCTGCTCCTGCTCGCGCCCCCCCCCCCCCCCCCCGCCGGCTTGGCTGGGCCTAGGGACTGCGCTTCCCTTTCAGGCCTCGAAAAACAAACGATCGTTTTGGAAAACGCGAGGCCACATCCGAACAGATACTTAATGGCTTGAACATGCAAAGAATTTGATTTTCGTTTTGCCAAAGCCGAACTCCCGCTCTAGGCAGAGGCTGCCAGGTTAGCAAACGGTGGGCCACGTGAGCCCCGCGGGTCTGGACGCCGTGTTCCTGGGAGGCTGGGATCTGGGCTCCGCGGCCGTGTCACATGGTGTGTCCTGAGCCAGTCCCGGCCAGAACAGTGTAGGCTCGCGATGTTCACGGTGCATCGGCAGGTGAGGCCCAGAGCTAGGGCTGGGAGAAGCTGGGGTTGAACCCTGGCTAGGATGAGGCTGTGTTGGGCTGACCTGTCCCCCCGCCCCGTCCCCCCATGACGATGCCTTGCCCAGCTCCTCACTGTGCAAGGGAAAGGCCACAGCTTTTGTTTTTTAAAAGATATTTTTATTGATTTCAGAGAGGAAGGGAGAGGGAGAGAGAGAGAAACATCAGTGATGAGAGAGAATCATGGATCAGCTGCCTCCTGCACGCCCCACACTGGGCATGGAACCCGTGACCCGGGCATGTGCCCTGAGCAGGAATCGAACTGTGACCTCCTGGTTCATAGGTCACTACTCAACCACTGAGCCACGCAGCTGGGCCAGGCCATACCTTTTAAAGAGAATAACTTCCACGTGCCCGGAATTTTCCAACGCGTCAAGCCCATGGTTCTGTGGGTAGGACGCGCTGCAGTTTTGCTTCTCGAGGGAGACCTTCTTAGAAAGGGACTTGCGTTCTCGAGGCGCCGCTGACGGTGGGATTTGGAGGAGGAAGGACCCTGGGTCTCCCCCAGCCCGGGGCCACCCTCTGGCATGGCAGCCCGCAGGGACCCAGCCTGGGGTCATGGCTGTTGGTGCCGTCGCTTTAAAACGCCCAGTTTGGCTGGGTGCAGTCGGCCGCTACAGACCCCCCCACGCCCCATTGTCTCACACCGACCCATCGCCTCCTTATGTCACCTGCTGGCAGCACCCATGTTTCGGTGGGGACGCTGAGGCTGGAGCCGTGCAGACGCCCAGCTGCCCTCTTTGCTGAGGGGCAGGACGTGGGGCCCTTTCTTCAGACAGGAGAACACCCCCAGGGGGAGGGGGCCGCAGTCCTGAAGGGACGCTAGCGTGTGCCCCTGGCGGTGAGCTGGCCTCCTGCACCTCGCCCATGGGGTGAGGCCCGGGAAGCAGGGGTGCCTGTTCAGCCCTGTGGGTGCCTCCATCCTGAGCCCTCGCCACTAAAAATAGCCGCGCGTCCTGCCAGCGGGGGTGAGAGGTCACCAGTCGGCGGGGGTCGGGGATGCTGTTGCGTCAGCCCTCACCACGGACCGGGCGGTGGCCGTGCGGGTTGGGCGACGCAAGGAAGAGACCGGAAGCCCGTGGTCTCCCGTGGGGCAGTGTCTGTGCCTTCTTCCTGTCACAGGTCTCTGCACGTGGGCGCAGGGGCGGCCTCAGCGGGGGAAGACGTGTCAGGAAGGTCCGCTCCTCACCCTCCCGCTCGCTCGCTGCCACGTCGGGAGGTTGCGCACAGGCCAGGGTGGCGGGCTGGGCCGCCCCGTCTGGGGCTCCGTGCTCAGGAGGCCCCGGCTCTGGTTCTGCGTCCCCCCACGGGCTGCCTCTGAGCAGGGCTCCACGTGGTGGGCCCCACGTGGTCGTCTCGTGCTGGGGGAGGGGCTGCTGGAGGTCCGATGGCTCCTTCAGGGGCGGGGATCTCGCTTCTGTCCACCCGCTATTGGGTCTTCTGTATTAAAACATACACATCTTTATTGATTTCGGAGAGGAAGGGAGAGGGAGAGAAACATCAATGATGAGGATCACTGATTGGCTGCCTCCTGACCCCCACACGGGATCGAGCCCACAACCTGGGCCTGTGCCCTGACTGGGCCTCGAACCCGGGGCCTCCTGGTTCACAGGTGGACGCTCAACCACGGGGCCATGCTGGCCGGCTGGTCGTCCGTAGCTCCCTGCAAACTGCCCGACTGATCCTTCACGTGCGGTTCCCTCCGTTGACTGCTCACCTTTTTTCTTGTGGATTTTCACGAGTTATTTGTAAATTAACAAAACGAGGCTGTTGATGTTGACACAGACGGCACGGACTTTCCCAGGTAGCTGTTGGCTTGTGACTGTCACTGGAATTCTTCTGTCGTTTGGGAGTTAATCTTCTTCCCGGAATTTCTCCCAGGGGATAGAACGTCTGTGAAATGTACTGCTTTCCCATGATTGCGTGTCCAGTTCTGTGGCATCCAGTGCCTCACGTGGCCCGGCTGGCATGGCTCAGCGTGGGAGCGTCGACTGACAGGGGTGGTCTGTGTTGGCGGGTGTGTCGGTCCGTCCCGCCCCCGCGTGCCCCCAGGAGGCCGTCCCTCCTTGGGCGATAAACACACACTAGGACCTCCTCGGAGCCTCCCGTCCGGGTTGCGTTCTTTCTTCCCATGATGAGTCCTTGATCCACCAGGCGTTTCGTTTTGGTGTGAGGACGTATAAACCCAGCTTCCTTTTCTCTTTCCTAAACAGCCCGTCCCGCCAACGCGCCTCACTAAATGGACCAATCTCTTCGCCTGCTGATCTGAACAGCATCCCTTAAAAAACCTAGTTCCCACCCTCGCCCGTTGGGCTCCGTGGATAGAGCATCGGCCTGTGGACTAAAGGGTCCCGGGTTCAATTCTGGTCAGGGCACATTCCCGGGCTGTGGGCTCAATCCCCAGTAGGGGGCGTGCAGGAGGCAGCCAATCAACGTTGCTCTCTCATCCCTGATGTTTCTATCTTTCTCCCTCTCCCTTCCTCTCTGAAATCAATAAAAATGTATTTTAAAATAAATAAATAAAAATAAACAACCCAGTCTGTCTGTCTGGGTCAGCCTGCTCCAGGGCTCTGTGCTGTGCGTGTGCGGCCGGCAGGGCTGTGTGCTCTGAAGGAGGACGAGCTGAGACCTGGGTGAGGGGGGCGGTGGCCTTTCTCGGGGGGGGGGGGAAGGGGGGATGCTGCATTTCTGAGGAGGTGGGCCAGGACTCAGCAGTTGCTGGGTGGCGTGTGGGCCTCAAGGACAAGGGGGTGCAGGAAGGCATCTCAGGTTTCTATCGTGGGTGCCCACGGGATGGTGGAGGGGAAGGCAGTGGGGGGAGTCCAGGTTGGACTTGCTGAGGTGGGGGACGACCCAGGGGTGTGTGTGTGTGTTCTTATCACCAGAAAGATATGTCCGCTTGGTGTCAAGGAAAGCACTTTGGTGATGAGGTAAAAATGACTACAAAAGGCTATTTTATTTTACTTATTATTTTTTTAAATATACTTTTATTGATTTCAGAGAGGAAGGGAGAGGGCGATAGAAACATCAGTGATGAGAGAGCATCATTGATCGGCTGTCTCCTGCACGCCCCACACTGGGGATCGAACCCGTGACCCGGGCATGTGCCCTGACCGGGAATCCAACCGTGACCTCCTGGTTCCTAGGTCGACGCTCACGCCCTGCGCCACACCGGCCGGGCCGCAAGAGGCTATTTGACGCAGTCTCCCACGTGGAGAATTTCGGCGCTCACCGCAGGAGAGGGACCCGGGTCGGCGAGACCCGTGTCTGTGCAATGGCTCCCCCCTCCCCCACTGGACAGCTGAGCAAACCCAGAGGGCAGGTCCCCCCACGACTGCCTCGGTGTCCGCGCGAGTGTGCTCTCGGCAGGCTGCCCGCGTCCGACGGGCCGGTTCAGGGGCCGGGTTTCTCCCCTGAGGGTCCAGCCGAGCTGCTTCTGGATCTGGTCCTGCCTGGCGGTCAGTCCCCTTTCGTGGCGCCCTGGGGGTGCGGGGGCGGGGGAGGGCAGCTCTGTTCGGTGGATGGGCGGCCCCGGGGGCCTCCAGCTTCACTCGGGGGCCTCCAGCTCCCCTGGGAGGAGACAGACAGCTGGTCCGGCTCCTCCTTCAGGAAAAGCAGTTGCCCAGAGAGTCGGAAACAAAGATGCGCTTTAACTGGGGAACAGCTGGGGGAGGGGGAGTCGGGGGGGGGGGCGGCCACCTCCTCCCGCAGCTGCCCACCCAAGTTTGCCGCCTTTAACCCTTGGGGGCCACCGGGCCCACTGCCCGCCCTGCCCGCCCTGCCCGTCCGCCCGTCCGCCCGTCCGCCTGGTAACTCCTTACTTCGTTTTTTGGTAAGAAACGCCTTCTTTGTGACCGTGGGACAGTCCTGGGTCCGAGGCTGCGTCGGAGCCATTGAGGGAGAGAGCGGTCCGTGCGTCCGTCCGTCCGTCCATCCGTCCAGGTGGGCTGCAGTGAACAGTGCCGCTCACACGCTGTGCCTTCGTTGTGGGACGCGGTGTCTGCTCCCATGGGGGGTGGGGTGGGGGTGTCCTAGTGGTGGAGTTTGTGGGTCGTGTGCTGACCTCACGCCTAACTTCAAAGGAAACCACCTCTTGTCCAGTGTCCGCACCACTCACCCTCCCGTCTGCAGTGTGGGGTCTCCAGTCTCTGCACCCCGAGGATGTGTGTGTGGGTGGTCCCCAGTCCCTGCACCCCGAGGGGTGTATGTGTGGGGTCCCCAGTCCCTGCACCCCGAGGGGTGTGTGTGGGGGGTCCCCAGTCTCTGCACCCTGAGAGGTGTGTGGGGGGGTCCCCAGTCTCTGCACCCCGAGAGGTGTGTGTGGGGGGTCCCCAGTCTCTGCACCCCGAGAGGTGTGTGGGGGGTCCCCAGTCTCTGCACCCCGAGAGGTGTGTGGGGGGGTCCCCAGTCTCTGCACCCCGAGAGGTGTGTGTGGGGGGTCCCCAGTCTCTGCACCCCGAGAGGTGTGTGGGGGGGGTCCCCAGTCTGCATCCCGAGGGATATGTGTGTGGATGGTCCCCAGTCCCTGCACCCTGAGGGGTGTGTGTGGGATCCCCAGTCTCTGCACCCCGAGGATGTGTGTGTGGGTGGTCCCCAGTCTCTGCACCCTGAGGGGTGTGTGTGAGGTCCCTAGTCCCTGCACCCTGAGGGGTGTGTGTGTGGGGTCCCCAGTCTCTGTACCCCGAGAGGTGTGTGTGGGATCCCCAGTCCCTGCACCCTGAGGGGTGTGTGTGTGGGGTCTCCAGTCTCTGCACCCCGAGGGATGTGTGTGTGTGGGGTCCCCAGTCTCTGCACCCTGAGGGGTGTGTGTGGGACCCCCAGTCCCTGCACCCCGAGGGGTGTGTGTGGGATCCCCAGTCCCTGCACCCTGAGGGGTGTGTGAGGGGGGTCCCCAGTCTCTGCACCTTGAGGGGTGTGTGTGTGTGGGGTCTCCAGTCTCTGCACCCCAAGGGATGTGTGTGTGGGGGGTCCCCAGTCTCTGCACCCTGAGGGGTGTGTGTGAGGTCCCCAGTCTCTGCACCCCGAGGGGTGTGTGTGGGGTCCCCAGTCCCTGCACCCCGAGGGGTGTGTGTGTGGGATCCCCAGTCCTTGCACCCCGAGGGGTGTGTGTGTGGGGTCCCCAGTCCCTGCACCCCAAAGGGGTGTGTGTGGGGAGTTCCCAGTCTCTGCACCCCAAGGGATGTGTGTGTGTGTGGGTCCCCAGTCCCTGCACCCTGAGGGGTGTGTGTGGGACCCCCAGTCCCTGCACCCTGAGGGGTGTGTGTGGGGGGTCCCCAGTCTCTGCACCCCAAGGGGTGTGTGGTGGGGGGTCCCCAGTCTCTGCACCCCAAGGGATGTGTGTGTGTGGGGTCCCCAGTCCCTGTACCCCAAGGGGTGTGTGTGTGGGGTCCCCAGTCTCTACACCCCAAGGGATGTGTGTGTGCGGGGTCCCCAGTCCCTGTACCCCGAGGGTTGTGTGTGGGGGGTCCCCAGTCTCTGCACCCCGAGGGATGTGTGTGTGCGGGGTCCCCAGTCCCTGTACCCCGAGGGTTGTGTGTGGGGGGTCCCCAGTCTCTGCACCCCGAGGGATGTGTGTGGGGTCCCCAGTCCCTGCACCCGAGGGGTGTGTGTGGGGGATCCCCAGTCCCTGCACCCCGAGGGGTGTGTGTGGGGGGTCCCCAGTCTCTGCACCCTGAGGGGTGTGTGTGAGGTCCCCAGTCTCTGCACCCCGAGGGATGTGTGTGAGGTCCCCAGTCTCTGCACCCCGAGGGATGTGTGTGGGGTCCCCAGTCCCTGCACCCCGAGGGGTGTGTGTGGGGGGTCCCCAGTCCCTGCACCCCGAGGGGTGTGTGTGGGGGGTTCCCAGTCCCTGCACCCTGAGGGGTGTGTGTGAGGTCCCTAGTCTCTGCACCCTGAGGGGTGTGTGTGCGGTCCCCAGTCTCTGCACCCTGAGGGGTGTGTGGGGGGTTCCCAGTCTCTGCACCCTGAGGGGTGTGTGTGGGATCCCCAGTCCCTGCACCCTGAGGGGTGTGTGTGGGGGGTCCCCAGTCTCTGCACCCCGAGGGATGTGTGTGTGTGGGGTCCCCAGTCCCTGCACCCTGAGGGGTGTGTGTGGGGGGTCCCTAGTCTCTGCACCCCGAGGGGTGTGTGTGGTTGGTCCCCAGTCCCTGCACCCCAAGGGGTGTGTGTGTGGGGTCCCCAGTCCCTGCACCCCAAGGGGTATGTGTGTGGGGTCCCCAGTCTCTGTACACCGAGGGGTGTGTGTGGGGGGTCCCCAGTCCCCCCACCCTGAAGGTGGTCTGGGGCCCCTTCCCCGTCAGCACTGTCTCCTGAGTCTCGTCGCCGTCGTGGTGTGGTTGTGACCTGCGTTTCCCTCCTGGCACAGCCCTCGTCGCTCCCTGTGCTGTGGCCGCTGGTACAGCTTCTCCCGCAAAATGTCCGTTCCGACAGGTTCTGAGTCCTCGGTCGTCTGCTCGTGGAGTTGGGAGGGCTCTCTGTATATCCCATGTTTACCAGATCTTTTCCCCAGTCTGTACTTCATCTTCATTTTCTTAATGGTGTCTTTCAAAGGACCAACGTTTTCAAGTTAGATGGAGTCCAAGTTATCGATTCTTTGTGGACGGTGCCTCTGTTGCTACATCTCAGAGCCCTGCCTAACGCTGGTGAATGAAGGCATCCCCATATTTCTTTTAATAATGTTGTCGTTCTGGCCTCCATGGGGTCTGTGACCACTGCGAGTCACCGTGTGTGTACAGCAAGCATTCAAACTCGCGCCGGTGGGCCTCATGCCTCGTTTATTTTGTGGCCCGCCGGCCACGCGTTTGACATGCTTGGTGCATGGTGTGAGGTAGGGTGTGAGGTAGGGATCTGCGTTCACGCTTCTCACGGGCACGTCCAGCTGTCCCGGCACCATGTGTGGGAAAGACAGGTCTCTCCCGCGCCTGGCCTCGGCCTGGCTGAAGGTCGGTGCCATAACTGTGAGGCTTGTCCCTGGGCGCCGGGGCTGGTCCGTGGCCCCGTGTCCTCACCGAGGCTCCGGGCCGTGAGCTGGGCGGTCTCCCTTCACCTGGCGCCGAGGGCAGGCCTGGCAGACAGGTGTCTGGTCTCCTGGCAGGTCTGTCTCCGTGTCTCATTCTTCCCCGGGCCGGGAGAAGGCGGCCATCCTGGCGGGTGGCTGTGCTTATGCGAGCCACCAGGGGGTCTGGTGGGCGGGGTGCCCCCTGCACGGAGGCAGGGGCTGGGCCTGGGGGAGAGTCCAAGCTGGTTTTTCACTGTGTGGGGTGTTCACGGGCTCCTGCCCGCCGCCGCCGGGGCCAGGCCGGGGCAGCTCTACCTGGCCAAGCTCTCACCTCTCCCTCCCCCACCTCCCCCCGGTTATCTGGGCTCAGGGTGGCATTTAAATGGCCGCGTGCCAGGTTGAGGGACGCAGGGGTTCCTAAGGGGACCTTGGGCTCTCACTCCGGGTCGTTCTAAGGGTTGGCTGAGTGTCCGCGGGGCCCGGGGGCCTGGCCGCGTGCAGGCCTGGGTGCGAGTCCCCCGGGCCTTGTCCTCCAGGAAGGCAGGTGGCACTCGGGAGCAGGGAGGCACGGCGTGCCAGGCCGATGGCTGGGGCCCTCACGGATTCACCATTTAACCTCACGGTGACCACAAGGCTGGTGTCACAGACGAGGAGGTGAGCCCAGAGCAGCGAGCGGACGGCCCGGGCGCGTGGCTGTGGAGGGAAAGCTGGGATTTGAATCCTGCTCCACCGGCACCAGAGTCGGCAGCACCCAGACTTGTCCAGCTGGGCCCGGGGAGCAGGCGGGCGGCTCGGCCGCGGCCACACAGCACGGGCAGCAGCTCAGAGCTGGGGGTTGGCCCCGCCGTCCTGGTTCCGTGTCCACGTTCTTCCCCCGTTATCCTGACCTCTCCTGCCCACCCACCCCCCCAGGAGGCAGCGCCTGCCATGTCCCTCCTTTGTGTGGAGCCTGTGACCAGCTCGGGGCTTAGGAGGAGGCCTGCCCCTCCCCGCCCCCACGCTCTGCCCACTTCCTCCCGGGGAGTCCCAGCTGCTCCAGACAGGATGGCGTGAGGCAGGTGGTGCCCACCCTAGGCCAGGAGGAGAGAAATTGAGACAGAGAGAGAGACAGAGAGAGAGAGACAGAGAAAGAGAGTCGCAGAGAGAGAGGGAGAGATAGAGCGGGAGAGATAGAGAGGGAGAGAGACAGACAGACAGAGAGGGAGACAGAGAGGGAGAGACAGAGAGGGAGAGACAGAGGGAGAGACAGAGGGAGTTGCCGAGAGAAGGAGAGAGGACCTGCCCCGGCGGCCCGGGAGCTCTGGGGAGAGGCTGTGTCCAGGCTGGGAGGTGCCGCCACCTGGTGTCACTGTGGCCCAGCCGATGGAGAGGAGGGAGCAGCTGGGACTGCGACCGTCTGGGTGGGGAGGAGGGCCAGCCCTCAGGCTCGGGAGGAAGACAGGAGGCCTGCACCCCGTGGGAGGCGCGGGGGCCTTGGGCGAGGAGGGTCCCAGTGGCGCAGGGCGCACGGGCCGTGGCGGGGGTGGAGCGCGCCACGGCCCCGGCGACCTTGCCCTCAGGAGCCCCTTCACAGAGGACGCTGAGGCTCGGCCTGGCCTGCGGGTGAGGGACAGGCTGCGCTCCGACCACCTCCTGGCCCTGCAGCCTGAGCCACCCGCCTCCCTGAGCCGAGCTCCAGAACCTGGGGTCCCTCCCTGTCCTTGTCCCCGTCACGGGGGGAGGGGGTCCTGGGAAGCTGTTCCAGGATCGAGGCCCCTGCGATCTGTGTCCTGGGGGCGGCCCGCGCGGCTGGGCGTGGGCCTGGCAGGAGTGGACCGTGGGAGTCGGGCTCAGGTGTGCCCGCACCCTGACATCCATGCATGGCCCCGTCCTCACGCCGCCTCCGTGGCCTGGCCCTGGGCTGAGGCCTGTTGGGTGGCTGTGGGCCTGGTTCTTGCCCATCTGTCTCAGCCCCTTGGGGTGCCTCCTGCGCTGAGAGTGTGGCCTGTGGTGCGTGGGCGTGGCCTGGGGTGCGTGGGCGTGGCCTGGGGCCTGTCCCCGTGCCTTCAGCATGAAGAGGTGGTGGCAGTGAGGGCTGGAGGAGCAGCCACTCTCGGGCAGCCTTTCCTCTTGGGATAAAGGCCAGCAGATCAATAACAGGACCAAGAACACGAGTCCCCCTCCCTGTGGGGGCCCCCAGGCCAGCGACCCGTAGAGCCCACCCGCTGGGAGTCCCGCACATCACACGCCTGCCAACCTCCACGTCCCTGCCAGCCCCCCCCCCCCCCCCCCCCCCCGCAGGTCATGCAGCCCCCACTCCTGGTTTGCTTTCTCGGCTCCACAGGGAGGTCAACGACTGGGCCTCCCCAGAAGCTGACCGAGCGGCTCTCGCCCCTGGAGGCTCTCACACCGTGTCCCCTGCCCCCACTGTGGACGGGGTCCCGCACACATGCACCTGCCCGCCCTGTGGTCAGGCCCCCGCCCCGTGGTCAGGCCCCCCCTGCCCCGTGGTCAGGCCCCCCCGCCCCGCCCCGTGGTCAGGCCCGTGCCGGCCTCGGGGACACTGGGAGCTGCTGATGGTCCTGCAGCCGCGGGAAGAGCACAGGCATCCGGGGGCCCTGGGGGCTCCCCGCCTCCCGCCCACGGGCTGGAGTGCTGAGGCTGGGCAGACCAGCTGCCGGATCTCATGATCGCTCCGTGGGCCGCGGCGTTTAAAATAAGCAAGGTGCCGTTACCCACAAACATTCCATCCCGGGAGGTGACAGGCGGGGGGCGGGTGGGAGGGGAAGGCCAGCAGCCAGAGCTGGAGGGGCTCCAGGATCTCCTGTCCTCCACCCCAGACACCGGGCTTGGCCACATGGAAGGCCTGAGCCCGGGTCACGCCTGCCCTGTGGGGACTGGGTGGCTTAGTGACTGGTCGGCAGGGTTCCCCAGATGCCTCCTCTATCCGGGCTTCTCACTGGTCACCTGCACAACGGCCCCCCTCAGGGTCCAGACTCGGGCGGGGGGCAGGGGGCCGACTCCAGCTTCTACAAGGAGCCCTGATTGGTGGTGATGGGGGGAGGAATCCCAGGGGGCTTCTTGGAGGAGGTGAGGGCAGGGTTGTTCAGGTGGGAGAGACAGATGAGGACGTGGCCCAGCCCGTGTTGTACCCGAGGAAGCGGAGTGCAGGGCGTGGACGTGCCGGCCACCGTGTCCAGCCAGCCGGTGGGGAGTCCATGCTGACCCAGGCCTGAACCGCAGGTGGGTCTGCAGGGGCGGGCTCTCTCAGGCCCCAGCACGGCTCTGGCTTTGCTGCTGAAATGCCCCCTGGGAGTCACAGCCCGGTGTGACTGCAGGCAGCGTGTCCCCCTTCGGGAACGGGTTTTTGAAGAGTCTCCGAGAGAGGCCTTGGAGGGGACTCGCCCCCCGCCCCGACCTCTGCTGAACCTGAGAGTTGGGGGCCACCCACGTGCCGTTCCCGAGCCCTCGGAGCAGAGGCTGTGATGAGCTTTCCAGCTCCGAGCGAGCCGGCTCGTGTGGGAGGCAGGGGCCTCCGTGCCCATCCTCCGTCCCCGCTCTACCGGCTGTGAAAACCATCGGCCGCCTTTGGGGTCTCCTGACCGCCCGGCTGGCCAAGGAAGCCGCGTGAGGGCGGATGGCTGCCCAGGCAGGGGTGGCCCTTCCTCCCCATCTGTGCTGGCAGTGTGTGTGGCCGAGGCTGGCCCCAGGTCGCCCTCCCTGTTTGTTGGGTGAATGAGCGACACCCTGTTTGGTGGTCACCCATTGAGCCGGGGACTGTGTGTGCCTGGGTCCCTGTCCTCTCCCTGGGCTGACTCAGAGTCCAGCTCTGTCCCCCCGACCGTGGGCTGCTCCCCGCCCCCGTGTGCCTCCAGGTGGGCATGTGGGGGATGGGCTCTTGAGGAGCGGCTCCCCTGGCAGGGAGTAGGTTTCCTTCTAGGATGGTGGCTGGCAGCATCGTCTGCCGGGGAGCCAGGGTTCCGTCCTGGGGGCCCCCCAGCCCGCGCGATGGTCATCCCACCCTCCCAACGTTGGGAACTGCGTGGTGCTGGTCCTTCTCATCATTTATTCTCTAACGTCGCGGGATCCGTGGTGATGGCCCCCTTCCATTTCTGGCATTAGAGATTCTTGTCTTTTTTGGGGGTGTGTGTCGGGGTGGTGGGGTGGCCTGCCTCGATGTTTCTAGGATTTTTAAATCTTTCTAAAGAGCTGGCTTTGGTTTCGTGGACTTTCTCTGTTAGTTTCCTATTTTAAATTCCGCTGAGTTCTAGCTGTAATGTTTTCTGTTTATTTCCTTCTGCTTGTTTTGGGCTTAGTTTGTGCTCATTTTTTTAGATTCCTGAGGTGGGAGTTTAGGCACGTGATGTCAGAGCTTCTTCCTTTTCTAACACAGGCACTCAAGGCTATAAATTTCCCTCTAAGTCCTGCTTTAGCTGCATCCTATGCGTTCTGGTAAGCAGTGTTTTCCTTTTCATCGAGTTCCTCATCTTCCCTGCATCCATGAGGCTTCTTAGCGTTATTGAGTGTGTTCTTCCTCGGCAGCTACTTCACATTTCCGTGACCACACCCTGCACCGTGGCCACATCTTATCCACGGGTCGGGCAAGAGCACGGAAAACAGTGCAACGATTAGTAAGTGGTGACACAGGAGTAAACCCTGTTTCGTGTACTCACGACTGTAAGCCTGTGTTTGCCCCACCCGCACGGTGAAACTGCTTCTTTGGTGAAAATGCCAGGAAGGAATGTGTAAGCCCTGCGGGTTCAAGGGCACGAGCATTTCTGTGCATGATTCTTTAAAAAATGTTTTCACTAGTATTGATGTCCAAGAGGAAGGGAGCGGGAGAGAGAGAAACATCCACGATGAGGGAATCATGGATTGGCGGCCTCCTGCACGCCCCACACTGGAGATCGAGCCCGCCACCCGGGCCTGTGCCCTGACCGGGAATCGATCTGTGACCTCCTGGTTCCTAGGTCGACGCTCAGCCACGGAACCACGCCGGCCGGGCTGCGTAGGCTCATTTTGAAGGGAAAAGTGCGTGTTCGCCAGCCTGCTCCTTGTCATGGCTGGGAAGAGAGGTGGGCGCGTGTCCAGGCCGTGGCCCGAAGCAGGGACAGTGCCGTGTGCGGGCTTCGGCCCGGCGGGCGGCGGTGCGCAGGGCCCGGCTCCGGGGAAGTATTACCGTAACGAGCTCAGGTTTTTTCAAATATGAGGCGGAACTGCAAAAGCGTTTCTTGAAGACCTGCTGTGTTAGAGCCCTGCTGTGGTGGTTCTGAAGGAATTCAGTTGTAAACGTGACCAGACGTGTCCGCAGGCCGAGAATCCCGGCCCGGCAGGGGACAGAGGCCGGGCTGGGCGGCCGGTGGGGGGGGTCTGGGAGGGGCCCCCACAGACCTCCCCAGAGCCCCTGCCGCCTCCCTGGGGAGAGAACCCATGTGAAGTGGAGAGAAGGGAGCCGCTGTTTAAGGACTTACCAGTCTCTGGGGCCTGGGAGCGGGAGGGGCAGGCTGTGGGTTCTGAGTTTGGGTGCTTCCTGCAGCCCAGCCTGACCGTCGCACAGCTTCCCAGGAGCCCCCCTAATTAGCCGGCGGGCAGGGAGCAGGCCCCTGAGCTCCAGGATGCACCCCTGCCTGCCGCCGGCCTCACATTTCTCTTTGGGGAGCCACGCGCTGTGGGTGGGCGCAGCCTTGAGGGTGGTCGTTGCATCTGGGGTGCGGACGCCGACCTCTGACTCTGCGTTCTGGCTGGGGTCCTGGAGGTGAGGGTCTGCCCAGCGTGCTGTGCCCTACCCACCTCCCGCGGGCCGGCTGGGGGTGTCTCCGCCTCCGTCCACGCCACAACGAGATTTAGGAAATTACGTGGCAGCTGCAGTGGCACAGCCCTGGGCGTGGCCTTGCGGGTGCGGCTCGCGGAGCAGCAGGTCGGGGCCTGGCGTCTACGTGGAGGCGCGGCCTCGGATCCCGTTTTGGATCCAGCCGCTCAGGGCGTCTGCGACGGGAAGTGCCGCGTTCTCGGGGAGCCCCGCTGACGTGAGGGTGGGCAGCCTGTTGCTCCTTCGTTTCCTAAGTTGGAGTCCAAAGCAGTGTTGGCAGGGTGACCCCATTTCTACAAAAACCCGGACAGCAAACCTGCCCGGGGGCGGAGGTGGGCCAGGAGGGCCCAGGCCACTCCCTGGACAGCGGGGTCATGAAGCACTTTATTATTTATTTATTTAGGCTAATCCTCACCTGAGGTCATTTTCCCATTGATTTTTAGAGAGTGGAAGGGAGGAGAGACAGAGACACATCAACTGGTTGCCTCCTGCATGCACCCCGACCAGGGCCAGGGAACCTGCCACTGAGGTACGTGCCCTTGACCAGAATCGAACCTGGGACCCTTCAGTCCACAGGCTGACACTCTATCCACTGAGCCAAACCGTCCAGGGTGGATTTTATTTATTGAATTTCAGAGAGAGAGCGGAAGGAAGAAAGAGAGAGGTAGGGAGAGAGAGAGAGAGAGCGAGAGAGAGAGAGAAACATTGATTTGTTGCTCCCCTTATTCATGCATTCACTGGTTGATTTGTGTATGTGTCCTGACCAGGGATCGAACCCGCAACCTTGGCGTATCGGGACGACGCTGTAACCAGCGGAGCCTCCTGGGCAGGGCACGAAGGGTTGACTTCCTCCTTTTCCTGACGGGACGACCTTCTTCCCACAAGACTGAGCCCTGTGAGGGGAGGGTCTCACATTTGCTGTGTCTTCTTTTCAGCGACATATTCGACGCCATGTTCCCTGTCACACACATCGCCGGGGAGACCGTCATACAGCAAGGTAGGCTTCCCGCCTCCCTGAGCGAGCTGACTGGGGGCATCGGGCTGTTCCCCTAAAGTTATTTATTGGTTTATTTTTAAGATACATACTTACTGATTTCAGAGAGGGAGAGAGAGAAACATCAAGGATGAGAGAGGATCATGGGTCGGCTGCCTCCTGCACGTCCCACGCTGGGCATCGAGCCCGCAACCCGGGCCTGTGCCCTGACGGGGAATGGTGAGCCACCGGCCGGGCTCACTGAGAGTCATTAATGTAAAGTCTCGTGTGTCTTCGGGAAAAGTCACCAACGAAACAGCAATTTCCCGAACAAGCGAACCCGACGTACTTCGGTGACCTTGATGTCAAGTCCACGACCTGAGCCCTGGGAACACGCCGGATGGGGGGTTGTGTGAGGTCCCCTCACAGGCATTGGGGACCAGGGGGAGGTGAGGTGTTGGCCGGCTGACGGAAGGGAGTTCGTAGGGAATGTGCACAGCAAAGCGCTGTGTCGTACCCTGACACACAGACCACTTTTATTTAAATGCTTTCTGTTAATCCTCACCCCAGGGTATTTTCCCATTGACTTTCAGAGAGAGGAAGGGAGAGGGAACGACAGAGAGAAACATCGATGGGAGAGAATCACATCGATGGGTTGCCTCCTTCATGAGCCCCGACCAGGGCCTGGGCCGGGGAGGAGCCTGCAACAAAGTACGTGCCCTTGGCCGGAATCGAACCTGGGACTGACGCTCTATCCACTGAGCAGCACCGGCCAGGGCTATTTAAATACGTTTTAAAAATAGACGAGACCCAGGACTCCTTGGCCCGTGTAGGCGGCAGCGCACAGAGAGGCTACGAGACAAACAGGCCGCAACTGTGTCCTTGGCGTGAAACATTGTATCTCATTGGCATGAAACATTGTATCTCATTGGCGTGAAACATTGTATCTCCTTGTTGTTTCAGGGGACGAAGGCGATAACTTCTACGTCGTTGACCAAGGGGAAGTGGATGTAAGTACCTCCTGGCTGGTTTGGGGAAGTAGCCTCGGTCCACGTCCCGTTTGGGTGTGACACCGGGTCACTGGCAGGCTGAGGCCTGGAAGACCTTCCTGAGTGGTAGATGTTCATCCGAAGAGGAACCCATTGCGTTTAACAGCTGGTGGGGCGTGTGGAAGCGCAGTCGGACAGGCGCTTGCCGGCGGAGCTCCTGTGGGCTGCGCGTCCGCGTCTGGTGTCCCCGTCTGCGGGCCTGTCGGTGGCCGAGAGGTTGGGCGCATTGGGTGTTAAGGCGCCGTCTGTCTCCCAGAATGTGGTTTCTCCTGTTTTTTACTGTTTATTTGCTCCCACCCATCTCAGGGGTTGGGGGACCCACACTTTTATGGAACTGCTATCCTTCAATCACGGTTGGGCCAGCCCCTGCTGCATGGCTCTGGGCGTCCCCCACTGGCTACACCCACAACGTGCCTGGCAACAGCCCTCCGACGTGACCACAGGGCGTGGCCTGGATGCCGCAGCCTCTCGGTTCCTGCAACCCCTCGCCCGGGGCCTGTGCTGGGAGCCCCACCCTCGGTGGCCCGTCAGCTCCTGCTTCTCCTTTCGTCCCCCCACACACTACCTGGGTGTCGGCACGGCAGGTGCCCCTCGGGCGTGGCCTCTGTGGTCCCCGCCGCCCTGCGTGGGACTGCTTCTGGTGTGCACTTGGGCGTGACCACGTGTGCTCGGCTGCCCCGGCAGTTTGGGGTCCTGCCCTGGTGCACATGCGGGGTGTGTCTGCCAGACCCTGCAGCCGCTGCGTCCCAGACTGGCCCCCAAGTCACCCCGGGACCTCAGACACCAGCCCTGGGGACAGGGCATCTAGTGGCCTCCACGCCTCCCACCCCCTCCTTTGCAAACCGTAGCCCCTCGAGGTGGGCCCCTGCTGCCCGGGGAGGCCGCCCCGGCTGGGCCGCCCAGCCAGGGTGTTTCAGGGCTCGGCCTCCGGTTCAGCCGAGCTATTCTGGGGGACAGGGACTTATTATCTCCCCAGCAGCCCGTCTGTGTCCGCTGTGGCCGCGTTCTGGGAACCGGGCAGGCGGCCCTCGCTTCCGGAGGTGGTGGCAGAGGAAATGAGTCACCGTGGAGATCTTGGCGAGGTCACGCGCGTCGTCCGAGGGCCGCAGCCCGCAGCCGGGAGCCGGGGGCTCTGTGCATGCTGAGCGCAGGCCCTGGGCTGGGCCGGCCTTCCTGTCCGGGTGGGGGGCGGGCTTCTCTCTCCCACCAAAGAGGGACACTGAGGCAGGAGCCGAGGGCCACAGAGGAAGTGTGGAGGCGGGAGGCTCGGCTGTCAGCCCACAGAGTCCGCTCCCGCTGGCTTCACTGGGTTAAAAAAAACTCCAGCCCAGGAAACAGAGAAGACAGACGCGGGTGCGGCCAGGGCCCGGCTGGGCAGCCTCCTCAGCGTGGACACTGGACGGCCTGCTTCAGAGCCGCTGGGCGGGGGCAGGGGGTGGCCCTGGGGGTGTTTGGGCTCCTTCCTGGTTCAGATCCAGGCCCCCCTCCGCCCTCGCCATCCCCAGACTCCCCGCTTCCCTTTGTTTAAGGGGCCCTGGCACAGCCCCCGTGTGCACTGGGGTGGCGATGGGGGTGGGAGGTGGCCAACAGGCAGGAAGTGCACGAGCGAAGGTCTTGCCTCTGGGGCTGCACCCCTCTGTCTCTCTGACGCCTGCTCTGCTCTGCAAACCCCGGGGCCTCCTTCGAGGCCCTGCCCAGCGGCCCGGCTCCCCTCGCAGCCGCCCACCAGGCCGGAGCCCACGCGGTTCGGACTTTGGTTCCCACAGCCCCTCGCCCCGAAACGTGCTTCCCTTCCCTGCGTTCACGGAGTCACGGGTTCTTCCCTAAATTCCAAAGGCTCTTCCCGGCGCCGATCTTGTCTGGGAAGCTGGGCCGTGCTGAGCGTGGAAACCCGAGCTCTGCTGAGCGAGCAGGTGTGGGGGGCTACCCTTTTGCCCGGAGTTCTTTGCCATTTCTTTCTTTTTTTAAAAAAAAGGATATATTTTTATTTATTTCAGAGAAGAAGAGAGAGGGAGAGAGAGAAACATCCATGATGAGAGAATCATCAATCGGCTGCCCCTGCACACCCCACACTGGAGATCGAGCCCGCAACCCGGGCATGTGCCCTGACCGGGAATTGAACCCTGACCTCCTGGTACATAAGTCAGTGCTCAACCACTGAGCCACGCTGGCCGGGCTGTTTCTTTCAGGGAGCCTGGGGGCGCAGCGTCGGGGTCTCCAGAGCTGTTCCCGGCCCTGTGGGCAGACAGCGGGTCAGGTACCCCGCACTTGGGCCCGAGGCTCAGGCCCGTCACCTGATGCTGGCACTGAGCCTCCGTGTCCCCGTTAGTTCGCCCAGAGAACAGCCCGAATGAGACCATAGTCCTGGCACGGGGCGTCCTGCTCGGTGGACCCCACACCTGTCTGTGGAGCAGAGGGGGACCCCGAATCTGCATGGCTGCCCCTGCTGCCCAAAGCCCCCTGAGGACCCAGGCTGGCCTGTGGCGGGTGGGGCACTCTGAGTACCCCCTTCTGAGGGTGGGTGCTGCCCTCTGACCAGTGGTGCCCGAGGGGTCGGCCAGGTGACCGTGGTTGGAACTGTGGTTTTCCGGAGACGGTGGAGGTGCCTGCCGCGGCCTGTGTGTTGCCAGAGCTATAATCCGCTTTCTAAGTATAAAAACACCTTCCGACTTGTTTTATTCCTGGAACATGGCACCGGCCCTGCGGGCTCAGGAAATGCCAGTTCCTCCCCGGCCTTTGTGTGGGGCTCTCGTACCCCCCCTCCCCCCACACGTTCCCCGGATTCCTCCCCCAACACGTTCCCCGGATTCCCTCTGGTTTCACCCCAGGGTCTGGAAGGAGAGCCTTCGGCCCCCATGGTGGGAGGGGCCACGTGCAGCGGCTGGGACAGGTGCCCGGGACATGGCTGTCTGCTCTGCGGGTCACGACGTTGCTCGGCGTTGGCCTGAGCCGTTCTGTTTTCTCGTAAGTGAAACGCACACAACGTAGAACGTAAATCTGCTGTGTTGAGGATTTAAAAAAACGTATTTTATTGGTTTTAGAGAGGAAGGGAGAGCGTGAGAGAAACACCAATGAGGAGAGAGAATCATTGATCAGCCGCCCCCTGCACGCCCCCCACTGGGGATCGAGCTCACAACCCAGGCATGTGCCCTGAGTGGGAATCGAACCGTGACCTCCTGGTTCATAGGTCGACACTCAACCACGGAGCCCCGCCAGCTGGGCTGTGTTGATGATTTTTAGGTGCACAGTTCAGGGGCCTTGAGCACATTCACACCGCTGTGCAACCACCACCACCAGCAGCTCCGGAACTTTCCATCTTCCCAGCCTGAGACTGTCCCCATTGAACACTCATTCCCCCTCCCCCAGCCCCTGGCCCCACCCCGCTACTTCCCAGCTGTGAATCTGAGGACCCAGGAGCCTTGTAGGGACCAAGTGTGTGTCCTTGACGGCGGATTTCCCCAGCACGTGCCCTCCAGGCTCAGGCACACGCAGTGTGTGTCAGTTTCCTTTCTGCGTGAGGCCGAGTGGTACTCCGCGGTCTGGATGGACCCCACTGCTTATCCGTTCGCCCCCCGGTGCCCACCTGGCTGCTCCCACCTGTCGGCTGCTGGGAATGCGCAGCTGGAACGGGGGTGTGCAGGTGTTCGCCGCCCCCCCGGGCGTCCCTGTTAATTACCACGTGGGTCACTGCGTGGCCGTGGCCCAGAGCTGGCTGGGATATTTTCCTGCAGCACCTGGGTGCCTTCCGGCCTGTCTCACCCACAGACCCTTGGAGCCCCCGTGTGCGTGGGGTCGACGGCATAGGGCAGGTGGGGGACCCTGAGCCACGATGGATTTGGGGTTCCATTGGAGGGAGCCTGCCCGGCCATCTGCCACCCCGAGGGGTGGAAAAAGACCCCCCGTGGCTGTTCCACGTGCCCAGTGCCTCCCGGGAGCTTTGGGGGGAACGCCTTTGCCAGGGGTGGCGCCTCGAGCAAAACCCAAACAAATCAGCTGCCGGGTGCTCTGGGCTGAAGGCCATTGAGGGGGGTCTGGGGTCACTGTGGGAGGAGCAGTGTCGATGGGCTCCAGAGGAGCAGGTGGCGTGGCTGGGACGCCTCCAGGGGTTGTGGGGAAGGCGACGTTCCCGGGCCAGGTGCCCGCGCACCTGCACGGACGCCCCACTCCTGGTGGCGGGAGCCAGGGAGGCTGCAGGAGACGGGCCGTGAGCTTTTGTCAGCACCCAAGAAAGCACTCGCAGGGCCTGCTGCCCGCGGGCGTGACCTTCACCCCGGCTGTGGTGACGGCGCAGGAGCTGGGGCGCGCCTGTGTCTGCCTCGGCCACGTGGGCAGCTCAGGTGACTGGCTTCTTGCGTCCAGTTCCCCAGACAGCTGTTTCAGCTGCATTTACTTTCTGTGGAGTCTGGGCTGGGGGGCAGGCGATGGAGCGAGACAGCGGGTCCTCCCCCACCCCCGGCACCCAGCTTCTCCTGGCAGTTCCTCTAGTTCTCAGCTGCCCCAGCTGCCTGTCCAGCTGGGCATGGCCAGGTGGGCACGGCCAGGTGGACACAGCCAGGAGGGCACAGCCAGGTGGGCACGGCCAGGTGGGCACGGCCGGGTGGGCGAAGTCCTCAGTTCTGCTCTGCACCTGGCGTCCTGTGCTGACAGGGACCCAGTGCTGCCCGTGGCGGCTTCTGGGGTTTCATGGAGGAGGTTGCTGTGCCTTCGCTCAGCATCGTTTCCACCTCCAGCCACGTCGGGTCAGAGCGTGTCCAACCCGAGCCTCTGTCAGAACCGCCGGCTACAGACCGGCCGCTGGGCCCTGTCCCTGGGTCAGAGCGTGTCCAACCCGAGCATCTGTCAGAACCGCCGGCTACAGACCGGCCGCTGGGCCCTGTCCCTGGGTCAGAGCGTGTCCAACCCGAGCATCTGTCAGAACCGCCGGCTACAGACCGGCCGCTGGGCCCTGTCCCTGGGTCAGAGCGTGTCCAACCCGAGCCTCTGTCAGAACCGCCGGCTACAGACCGGCCGCAGGGCCCTGTCCCTGGGTCAGAGCGTGTCCAACCCGAGCCTCTGTCAGAACCGCCGGCTACAGACCGGCCGCAGGGCCCTGTCCCTGGGTCAGAGCGTGTCCAACCCGAGCCTCTGTCAGAACCGCCGGCTACAGACCGGCCGCTGGGCCCTGTCCCTGGCGTCTACAGGTGCCACGTCCACAGGTGCCACCAGCCCCAGGCGGCTCTTCGGTGACCTGGTCGGGGCCTGCGCTCCTCGCTGCCCCCCGCAGGCTGCCCCGGCTGCTCTGCACACAGCACTGGGGCTCAGACGTAAACCATGGCGGGCCCACTGGGCCTCCCGTGGCTCCCGGAGGAACGGCTGTGCTCTCCCTGCCCCGGGCATCTCCCCACGTGCTGCGGCTGCATCCAAGGCCTCTGTCCTGGCCCTCCGCTCAGACCCTCTCTCCACAGTCTGAGCATGACCTTCCGGAAGCCTCCGCCCCGTTCTCTCCTGGCTCGTCGGTGACGAGTGTGTGTGCGTGCCCTCATTGCCCACAGCCTGTCTCCGGGGTGGGCAGTGTGTCCCGGGAACCGGACTCACCGGCCTCCTACTGCTGGCCCCACGCGCACGGGGCTCTGGGCCTCAGCAGCTCGGGCTGCCGCGTGCACGGATGGACGGATGAAGGAAGGAATTAGGGATGGACGAACAAAAGGACCAGACAGCTGGGTGGGAGCTCTGGGTTCGACCAGAGAAGCCACAGTCGGCGGTGATCGCGTAAATGTGGCCCGGGGGGGGGCCTCCCACCATTTTTCCTTTAAAAGAAGAAGAAAAAAACAACAAAATGAAACAAAGCAGAAGCGGCCCTGTGCGTGCCAGCTGGGGCAGGGCCGGCACGCGGCGGGGACAGAGGCCACTGTCCGGGAGAGACGGCCTTTTGTGCTGGGGCTGCGTCCGGTCGCACAATGCCGTCCTCTGACTCCTCGCAGGCGTGCAGCCCTGGGCGCTGGGTGTCCACCGCGGGGCCCAGGTCCCCGTCCTGCCCCCCGCCCCCGTGGGGGATGTGCCCTGGGAAAGGGGGGCGCAGCCATCATGCTGGCTCTGCTGCCACACCCGTTCCTGGTCCCTGGGCCGTGCGATGGGTGACGGGGCGTCCGGCCTGCCCGGCAGCTGTTCTGGTCGTGGCTGCCTGGATTCTGGGTGTGAGGGGAGAAGCCACCCTCCCCGGGCCCCTGAGCTGCGTCCCCTCACGACGCAGGGCCTCTGCGGGGACAGCGCGGAGGGGCTGGCGGGAGGGCCTTTGGGGACAACCCCGGAAACCCACGTGACGCCCTGGGTGCGGCCATGGCCGCCCCGGAATGTCCCCGTGCGGGAGGGCCGTGTGGGAGCCCAGGCCGTGTGCATGCCGGCGTCTGGGTCATAGCCCAAACCGGAACCGCCGTCACCCCAGGGCCGGTCCCCGCTGTGTGGCCCAGAAGACGAGGGGCTGGGCCCGCTCACCGACCCGGTGGCAGTGGGGATTTGCTGCGCGATCCCTTAATGCACGTGGGTCCTTACGGACCTGTCCCTGGCAGGGGCTCCAGGAGACCCCACACCATGACCTGAGCGGTGGGAAAACAAGCCGCACACCCCGGTTCATGTGCGTTGATGTTTGCGGGTGCAGCTCCGCGGTCGGGGTTCCCGGGAGCACAGGCGTCGGGAAGACCAGCTGAGGGGCCCGAGGTGCCAGCACTGGGCTGTACCCTGACTTGTCATCGCCCCCTCCCCCCCTCCCCCCTGGCTCCGGGCTCGTGGAGAAGACGAGGCGTAGTGGGCTCTCTGCTGTCCCTTCTGCCCCGAGCCCGGGATGGGCCCTCGTCCACGCCGCCTCCTGGGAGGACGGACAGCGTGTGCGGCTCCCTCGGGCCTGGCCAAGTGGCCGGCGTTTCTTCTTCCCGTGACCGGCTCCTCTCTGGGCAGAGGGCACTGTGGGGGCTGAGGCGAGGCTGGGAGCAGGGCAGGTCCCGGGTGGAGGCGGGAAGTCTCCCCGGGTGCAGGCCCTGGGGATGCACGCCGCACGCCGCACGCCGCACGCCGCATGCCGCAGGAAGCTCTGTCTTGTGTTTCCCTCGAAACTTCCTGGTCGGCTCCTCCCTGTCCTGGGCCTCGCGTGGGCGCGGAGGCATCACCTGCCCCGTTCTCCTCAGCTGGGGGCTCTGGGCACCACTTACCACCGAGATAACGACGCGTTGATTTCGATAAGAATGGCTTCCATGACTCATCGAGCCCATTCTCCCCCAGGCCGCGCCCACTTCCCAATGGGGGCCATTCTTTGTGCTCATTGACACGCGGAGGGAATGAACAAAGCCGCTTTGTGCCGTGGACGTGGCCGCTCTGCAGAACCCACAATCCACGCTGTTCTCACTCGGATGCGGGGCCTGCGCCGGGGCACAGTGGGAACGCGGTGCAGCCGCACCCTCGCGGCTGAAAGGGAATCTTATCTGGCCTCTTGGCGGGGCCTGGCCGGGGCCCATTGACGGCAGGGGAGGACAGCCGGGGAGAGACCCAGGCTTCGGGATGGGGGTGGGGCCCCGGGGCGGGAAGAGGAGGCAGTTGATGAATGAAGAGGCGGGAGCCTGCTATGGGAGTGCTGTGACTCATCGGTGTGCAGTCAGGGAAACTGAGGCGAGTGGGGCCCATCTCGAGTGGATGGGGGACGGGGTGGCGATCCCCCTGGGCAGCTCTCACCTCCAGCCCCCGGCCGTCCCTCAGCCTTGACCAGAGGCCGCCTGCCTCTGGGGGATGGGCAGGGCTGCGGTGGTGGGTACCGTGGCCAGGGTTGGGGGGATTGAACAGGGATGAGGGATGGGCACTGTGGCCAGGGTTGGGGGGATTGAACAGGGATGAGGGATGGGCACTGTGGCCAGGGTTGGGGGGATTGAGCAGGGATGCGGGATGGGCACCGTGGCCAGGGTTGGGGGGATTGAGCAGGGGTGCGGGGTGGGCACCGTGGCCAGGGCTGGGGAGGAGAGCACGGCGTTCTACCACCAGCCAGGGCCTCTGGTGGCGGCCATGTTGTCCCTGACCCCACGCGTCCTGTGACCTTTCTCATGCTGCCCCAGGTGTACGTGAACGGGGAGTGGGTGACCAACATCAGCGAGGGCGGCAGCTTCGGGGAGCTCGCGCTCATCTACGGCACCCCCAGGGCCGCTACCGTGAAAGCCAAGACCGACCTGAAGCTCTGGGGCATTGACCGCGACAGCTACCGCCGAATCCTCATGGTGAGTGGGCTGCGGGGCGCCCCAGGGCCCGGCCCTGAGCCTGGGGAGTGGGGGGAGAGGAGGCTTGACTTCCCAGCTCCCTGTGGGCAGGGCCTGCGAGCTGGTGGGTGTGGAGGGGATTGTGGGAGCTTGTTCAAAGGTGGCCTGTGGTCACACAGGTGCTTTTCTGAGCTGAGGGTGCCCCGGAGAACCGGGCAGGGTGGGCATGTAGCTGAGGGTGCTCTGGAGTGCTGGGCAGGGTGGGCGTGTAGCTGAGGGTGCCCCGGAGAACCGGGCAGGGTGGGCATGTAGCTGAGGGTGCTCCGGAGAACCGGGCAGGGTGGGCATGTAGCTGAGGGTGCCCCGGAGAACCAGGCAGGGTGGGCATGTAGCTGAGGGTGCCCTGGAGAACGGGGCAGGGTGGGCATGTAGCTGAGGGTGCTCGGGAGAACCAGGTGGGCATGTAGCTGAGGGTGCCCCGGAGAGCCAGGCAGGGTGGGCATGCCAGGATAGGAATCTCTGCATCAGGAGGGCGGTGAGAAGAGGAGAGGTTGCCGGGAGACTGGCCTCTTCTGCCCTCTCCTCCCTGGGCCTGCTCGTGCTTGCTGCCCTGGGCTTGCTGTCTTGCAAAGGCCAGCCTGGGTGGGGCAGTTTCCGGCGAGCGGCTGTGGTTGAAGGACGAGAGTCTTAGAGCCTTGTGAGCTCCGTCCGCCAGGTGTGAGCCTGGAGGGGGTGCCCCTCTTGGGAATGAGGGACGGGTGTGGCTGGTCTGTCACGATGGGGGTTCGGCTCAGGGTGGGGGCACATGAGGAGCTCCTCATTTGTGCCCATGGGAAGGAACACTGAGTGCCCACCGTGGCCGCACGAGGAACGGCCCGCCCCCAGGATGTCTCCTCGGCCTGCTCGCCTGCTCGCCTGCTCGCCTGCTCGCATGCTCACCTGCTCACCTGCTCGCCTGCGCTCTCCCCTCTGTCCTGAGGCCTCCTCCCTCCAGGGGCAGGGTTTGGGGACAGTTCCTGTCGCCTTGAGGCACCTGGCCCCAGGGATGTGCGAGCCCTTGTTTCCCGCCAGGCTGCTGAGCCCTGCTTGGCTGTGGGATTTTTGTGGCTGGAGCCTTATATTTAGGGAAGTTCCCAAACCAGTGAGGCAGCTGGCACTTCCTCTGAGTTAATTCTGGTCCCTGGGCACCTAAGAATAGCCCAGCTGTGCTGCAGGCAGGAAAATGATGGTGCGCCTGCAGGGCGTGTTCCAGGGCGTGTCCCAGGGCGTGTCGCAGGACCTGCCGCTTTGGCCTCAGGCCCTCATGTGGGCAATTTGATGCTGTGAAATAGTGGGTCCCAGGCGTTCGCCTAGCACTGAGCTGGGCAGGAGCTGGGACATGCTGCCATGGGGCACGGGACCTGGGGAGGAACATCGGTGGTGTTGCCAGGGAGGGTGCTGCCTCCCGAAATGTTCGCTCCGATTCTGGGTTCCCTAGAGTGTCCCCTGTTGCCCCCCCACTGTTCCCAGAGGGAGGCCCTGCCCAGCCTCACGGGCCGGGCTCGGCCCTCCTCCAGGTTCCTGGCGGGTGCCCGGCACGGGCTGGTGCACCCCACCATCTCCTTTCTTTTAAGCTTCAGGACCCTTTCTTCACCCGAATCTTACCTGGGAGCCAAGTGCTTGGAACTCAGAATTCTGTGGTAGAGGCCGGGCTGGGGCGTCAGGTCCCAGGAGCAGGCACGGGCCCGCCCAGCCCCTGGATCCTGAGCCAGGGCACGAGACCTCCCGCTGGCTGGGCCTCGGGGTCCGGGCTGTGACGTTCCCATCCAGCAGGCGCCTGATAGATGCTCCACTTCCCCAGCAGGCGGTTGAGAAGGCCCCTGGGTCCCAGGTGGTGGGTCCTGGGGTGAGTGCACTTTGGCCCGGACTTTCCAGACATTTCCATCCCAGTCTCAGGACAGACGCTTCCCTGGGCCGGCAGGTGGCCGTGTGCCAGGGGTTGGGGGCGGGGGGGACGGGGGCCAGGTCCTGCATCCCATCCCCTCGGCTCCTGCCAGCCTCTCCCTCCGCTGGGGCCCTGGGCGGCCCCATACCCGTGAAACGAGTCAGCTCCGGCCTTGCCTGGCAGAGCCCCCGGGTTCTGGGGGGGGGGGGGCAGCAGATACCCTGCAAAGCCCCTAGGATCATAGCTGGCCTCCTGGACGCCCGCTCAGAGCGAGCACGTGGCCCGGGTCCCAGCCCAGCCTCACCTGCGGTCTCACCACAGAGGAAACTTTCTGAAGTGGGGCGGGGCGGGGGGGAGGGGGCGTCCCATCAGCCTTTGGGGCGGGTCTCCTTCCCCCAGGGTTTCGGGCCGCCCTCCGCTGTCATTCTGCTTGGGAGACAGATGGGCCTTTGCATTGAGTTTTGAGTCTCGGGGCCCCGGGCAAACGTGCCTGCATTCCACCGGCGGGCGGACCTGCTGGGGTCAGTGTGAGTTATAAATTGTTGTTCAAAAGAAATGCCTTTGTCGTGACTGGCGGGGACCGGGATGACGGGCCGGGCGGCCGGGCTGGGTCTCCCTTCCTCGGATGAGAGAGGCCGGAGGGCGGCCGTCCATGGGACAGGGCAAGCACGTGGGGGTAGGGCGGGCCCGTGCCGGCCCCTCTGGGGGAGAGAAGTTGTTTCCAGAGCAGTGTGGAGCTCTGTGGTGTGGGCATCGGTTCTGTTTCAACCTTGGCTCCACCAGTTGGCAGCCGAGTGGACAAGAGCAGGTTGCGACCCCTCCCTGAGCCTCCACACCTGGAAATACCTGAAGGGGCAGGAAGCCACTGGCCCGGGAGGACCTGTGTCCGGCAGCCCCGGGAAGGCTCCCCGTGCTTCCCCTGCCCACTCTCCCCAGGGCTGGCCCGTGTGTGTCTCTAACACCATCAGGCAGTGGGCATGTTGTCCCGAGGGTCGACCCTGCCTCTCCACGGGAAGCAGGCTGAGGTGGAGATGCCATCAGCAGGGCACTGGCAGCAAGGCAAGGAGGGAGGAGCCCAGATCAGAGACGGACACAGAGGAGGTGGTGCCGGGTCACCCTCCTGATGGAGAAACTGAGGCCCAGAAAGGCTAGACGGGTCTAGGAGTAAGGGTCATGGGCAGCCTGGGGTTGGAGTTAGAGTGTGCTGACCCTCCAATAGTCCTCCTTCCTTGTACTCATTGAAGAGTGCAATACCACCACCACCACCACCACCATCTTCATCACCATCACTACTATCACCATCACCACCATCTTCATCACCATCACCATCATCATCACCATCATCATCATCATCGTCATCACCACCATCTTCATCACCATCACTACTATCACCATCACCACCATCTTCATCACCACCACCATCATCATCATCATCATCATCACCATCACCTTCATCACCATTACGACCTCTATCGCCATCTTTATCACCATCACTACTATCACCACCACCACCATCATCTCCATCACCACCATCACCACCACCATCTTCTTCATCACCATCACTGCTACTATCACCATCACCACCACCATCATCATCATCTCCATCATCACCACCATCACCAACACCATCAGCACCATCACCACTGTAGGAAACAGTTGTTGAGTCTGTCCTTCACCGTCAATGAGGTGGGTGTTTCTAACCACATGTCACTGAGGCTCAGCACGCAGTGGTCCCAGCCCACACTGTCCAGCTGACAGTGCCCTCCCCAGGCAGGCTGCCTCAGTGTCCTCTGTGCGGAGGCCCCAGAGTGTGTGGCTGGGGGCATCCTTAGGCCTGTGCCCGTCATGGGCGCAGTCTCCTCCTGCAGGAGGGGCTCCTGGGTTTCTGGATGTTGAGGGGCACTCGGGGGACACGGGGGACTCCATGCCCAGCAGCGTGAGTCCGGGGGGAGAGGCCAGCGTGCCCTGGAGTCTGCAGGGGCGTCTGTGGGAAACCCCATTCCTGGGGCAGCATTCCTGCCCGCACTCCACTGCTGTTGCATTTTTGTCATAGTTGTCTGGGGACAGGCAATGCGTGCCACGTGGCCCGTTCCCTGTTTCTCTCCCGCCTCCACCTCTCCCACCCTTCAGGCCGGGAGGCCGGAGCAGGGGTCTGTGGGCACCACCCCTCCCCTCCCAAGCTGTGCGTCTGGCCCTCACAGCCAGGGGGCTAGGACAGGAGCTGGGGGCCGCGTCTGCTCACTGCTCATGGCTCGTTCCCACCAGCTGCGTCCCTCTCCCTCCCGCCCCACAGCGGTGCCCGTGCTCCCGTGCGAGGAAGGTAATGGCCCTGATGGAGGAGAACCCTGGTGGAGCCTGCCTCAGAGCCGAGAGCATCAGCCTTGGTCTGGGAGGGGGCGCAGCTGGTGGCCCCGCGGGGCCCTCTCTGGGCTGGGCGGTCTGGGGTGTGATGGGGTGGTGGCTCACCCGCGGGTCCCAGACAGTGTAGCTCCAATGCGGCCTCCCGTCGAGGCCAGGGTGGCTTTGGAAGTCCAGCTGTCACCCCTTCATGTGCTCTTGGGTCACCAGTTAGCCCTGTTCCCCGAAGATCGGGAGTCCCCAGAGGCGGGGGTCCGGGCCTGGCTGCCACACTGCGAGTGACAAACACTGAAAACGTGGCCTCAGCCACGTGGTTGCCGCTCATGCTCAGGCTGCTCTGTGGGGCGGGGGCGGCTCCCTCGGCTTGCACCTCGGTTCACGAAGGCCCAGGGTGGCTGCGCGGCTCCGGCCACAGCCTCCATGTCCCACCAGCAGGAGGAAAGGGGGCGGGCCCTGCTCTTGAAGGACGTGCTCAGGGTGCCTCCAGGGTCGCGCATGCCCAGTGGCCAGGACGTGGTCCTCGGGGCGTGGTCAGGATCCTGCAGGGGCCGGAGGGACGATTTTCTGTCTTGGGGACGAGGTGCTGGGCATTGGGAACGGTGGCCGCTCCCTCGACTCTGTCATCGGAGGGGCTTTGGGGACGCGGGGGGCTCAGAGGGCGTCTTCTGCAGAGCCGGGTCACTCGGGGAAACGTGGACGTGCCAGGGATCCGGGCACAAAGCCCACTGCTTGTTCCCTCTCCGCACAGGGCAGCACGCTGCGGAAGCGCAAGATGTACGAGGAGTTCCTCAGCAAGGTCTCCATCCTCGGTCAGTCCAGCCCCACCATCCGGCGGCGGCCTCCGTGGGCTGGGTGCTGGGCAAGGCGGGCACACACACGTCTCGGCCACATGTGCATGCTCACAGATGTGCACCTGTGCACAGCACGCGTATGTGTGCGCACACACCTGCACACATGCCTATGCACACACCTGCATGTGCGCACACACATGAACACACGGACACACGTGTGAGCTCACTGCTATTGGTCAGAATCAAGCCATCTTTGTCTGTAGGCGTGTTTGCTGGTCTGTCTGTCCCTCCACGGTCAGTGCCGTTGTCTCCAGCTTATCCTCCAACTCTGAGCATCCATGCCCACAGCTCCCGGGCACCCCCCGACCCAGGGCACCCCCCGACCCAGGGCTGGTTGAAGGGTGGCCTTTGCCACGGGCCGCACGGACAGTTCTAAAGCGGAGAGCGGCCCCTAACCCAGATCTAAAATAGAGGCTTGGCAGCGTATTTTTAGCCGCTGACCCACATCCGTGCATCTGGTGAGCTCAGGCCGGGAAGTTTCTTTTGCCAAAGACGGTGAATCAGGCGAGCGCATCTCCCACAAGGAGCACGTGGGGTTCCCTCCCGAGGGTTGGAGGGACCGCGCGGGAGGGGCCCGTGCACAGCCAGCCAGCCAGCCCTGAAGGCACACACGGCTGTGGAACCAGGCGCTTTGCCCTGAGGGGTGGACACGCCCTGGCCTCCGTGCGGCCACGTAAACCACTGCGTCCTCTGCGCACTGGCGCACGCGGCCTGAGCAGCGGGCATCGCTCCGGTCCTTTCAGACCCGCAGCCCTCATGGCAGCCGTGGTTCTGCTGCTTGCAAAGCGCAGCAGCTCTATTCATCCGGAGACCCGGAGAGTATTGAACACTCATTAGCTTAGACGTGGGGATGGGGACGTGTGGCGTGTAACGTGTGGCATGTGACGTGTGTTGGAGCAGCACATCTGAGCCACGTCCTGCGAGGCCGGTCTGTGTGTCCGGCCCCCGGCCCCTCAGCCTCTTCCTCCAGTTCCCTTGCTCTCACCGTGGGCTGGGGCGGGGTGTCTGAGGTGACATTGGGGTGACACTGCCGCCCGCCCCCCCAGAGTCCCTGGAGAAGTGGGAGCGCCTGACGGTGGCCGACGCCCTGGAGCCCGTGCAGTTTGAAGACGGGGAGAAGATCGTGGTGCAGGGGGAGCCCGGCGACGACTTCTTCATCATCACGGAGGTGAGTCCTGCGAATGTAGTGTGTGTGTCGGGGGGGTGGGGGCGTGCAGGTCATGTGGCCGTGGGCACGGGGGGGCGTGCAGATCATGTGGCCATGGGGACGGGGGGTGGTGCATGCAGGTCGTGTGGCCGTGGGCACGGGGGGGGGGTCGTGCAGGTTCTGTGGCCATGGGGACGGGGGGGGGGGGGTGCGTGCAGGTCGTGTGGCCATGGGTGCGGGGGAGGCATGCAGGTTGTGTGGCCATGGGTGCGGGGGAGGCATTCAGGTTGCATGGCCATGGGTGCGGGGGAGGCATGCAGGTTGTGTGGCCATGGGTGCGGGGGAGGCATGCAGGTTGTGTGGCCATGGGTGCGGGGGAGGCATGCAGGTTGTGTGGCCATGGGCGCGGGGCGGGCGTGCAGGTTGCGTGGCCATGGGCGCGGGGGGGGGCGTGCAGGTTGCGTGGCCATGGGCGCGGGGGGGGCGTGCAGGTCGTGTGGCCGTGGGCACGGGGGGGGGGGGGGCGTGCAGGTCGCGTGGCCGTGGGCACGGGGGGGGGGGGGGCGTGCAGGTTGCATGGCCATGGGGACGGGGGGGGCATGCAGGTCGTGTGGCCGTGGGCACGGGGGGGGGCGTGCAGGTCGCGTGGCCGTGGGCACGGGGGCGGCGTGCAGGTCGCGTGGCCGTGGGCACGGGGCGGCATGCAGGTTGCGTGGCCATGGGCACAGGGGGACGTGCAGGTTGCGTGGCCATGGGTGCGGGGGGGGGTGTGCAGGTCGTGGCTATGGGCGCCGGGGGGGGGGGGGGGGGTGCAGGTCACATGACCGTGGGTGCAGCTGGTAGGTGAGGACAAGCACCCATGTGTGCCCTGAGTCCGTACCCTCACCCTCTGCAGCTGGAGCGGTGGCAGCCCCATGCCCGCTCCAATGAGCCCCCCTGGGACCTGAGGCTCTGTTCTGTACACACGGCGTCCCGTCCCCATGTGTGTGATGACACGCACAGTACACGTGAGGGCGGGCTCTGGGCCAGGTCGGCGGCTGCTCCCTTGTCAGAATCTGGGCGCGAGGAGGCATTGGGTTTTCGGGGTGCGTGGCCTTTGAGGGCCCGTGGGGTCTCCCGTGTTGTTCGTACACCGGCGCGTGGTCTGTAATGATCGCGGTTAAAGGTTTGACTAGAAAATGGCGCCAGGCTTCTCAGCTGCACACGCGTGACTCACTTCCTGTCCGTGAGGCTGGCTGAGTGAGGGCCTGTGACAGGTGGCTCTGGGGCCTTAATCCCCGCAGCCAGGAGGAGCTGTCACTGATGGGGGCGGGGCTGTCACTGATGGGGGTGGGGCTGTCACTGATGGGGCGGGGCTGTCACTGATGGGGCGGGGCTGTCATTGATGGGGGCGGGGCTGTCACTGATGGGGCGGGGCTGTCATTGATGGGGCGGGGCTGTCACTGATGGGGGTGGGGCTGTCTGTCACTGATGGGGCGGGGCTGCTGTCGGGGCTGTCATGATGGGGCGGGGCTGTCACTGATGGGGGCTGTCACTGATGGGGGTGGGGCTGTCACTGATGGGGCGGGGCTGTCACTGATGGGGCGGGGCTGTCACTGATGGGGGTGGGGCTGTCACTGATGGGGGTGGGGCTGTCATTGATGGGGCGGGGCTGTCATTGATGGGGGTGGGGCTGTCACTGATGGGGCGGGGCTGTCACTGATGGGGCGGTGCTGTCACTGATGGGGGCTGTCACTGATGGTGGCGTGCAGCTGTTGTGGCTGGTGTCCCCCCCAAAGGGTCCCAGGTTCGAGTCCAGTCAAGGGCATGTACCTGGGTTGCAGGCTCCTCCCCAGCCCAGGGCCTGGTCCGGTGCAGGAGGCAACCCGTTGATATGTTCATCTCACATAGACGTTTCTCTCTGTTTTTACCCCTCTCTCTAAAATAAAAATTTTAAAAAAAAGATCAATGGAAAAATATCCTCCGGTGAGGATTAACAAAAACACAAAATCGACGAGGAAATCAAGGACCGGCTGCCTCCTGCACGCCCCACACTGGGATCGAGCCCAGAACCCCGGCATGTGCCCTGACCAGGACTCGAACTGTGACCTCCTGGTTCCTAGACGGCGCTCGCCCCTGAGCCCCGTGGCCAGGTGCTATGTGGGAATCTCGCTGGGCTCCCTGAGTCCCGGAAGGAGGCCCCTGTCGGGTTCGGGGAGGCCCCGCCCTCCCAGAGCAGCCCAGGCTGCGGGGGGCCAGAGGGCCGTGGGCACCGTCCTCCCCTGCCGACCGGCCGGGGCCCTCGGACACAGGCCCCGCATTGCCCTGCTGGCTGTGGTGTCCACCCTGCGGGGCGCCCGTCGCCGTCTCTGACCCTCTGCCCCATCGGCGGCCATGAACGTGACCTTGGACAAGACGCCCCTCCGGAGTCGGCCTGGCGTTTCCCACGAAAAGGAGGTTTTCCTGGGGCGGGGGTTCCTCCAGCCTCTGCTCTCAGCCGCCCGCCCACATCAGCGTGCTGAGGGCGGTGCCGTCTCGCGGCATTCCCGTGGGATTCTCATGGGAAAGTGGCGCCTGATCCCCGGAATCTGGGTCTGGGTTCTCCCGCGGGCGGTGATGGCTGGGAGGTGCGGCTGGGTCACCCGCCCGGCCCTGTCCATGGAGCCCCCAGGACAAGGGTCATCGCCAGCCGCCGGTCACGCACGCCCACCGTGGACATAGACGTCCAGCCAGTGAGTCCTCGGGGGAGCGGCCCCATCGGCACCCGTGGCCGCAGAGATCCAGGGGGGACCCGCTGGCCTCCCGACGTGGTGGCCCCGAAACACTGCGCCCTGCCCTGCGTGCGTCCTGCGCTCACGGCCCGCCTGGCCCAGGGACATGTATGTGGACCCGCACGCTGGTTTTTTCACCATTTGAATGAATAGGTTTCTGATATTTAAAAATCAGGATATTTCACGTAAAAACCTGCACCTCTTCTCTTGGTGCCTGGCTCCTGGACGGCCTGACCACAGCCGGGAGTGGGGGTGGGGCTGAGGGGTGGCGGCCCTGGTGCGGACACTGCCGTCCCCCAGTCCGCACCCGGCCCTGTGGCCTGGCCGTAGGCTCTACAGCCTCAGAGTTGCTGGTCTGGACGTGAGGGACAGCCGCTGGCCAGCGCAGACAACTGTCCATTCTTCTCTGTGGCTCGGCCTCCTCCCAGCTGGGCCCGAGGCCAGGGAGGAAACACCGCAGCGATGTGTGTGAGAGGTGTGGACGGGCGGGAGGTCCGCGCAGATGCTCAGGGCGAGGAGGGCGTCCCCACCCTAGGACTGTCGTCGACCGTGATAACGAGCCTGAGCTTAGATGTGCCAAGTGTTGTCTGAACCCCCCACCCCCGTCCGGGGGATCTGGCTGCGCCCGTGAGGGAGGCTGGGCAGGGAGGGCTGGTCTTTTGCCCAAGGACACACACGGCCAGCAAGGGACAGACCCACGGGTCAGCCTGCACCTCACTCCCACGTCCTGGAGGCTCTGCTCCTGCACTGTTTGCTGGGCAGTTCCTGCGCATGTGTGCACGTGTGACTGTGCATGTGTGACCGCATGTGTGGCTGTGTGTATGCACATGTGACTGTGCATGTGTGACTACATGTGTGGATGTGCAGTGTGACTGTGCACATGTGCAGTGTGACTGCACATGTGTGCACGTGTGACTGTGTGCACATGTGACTGCATATGCGTGTGTGCATATGTGACTGCTTGCGTGTGTGACTTTGTGCATGTGTGTGTGCCTCTGGAGCTTCTCGTCCTAGAGCGGGTCCACACTACTGCTGCTTCCTGTGTCTCACACGTCTCCCCTCTCCCCGCCTTCGGCTGACGGTAGAGATCTGACTGCTGCTGGCCCTGGGCCGGGCGTTGCTGCTGCTCGTCCGCTAAATGCCGTCAGGGTCGTTTTCACGCCAACTTTGAGGTGCTCCTGGTGCTGAGGCCACGTGGTTATGGGTGGCTGATGCTCAGAGAGCCCCCTGCCCCCTGCCACGCGGGGCCCTGACCAGCCGCCTCTCCAGCTCCGGTGCTGCCAGCACAGAACCATCGCCAGGAACGGCCCTGAGGGTGACCCGGTGACGGTGACGCCCTGGCCTGGGCACGGCTCTGGCTCTGCGCAGGCGTGTCCGCCACGGGACAGAGTGCCTGTGTGTGTGTGTGTGTGTGTGTGTGTGTGTGTGTCGGGGGGGCGGGGGAGGGAGATTCCCATCCACAGTGCCTCACACAGGCCTCCGGAATGTAACCCCGCCTATCGGAAGGTGTAGTTTCACAGCCTTGTGAAGTGTGTTTGAAGTGGTCTCCGTGGCAACTTGGACTTTTTCCCCTTTTTCCTCTGTGACCAACCAAATCTGGTGTCACAGCGGGACCCGGGGTTCACGGGGCCAGACACTCTCAGAACTGAAACAGTTTCATAGAGTGCAGCCCGGCTGTCGGTTCCCCGTGGCCACCCCCAGGCAGACGGTGGGGTCAGCCCGCCGCAGCCCCGTTCTCTGCCGGGGCTCCCGCGGACGGGGTTGGCGAGTGGCCCTCGAGGCTGCCCACCCCATGGGGCTGCTGCCTGTGGTGCGGGAGGCACTGGGACCCCCGCGTTGCCGGCTGGGTAATACGGCAGGAAGGAGAGTGCCACACGCCTGGGACGACGTGACGACGGCTTCATTCTGTCCACAGACTTCGCAGACGTTCCGGTTTCTCTTCAGACCGCACACATCGTCCGCCTTTCACTAAAGATTTCCATGGAGAGGAGCCGTTGTGAGTTCCTACTCAATTTTTTGAGGCCTCGTTTTTATGAGAAATAAAAAAAAAAAGGCTTTGCCGAAAGCGTTCGGGGCGGGGCCACGCTGGTCGGAGCTCTTTTCTTTAACAGCTCATGGCGCCCAGGCCGGTGTGGCTCAGTGGACAGAGTGCGGCCTGTGGACTGAAGGGTCCCGGGCTTGGTTCCGGTCAAGGGCACGTACCTCCGTTGCAGGCTTGATCCCCAGCCCTGGTTGGGGCCCGTGTGGGAGGCAACCAATTGATGTGGTTTCTCACATCGATGTTTTGCTCGCTCTCTCTGTCTTTCCTCTTCTCTTCCGCTCTCTTAAAAAAACAATCAATGGAAAAACATCCTCTGGTGAGGATGGACAAAAAAATAAAAATAAGCTAACAGTGCGCCTGTACGTTTTAATGCATCATTCATCCAGCTTCTTCCGATGCATGTGACTCCCCTGGCCCCGGTCTCCGTGAGGGTGAGTTTTATGGGCCCACGTGGCCAGCCCGCAGTCCCCGGTGTCAGGTCAGACACTCGCCTCGATGTTTCCGTGAAGCTGTTCTCCGGTGTGATTAACAGACGTCACTTACTCTGAGCAAAGCTGGTGCCCCGCCTGGCGTGGGTGGGCCTCGCCCCATCAGTTGAAGGGGTTCCTCAACAGCAAAAGGACTGAGGCTGGAGGAGGGGGTCCGGCCGGCAGAGGCCCCGCGGACGAGTCCCAGCAGCCGTTCCTTGACGTAGAGGTCTCCCTGCGCTCACCCCGTTGGTTCTGTTTCTCTGGGAAATCCTGACTCCCACTCCTGCCCCCCCCCCCCCACTCTTCCGGAACAGCCATGCCCCTGGCAGGGGGGCCGGCCTGCGCCTCGGGCTCCCTCTGCTGCGTCCTGTGCGTGCCCCGTGCCCGTGCCCACGGGAACCTCCGTGCGGCCCGGGGACAGCCGGACCCCACCAGCCGGTTCCCATAAAATCTGGGAGTGAAATTCCGCTGCTCACGCAGCTGCACCCGGCGGCGTTGCCATAGAAACGCTGGGCGGGTTTCATCTCCTCTCGGCACTCTGTGTCGCGAGCGTCCGCCACTGCAGAGCCGCCCGTTTCGGAGCCTCGGTGGCCTAGGAGCTGCCCCGGGCACAGCTGCAGGGGTGTGTGGAGACTTCACCACCATCTCGGGACACGTAGGCCGGAGCCCGCCCGGCCCCACCACGGGCCCTCCGCCTGCACCTGCCGCGCCCCCACTGTGCGCCAGCCTGAGGCATGGATGCTGCCGGGCGAGGCGTTTGCCGAGGCAGGAAACCCTCTGGCCCACTTTCTGGAGCTCTCCCAGGCGTCCTGCATGCAGAAGAGGCCAGGGACTCGGCCCGGAGGGCTGGTGGGGGTAGGAGGTGGGCTGGGTATTGAAGGGTGAAGAGAGGTTTTCCAGATGGAGAAGGAGGGGCAGGGCACCCAGGTGTGGTGGGTGGGTGGCGCCGGCCGTGGGGGGCACAGACACAGCAGGGGAGGCCTGCCGGCACCACCCCCTGTGCCTGGGACTCTTGTGGGCATCTGCTCCCCACGGCCACGGGTTGGCATCGCACGGGGTCAGGCCTGTCTTGGGCTCCGTCCAGGAGTGAGCGTTGCGTTTTCGTGGCTGAGGCCAGGCTGTCTCTGCCAGGGGATCGTAGAGCGGTGCCCACGCTGGCCACGGGTCGGTGCTGAGGGCGGCCCACTCGGTCCAGCCTCTCTCAGCAGAAAAATAAACGTCCCGCCTGGGCCGCGCTGAAGAAATGCTTTTGCAGACAGCCTGGCTGGCGAGGAACCCGCGGCCGTCCCTGGCCTGGTCCACCCCGGAGCTCACGGCCGCGTCCACCTGTCCTCCAGGCCTCACACCAGGCAATCCGTGTGTGTCCTTCTGCGTCTGGCTGACCCACCGAGCACGGTATCCTCGGGGCCTGGTCGCAGGGGTCAGCGTTTCCCTCCTTTTCGAGGCTGGGTGACACGCCACTGAATGGGGGACCACGTTGTGTTTATCCCGCCAGCCGTTTCATGGCTGATACGTTGGTGACGACCGGAATGCTCCCGCCCTTCAGCCTGTCACTCACCCCTGTGTTCAGCCCATTTGACCCCGGGAGCCCCCAAGGTGCTATTACCCTCCCGGCTCTCTGAGGAGTCCCAGTGTCCAGAGGACACCAGCTCCGGCCGGCCCCTCACACCCGCCTGGTCCTGCCGAGACCAGAAAAGCCCACAGTGACTGAGTTTTCTTTTTATTATTATTTTTAACGTATTTTTATTGATTTCAGAGGGGAAGGCAGAGGGAGAGAGAAACATCAGTGATGAGAGAGAATCATGGATCGGCTGCCTCCTGCACGCCTCACACTGGGATCGAGCCCGCAACCCGGGCCTGGCCCTGACCAGGATCGAACCGTGACCTCCTGGTTCATAGGTCGACGCTGAACCACTGAGCTAGCCGGCGGGGTGTGACCGACCATTTCAAACTGCGATTCAGGAATAAAAATCAGTAACTTTCCACCTGTCGGTGCCTCTTGCGTGTCCCTCAGCTGCTGTGGTGGGGCGGGCAGGGAGCTCTCGAGCATCGGACTCCCCCGGTCAGAGATGGGGACACCCCAAAACGCCGAGCAGCTCTGCAGGGCAGCCTTGTCCCAGCGCCAGGGTGTGGCAGCCGGAGTGGCTGCCCCTCCATCACCCCCCTCCTTTGGGCTGAGGGTCAGGTCGCTATCACAGACCCCCCACCCCCGTCACCCAGAGAGGAGCTAGCTCTACTCCCAGGGTCCCTGTCGGGTCCCCGGGGGCACTGCCCCCTCAGTGCACGGGGCCCCCTGAGTGTGCAGCGAGCGCTTGCCAGGCAGGCCTGTGGCTCTCAGTCTGGGGCCACCTGTTCCCGGCCTCCGGCCCCAGTGCCACTTGTGCTGTTTTCCCACGGAAGCCGCCGGCTGGTGCCTGCGCCAAGGCCCCGACCTCATGGATGATCCATTGAAGGCTGGCACAGAGCCGGCCTCGGGCGCGTCGCCAGCCCAGGGTGTTTTTGCAGTTGTTTTGACGACGGTTTGCAGCCCAGAGTGTGTGATGGACGCGCACAGCAGAGGTGGGCGGGGCCTGCAGGGGTCACGTAGCCCGAGAGCCACAGTGGGCAGCTCCATGGCCGCTTGAGCCACAGGTGGCGGGGAGCCCTCAGGGACACGCCTGCCCGGGAACAATGGGCTGGAGGGACACGGCTTACAGCGGTGCTTCTCCACGGGGAGAAACCGCACTTGCCTCCATGATTGCTTCTTTAAAAATGTCTGCACAGGCCCGTCGGTTCCGAGGAAACCCCAGAGCTGTGCACAGGCACAGGCTGTGTGATCTGTGCACACACATGCATGTTGCATGTGTGTGCACCGGTGTACATGCATGCGTCTGTGTGTATTCCAGTGTATCAGTTTGTGGGTCTACATGTGTGCATGAGAGTGTGCACGGTGTGCATGCAACTGCCTGTGTGCATGTGTGTGTGCACACATGGTACTAGGAGTCTATACAGTAGGTCCTGGGGTTACGTCGGAGATCTGTTCCTACGGCGTGACGTAATGCAATTTCGCCATAAGTCGGAACCCACCTCCATAAGCACCTACGTCACTCACATGGAGCACACACAGCAGTGATGACGTGAAACAGTAAAAAAATTTAAAAGAAAGGCAATAGCCCCTGACCTTTACTCGTGGTAAATAAATAATAAAAGACAGAGCACCCATGTACGTACGTTGCAGTGACGGAACTTTTTTTTTATATATAAATAAATGGGAGATGGCGACGTAACCATGAGACGAGGGACGTCGAGTCCGACGCAATCTGAGGGCCGCCTGTATCTAACTCCAGAAAGAGACCAGCAGGGACCCTCGGCGTCAGGCGTCAGGCGTCGCGAGTGGCTTTCGGGCTCCCTAGGCTGGTTAGTCGTCACCGAGGATATTCCCTTTGATCTTCAGAGAGAGGAAGGGAGAGGGGGAGACAGAGGAACATGGATGTGAGAGAATCCTCGATGGGCGGCCTCCTGCACGTGCCCCGACCATGGCCCGGGCCGGAGAGGAGCCTGCAACCCAGGCATGTGCCCTTGACCGGAATCGAACCCGGGATCCTTTGGTCCGCAGGCCGATGCTCTATCCACTGAGCCAAACTGGCCAGGGCTCAGTTTTGTTTTTGATTTTGTAGGAAAATGTTTAAAAATCCGAAGTTGAAAGGGAAGCGGCGTGTGCCCTCCACCCCAGAGCAGGCAGGAGCTGCCCCCTCCCGTCCTTGGCACGGCCCCGGGTCTGGGACCTGCTTTGCTTTAGAGCCGGTTGGAGTCGGCGACTGAGCGTGGGGAATAAGGTCCGGAGTTTCGGCGAGAGGCCCAGCTCACCGTCCCTGAGGTGTCTGCTGCTGGGCAGCGTCAGGAAGCTGGCGTGGATGCACTGTTTCCAGGCCTGCGCGGCTCCGCGGGCACCTGTGGTCACGCGTGTCCCCGTGTCATGGGAACGTGGCTGTGCTGGTGGGAGCGCCCTCCTGGCCGTCGGGGGCGGCGTCTCGTGCTGATCTGCAGGGGCGGAGCGGTCCCAGGAAGGGGCGTCCCTTTGGGGGCGTGTCGGTCAGCGAGACGCCTTAGCTGTGTGACAGGGAGCCCCCCGACGAGGCGGCTGAAAGTGTGAAGTGTCCTGTGGGTCCTCGGGGGCTCGGCCACTGACACCCCACAACCTGGTGGTGACGTCTGTCATCTGGGGTTCTGACGATGCCTTTGGCCTGAGTCTGGCCGGGGAGCCCTGAGCCCCACCCGGACCTCAGAGGCGAGGGAGCCCGTGTGGGACGGAAGCTGCTCTGCGGTGGGCAGAAAGGCGTGTGTCACGTGTATCATGAATAAGAAGGTACAGGTTGTGCAGGGCATCTAGCGCATCACGCCTGGCACAGCGGCTCACGTACTGGGCCCTGTGGCTCCAGACGCGGGGGCCCCACAGTGGCCGGACCCGGGTGTCACTGTAGCCATTGCCCCAGCGTGGCCCTGAGCCCGAAGCTGTGCCAGGGCCTGTGCCCACCCAGACCCAGGACGATGGGGGTCCTGCTGGGAGAGCACAGGGCTCCTCTCTGGCGGCATTCGGCTTGGTCCAGACGGTCAGCCGTGTTCCCATCCTGTTCAAGGGCCTGGGGGAGCCGTGCCAGGCATGGCGACAGCACGGGGTCCCCTGACCTGCTCGCTCCCAGACGGGGGGCGTTACACATTAACTCGGCGCCGTGGAGGAGGCTGGGTCTGGTGAGCGGGAGCGGAGCCCACGGGAGCCAGGTCACGCTCCCCAGTGCTGCATGGGTGGCGGGCGTGCCAGACGTGCCTGGTGCCGCGGGTCCTCGGCTGTGAAGGGGACGCAGCCCCGGAGGCGGGAGGAAGGGAGCTGTGACCCTCCGGTGGCTCAGAATTAAAACTGGGAGGCGATGGAGACCAGCCGGCGAGGGGCTCAGCTCCGGCGACACGGCTGGGCCATTATAACTCACTCCCCCCAGTGCTTACAGAGGACAGGCCATCAGGGTCCCACCAACAGGGACGCCCCAATTCCCCGCAGGCGAGGGGCCGGGGCGAGCCCTCCACACACGGGACCCTCCCACCCAGGCTTCTCAGCCATCCTGCCACCAAGGCAGAGGCACTCGGGGTCACAGGGTCACGGCTCCGGACTGTCTGGTCCTCACGCCTCCTGTTAATCATTGAGCCACGAGGCCCGCAGACGCTGCCCTACTCCTGGGCCACAGCACTCCTGGGACACGACCCTGAGACACGCTCTCCTGCTCGCCGGGCGTGACGCGCTCCCAGCCCTTGGGCCTTAGCGAAGGTCGGCTCGTGGCCATGCACAGACGCCCAGGTTCCCACGAAGACACGGCTGCTGGGAGGTGCATCAGTGATCATGGGCCATGGCTCAGCCCCATGCCCCCGTCCACGGGGCGGGGGGCGGGGGAAGCAGGGAATTCGGGTGTGGGGGTGTGGGAAGGAGCTGGTGGGAGGGGGAGCCCCTGGTGGGTGACCTCGGCCCGGCGACCCTCACCTGTCCCCTTGGCGTCCACAGGGCACGGCCTCCGTGTTGCAGCGCCGGTCCCCGAATGAGGAGTACGTGGAAGTGGGGCGTCTCGGGCCCTCCGACTACTTTGGTGAGTGGGAGCGGCTCCCACACTCCGGGACCTGGTGGGTACAGGGATGGAGACCTGCAGGGAGACGGCTCAGCCGGTGTGAGGCCTCGACTGACCCCCATCCTGGCTGCGGGGGGGACCCGGGGAGCGTGGGACCCCCATGGGTGGGGCAGGCACGATGCTGACTGAATATCAGACGTCCAAGGAGACCCATCGGCGTAAGTGCAGGTGCCGCCCACGCATGTGCTCACACCGAAGGCTTGTTTATCGACGTCGATGTACGCCAGGGCCCCAGTTTTCAGTCCTTTCTCCCAATCGGCAGCCGGGCCCCAGGCCAGGCCCTGACCCCCCTCTCGCCCCCAGGGGAGATCGCGCTGCTCCTGAACCGGCCCCGGGCGGCCACCGTCGTGGCCCGCGGCCCCCTCAAGTGTGTGAAGCTGGACCGGCCCCGCTTCGAGCGCGTGCTGGGGCCCTGCTCCGAGATCCTCAAGCGCAACATCCAGCGTTACAACAGCTTCATCTCCCTCACAGTCTGAGCCCCCCGCCCCCAGCACCCCGCTTCCCACGTGTGGTGGCTCCTCTGTGTCCAGGGCCCGAGGGGCTGGGGTCCCACAGCGTGGGCGCCGCCCTCCCTCCGACTCCCGTGTGGAATGGAACAGTCACCCGTGCATTGGAAAACGGGCAAGCAGGAGGCCCCCAGACTAAGGAGCAGTCGCTGCCCCTCCCCACGCACGCCCATCTCTTCATGCTCTGTGGGCTCATCGTAGGGATCCCTCCACCCTCCCCGCGTCTTCTGGAGGACGCCGAAGCGTGCTCACCCCGTGGTGGGAGGGTGAGGACCCGGCCACCTCTGTGACCCAGGTCACCAGGTCTAACGTGGGGCCTCGGTCCCTGGGTGTCCCGCAGGCCTGGGTCTCCGAGTGGGAAGTCGAGGCTGAGGAAAGAGAGGGTCCAGCCCCCCCAGGGGGTCCTGTGGGAGATGCTCCAGGTCAGGGCGCCTCGGAAGGAGGAGCCCGCCAGTCCTGCCTCGGGCCGCAGGTGACCCCACGGGCCGCAGGTGACCCTGGGAGTCCGCAGGTGACCCCACGAGCCGCAGGTGACCCCCACGGGCGGGCGCAGGAGTGGCGGACGCTCACCTGTCTTGGAAAGTCCTTGTCGGGTCCGGGACACTCGCCAGGTGCCAGTTGGTCCCGCTGTCACCCCGGCCGGGCCCAGACGCCCAGGAGGGAGGAAGCCTCGTAAGTGTAGGACTTGCCGAGATGGGAGCGCTGTTCTGGAGCCGGGCCCAAGCCAGTCTGCGTCCCGTTGACAAAGCCACTTCTGGGAGACCGAGTCTGGGGGATTCCCAGAAGCTCTGGGTGAAGTTGTCAGAACCACGTCACATGCGGCGGGGGCCTCGCCCTGCGCAGTCCCTCACCTGAGCTCAGGCCCCGGGCCCCACACCCCCATTCGCCATCTCAGACATGCCCCCCAAGTGCATTTTCAGTCCTACAACACCCCGAGCCAGGCCAGCGGGGCTCGGCAGTGCAGGCTGCTTGGCAGCTCCTGGTGCCCCGGGTACAGCGGAAATGGCGCTGTGAGCACGACGTGCCCGTGGGGGTGCCGCGTGTGGCCGTGGTGTGGGTGACTGACGTGTACCGCGTGTGTATCTGTGTTCTGTGCTGCATGTGCCATTAAACGTGCGATGAAGTCCCTCCCGTCGGTGTGTCTCACTCCCAGAGCGGCTCTTCCGCGGTGTGTGTTCGGTGAACAACGTGAAGCTCACCACGCGGCCCGCGTGTCAGGGTCCAGTTCGTGGGCGTGAGGTGTGTTGACACCGCTGTGTGGCCGTCCCCTCGGTCCGTCCCAGAACTTTCCGTTGTCCCGGACGGAGGCTTTGTCCCACGGGAAGCCGTGCAGAGGCCCAGCGGGGAGGAGCTGCGAGCTCGGCCGCCTCGAATGTGACCACCCCCTGAGCTGCGCTGCCTCCGCTCTGGGCGCCCGGGGCCTGGGCTGGGCTGGCAGGGCTCCCCCTCGTCCCCCGCCTGCTGGCAGCTGCAGGAAGTCCCTGCGTGCTGTCCAGGGTGGGGGGGCGTGGGCTGCAGCAGCATCCTCCCAGCTGGGCACTGGCCTGTTCCCTCTGGCACCGGCCGGGCACAGACCCTGTCTTGTGGGCCGTGAAAGCGTGCTGTGTGCCCGAGACACAAGCCGGGCGATTGTTCCGCCATCTCGGGCCCAGGGCAGTGCCAGGGGCACTGGAGGAAACAGGCTCGGGGAAGGGTCCACGTTGGCAGGCACTGTCCACCCTGGGGTCCTGGCCTCGGTCCCTGGGTGTCCCTGTTCCTCTCGGTGGCTCTGGGGGCCTGATGTGGACACCCCTCCCCAGGCAGCTTCCAGGAGGCTCGGGGTGTGGCGGGGCCTGGAGGCAGGTGCGGGCTGTTCACTCACCTGAGGGCCCAGGACCTGCCGGGCCGGGCATGGAGTCACCCCCAAAATATTTGAATACATTTTAAAACACGAATAAACTGGGGGGTGAAGGAGGGAAATTTTGGGAAATTTGGGCTCTGGCTTCCTTCCATGGGCCAAAAAAAAAAGAAAGGAAGTTTGAGCAAAGGCTCACACTGATAAAAACTAACTTAAACAGCTCATGGGTGACATTGTTCTTAGTGGGACCCTCACGGCGCAGTCCACGAAAGGGAATCGGAAAAACAGGAACTGCTGGGAATGAGAAACGTCTTCCCGCACGGGGCCTGGGGTAGGGGAGGCGTAGACGAGGGTGGCGGGGAATCTGGGCACCCCGGGTCCCACGCAGAGTCCTGTCCGCAGTACCCAGACTCAGAACTCATCAGGATAAGCACTCAGCCCATGAGGAGGCGGGTGGCAGACGCAGCCCTGAGTGGGTGCCTCTGAGCCCTGCTGCCTGTGGGGGAACGGGGGGGTGGGGGGGCCAGGGGAAGGGGTGCTGGGCCAGCAAGAGGAGCTCAGGTTCCGGCTGCTCGGTGGTGCCCACGGGGCGGGTGGCGTGGCCTGCAGGGACGACCTCGCCAGGGACAGTCTCGCCTCCCTCCCCGCCTGGGTGGCTGAATCAGAGGGCGGCAGTGACTCATCTGAGGTTGGGCATTTCCCTCGCGGCTTCCCGCTGCCCGGCTGGGAGACGGGCAGGCCCCACGGCGGGACCGGGATGGGGGACTCCGTGTCTGTGAGACCCTGGCAGTGGCCTGGCCCGATGTGGGGTCCCCGTCCTGCCTTCCAGAGCCCCCCTCCCCCCCCCCGGCTGCTGCAGGCCGCGGGGCACTGGTCCCCGAGATTCACAGGCAGGCAGGCTCTGAGTCGGCGTGGCCTCATCAGGGTGCAGCTCGTCCCACCCCCTTCCAGGAAGCTGGTCTGCTGTCACCAGCCACGCTGACCTCTCTCCCCTCTCGGACCTCTCGCCTCCCAGGATGGGAGCAAATTAGGAGGTTGCTGACTCACATCTCTGCCCCAGCCGCCCCTGCGCTGGGCAGACCGGGATCCAGGGGGCACCTGGCCCGGTTCGAGCTGGAGCTCCCAGGACCCTCGGCACCTTCCCATGGGGACTCTTACCAAGGCGGGCCTGGCATGTGTCCCGCCGACCCCCACGTCCACGGTGGGACTCTCCGCCTTGAGGAAGGCCCGGGGTGAGGCTGGGTCATGCCCTAGGAGACATCCCTGCCCCTCCTTAGCCTCCTTTCCTGCCACTGGTGGAGGCGTCCGGCTGGTGTATTCCTGGAACTCACTGGACGATGGGCCTGGCCGTCCCCTGCCCCCCGGGCTGTGACCGGGCCAGTGCCAGGGGGCCCCGACCACAGGTGTAACGCCAGCCGCGCCACGTGTCCCGGCCCCACGTCTCATGAGCTCTGTGGCTTCCGCAGCTCCCGTCCTCAGGGCCTCGGCCGTCTCCCTGTGAAGTGGGAAAGCTAACCCTCACCGCCTGGCCTGGACGTGCCGGTGACGGGGTCCGCGTGGTGGCCAGTGCCGGTTGGGAGCTGCCGCGTGGACAATGCCAACTTATCACATGCATGAGGCCCCCCGAACACGCACAGTGTGGAGCCTGTGTGTCCAGCCGCTCTGGCTGCAGGGGGCCCTGAGCACCCCTTCCCTGGCCCACAGGGCCGACGACAGGTGGGTCCCGTCCCTAGGACCAGGGACACAGCACAGCGTCACCTGCCCCGTGACCTGACCGGAGCCGCCCGGGTCGGCCGTGCCCCGGGAGCTTCGAGGGCTTTGCTGTATCCACCACCGAGCTGTGGCCTGTGCCCCCCCGGAGTCCCAGCACAGGGACCCAGCTGTCCCCCAGCCCCCGGTGCACATGGAGACACAAACGTTGGCTGAATGAAGGCATGACTGACTAAACCCCGCGAACCCTCGCAGGCGCAGCCTGGATCCGAGTGATGGCGCTGCTGCGTGGAGGCGCCCGGGCACTTGGCTGGGCGAGGTGTCTGCTGGGCACAGGGCTTTGCCGGTCCTGAAGGGGATGCCAGAGCCGAGGCTGGAACCCCACCCGGCCCCCAGGCCCACGAACTCCTCCACGCCACCCGAGTGAGAAGACGTGTTTATTTTGATTGTGGTCAGACCATTCTTGCTTCCCAGACCCCAGCAGATGTACATGCTTTGGAGGAGAGTGCCCTGGTCACACGTGGAACTCCTGGGAGCACCCATGTTGCATCGTGGCCGGCAGCCCACAAACGTGGACGTCCCGGTGTGACTCCTGCACCTTCGTCCGTTGTCTGCGGGGCTCCCACACCGCTGTCCTCCGAGTGACCGCTGGGAGGGGGCGGCGGCAGGATCGATTTCAGTGCTTGCGGCCAGGTGGACCCAGGGTGCCCTGCGCAGGCCATGGCCACGCCCCGGTACTGGGGTTTGGATGCTCTGGTCCGGGGATGGGAGGTCTGAGGGCCGCATGGGAGGAAGGGCCAGGGAACATGGGCCAGACCCAGCACCCCCTGCGCTGGAGAAGGGCTGTGCCAAGGTCACTTCCTCTCCAGCTGTGGGCACCTCGCCCAGACCAGCGTCCCAGCTCGCTGTGCCTGCCGCCCCCGCATGTTCCGTCTCGGCCTCGGCCTCTGGCTTCCTTCTGCTCACCTCCGGCCACCCCCGGCTGCAGGCCCTGGGTCGGTCAGCAGCCTCCGCTGTCTCCCCCATCGCCACCCCTCCCCAGAGTCCAGCCCAGATGGGTCCTGGGAACCTGCAGACAGACCAGCGGGCTCTGTGCCTTGCCTGACCCCCTGCCTCTCTGCCTGGAGCTCTGACCCCAGACCTAACTTCTCCCTTCCTCTCTGAAGTCAATAAAAGTAGATTGCAAAACAAAAGCACTGCCCTATGCATGTGGGGGCCCAGCGGGGGGACCCCGGACCTTGCCTGAGGGTGGGTGGACCCTGGGAATGGCCCCTCCACACCCACCAGCCCAGCCCTCCCAGGGTCCAGCCCTGCGAAGGCTCCAGAATCAGCTCTGGGCAGCGGCTGCCGAGCTGACCGGGTGCCCCGCTGCACACAGGCCCTGGCGGGAGTGCTCGCCCAAAGCTCTGTGGCCCTCACCGAGGCTGCACCCGCCAGTGGGTGCCCACCCCACCTGGGAGCCTTGCAGGTGCCATCCAGGCTGGAGCCTTGGCCCGTGTTGCAATCACAGAGATGCTGGCCTCTGGGTGTTCACCTGCCCGCAGGTGCCTGAGCTCGTGGGTGGGGAGGGGTGCCAGCCTGGGGCAGGGGGCCATGGGGCACCCGGGGCCGACTGCCAGGGAAGTGCAGCACTTGGGGGCTCTGACCACCTCAGTGGCTCCAGGACAGACTTTGGGGGGGGGGCGGGCAGGGGAGCGACCTTTGGGGAGACTGTGCCTGGGAGCTGGTGGGAAGGGCAGGGCGGCTCCCGGGCAGGGCGGCTCCCGTGGACTCTGTCCTCTTCTCAGCACCTGTGGGCCACAACCCGTCCAGCCCGTCAGGGCCACAGCCAAGGACAGGGAGGCCGTGGGAGCCGGCCAGCCTGAGCCTGAGCGGGGCACACGGTGGGCAGGTGCTGCCCCAGACACGAGGGGGGGGTGCCTGGGAGACATGCCCCCCTCCAAGCGGGGAGCCCACGAAGAGAAAGGCCTTGAGGTGCAGGGGGAGGGGCTCCGGCTGCCTGGGCCCCAGGCCCAGAGGAGGTGGGAGCTGCCTTTCCCCTCTGGCTGGAGGGTTTGGGGAGGTTCTTGAGTAAATCCCACCCCCTGACATAGGGTGCCACCCCCCTCCTGCCCCGCCCATGGGTGGCGGGATCCTGGAAATCCCCAGGGGCAGGTCCGGAGTGATGGGCTGGTGGGGGGCGGGGAGGACCAGGATGGAGACAGAAGGGGGAGGAGAGGGGAAGCTGAGGGATGGGGCGAGGTGGGGAGAGGGCGGAGGGGGGAGGGGGACTGAGAGTGCATTCCTGGCGGGTGACGTAGCTCTGCGCCCGCGGGAGGGGGAGGGGAGCTGCCTTCCTGGGGAGGCCCCTGGGAGCTGCTTCCCTGAGAGCAAGATAAGACGGGTGTGGCCGCTGGAAGGAGAATTCCTGGCCCGGGGAGCCCCGCGCTGGCTGCTCAAATGCCACCTCCTCCTGGAAGCCTTCTCGGACTCCTCCTGGGCCCTGGGAGCCTGGCTTCCTTCCCATTGGACTGGCAGGGCCGGTGGGCCTTCTGGGGTCCTGATTCCCTGCAGCTCAGACGCAGGCCGGCCCGGTTGTCCACTCTCGCTGGCCCTCCGGGGCCTTGGGAGGCGAGTAGGGGGCTCCCTTCTCTGAGGCAGAGCTGTGACGGCGGGCAGGGTGCCGGGGGCTGGCTGGGTGGGTGTGGGGAGGGGACCTCAGGGAAGTGATAAGCCAGGCCCCCTCCCCTCCACCGCCGGGAGGGACTGTCCCTTCACGCAACACGGCCCCGCCTGGGCCCTACGGCTTCTGCTGCGTCTGGGAGCTTCCAGGGCTGCTGCTTGGAGGCCGGGAGGGTTTCAGGCCCTGGATGTCTCCTGAGTGGCGGCCGAGGCGACACCAGGGCCAAGCCTCCCCCCGGCTCCTCACGGGGCACTCTGCTCATGAGCTGGCTTAACCCTGGCAAAGGCCCTGAGTCCGGGGGCCGCCGGCCCCCAGGTGCCCGGTGATCCCCCCTCCTGGCCGCCTCCTCCGGGAAGCAGGACTGGTCGGGGCCTGAGGGAGGCTGTGCGTGAGGGAGGGCCTCTGCGGACCAGCCAGCGAGGACGGGGCTCTCGAGGAAGCCAGGTGCCCGTGGCAGGGACACGTGTGGGGCCCAGAGGTCTCCAGCCCCGCAGCCACCTGGCAGCCGCTCCGCTTCCCATCAGCCCCCGCCTCACAGACAGGCCCCTCAGCCCAGCCACTCCGACCTCCTGACCTACAGAAGCGGGGATCCATCTTCCTGTGGCTTTACGCTCCCAGTCTTGGGGTAGCTGGTCATCACCGCTGGAAACTGAGGTCCAGAATCGTCACATGACTTATCCATGGAACATGCTAGAAAGAGACCGAGCCTGACGTTGGAGCTGGTCCTCGGGGCTGAGCTGCCCTCGTCCCGGGTCCCGTGGCCGCGATGGAGTCACCCCACGACACCTGCGGCCTCGGCCTGGCAGCTCAGGACCCCGCAGCCTGTCGAAGGCGTGCGCAGAGTTGCGGCCGCGAGGGCGTGGAGAGCGGGCGGCCCTGACTCCCCGATCTCGTGGGAGGCAGCTGGGCGGGGGCCAGGGCCCGAGCTGCTAATGGAAGCGTCCGGGGCCCCAGCGGCTGCGGCTGCTTCTGCCCACGTCAGCTCCGCGGGGAGCCTGGCGGTGCACCTGGCTATGGATAACCTGCTGCCGGGAAGCAGGACCGGGAGGTGCAGTGTGAGGAGGGGCCTTCGAGCATCTGCTGTGGATCCGGAGCCGTGGGGGGACTCGCCGTAGAGGGGACCTGGGCTGAGGGAAGGGCCGGGGGGGGTTCTGGGGGATCGGCCAGGGTTGGGAGACACTGAGGGGTGAGTGGACAGGGAGGTGCGGTGGGTGGGAGAGGCTCAAGTTGGCTCGATGCTGGGCCGAGCGGCTGAGGAGGATGGGCCCCAGGGCTGAGTGCAGGTCCGGGTCTGTCCCGGTTGTGAGAAGGTTGACGAGGCCACCAGACACCAGGTCAAGGTGCTGAGTGGACGGTTGGACTTAGGGATCTGGGCTCGAGGTCCGGCTGCAGATGGCCAGCCCCGAGCGGCGTGGCAGACCTGAGGCAGGTCAGCGCACCGGGGAGGGAGGGGATGGGAGTCCCTGGGCCCAGCCGGGCAGAGGGGCCCGGGGGGATGAGACTGCGCAGCCAGGGGGACTCAGAATGTCAGCAAGGGGGATCCTGGGAGCGGGCGAAGGACTGTGTCCAGAGGGAGGCCTGACCGTGGGGTTGAGCGCTGCCCTTAGGCCAGCCAGAGGCCTGAGGCCTGGCCAGTCCTCACGTCGAGAGCTTGGGACTCTGACCATTGGCCGCGTGGGCTGGACGCAGGAATGGGCCGCTGAGCCGTCCTGGCCAGGGGCGTGTCCTCCTCACTCAGTGGGGACGGGAGGCAAGCTGCATCGGGCAGCCGCGTTGTCACCATGAGGCCATCAGCCGAAAGAAGCCGTTATGGGGAGGGCCCTGGGACCTGGGGCTCAGGGCTGTCTGTGCCAGCCAGTCCCGGTTTCCGAGGCTGAGAGCACCGGCGAGGAGGGCAGGGAAGCCCCTGGTCCGGTTAGCGCCGTGAGGGTGTCAGTGTGGCTTACACTGTGTCCCGGTGATGGAGTGTGCTGTTGGATGGATGAGCCTCAGGGCCCTGTGAGCAGGAGAGACCGACACTGCGTGCGACCAGCCACCAGAGCCTCGGCCTACACGTGACCTGGGACAAAGCCGGGTCTGGGTGCTGGTGCTCCTGTCTCGGGCTTCTCGGGCCGCAGGTGAGGCCTCCGAGGGCTGAGCTCAGCTTTGTGCCAGTAAACGCAGCGGCTGGCGGGGGCCAGGATGACCCCGGGCCTGTCCCCAACCAGGCGGGTATGCCAGGCCGCGAGGTGCTCTATGCTGCAGGCGGCACCCTCTGCACATTGAGCACCTGCTGTATACCAGGCTCAGCGTGTGAGCACACAGCCCGTCCACACGGGTCTGTGAAGCCTGGTGGGCACGTGGGCGGTGCCAGGCTCTGTGCTGGGCGCGTCCTATGCTGGCCTCTGCCTGTATTACCCCCTTTCGTCTTTGAGGCTCAGAGAGGTGACTTACCTGCCACAGTTTGCACAGCTAGCGCGGTGGAGCGGTCCTCGAACCCAGGACCGGTCCTGCTGGCTGTGGGCCTGGGCTCCTTCCTCTTGAGAGGTGTCGGCCCTCTGAGCCCTCACAGTGGGCGCGTAGCGGTGCTGAGGCCCATCCACCCCTCCCCTCGCACTGTTTGCCGCAGAGGGAGGCGAGCTGCCAGAGGCTGCGCCCCCCACCCCCACCCCGACACTGGGGTCACGGCAGGACAAGGATAAGATTATCTGACAGTACTTTGCTCTCTCCTGTTGAGAAAAACAGCCACGAAGAAATGCCTCCCCAGCAGTCACGAGCAGGGAGGGTTTGCGAGTCCACCCTCTGCGGGGCCCAGACCCCCTCCTCAAGGTCAAAGGGCAGATGGCGCGTCCCCAGGGAGGAAGGACACTGTCAGGGTCACTCAGGACAGAGTGCGCCCCGAATCCCAGTGCTCCCCCCTCGGTACTGGCCAGGGGGCGTGGTGGCTTCCTCGGCTGGAGGCCCGAGGGTGACCCAGCGAGGCCGGGGCACTGGGTCCAGCCAGGCCAGCGGGGAGCCGTGTCCCCAGACGGGGCCTGTGACACGCAGCCTCAATGCCCTGGGAAGTTCGGGGCCAGGAGGCTGCTGGGTGGGGGGCCACCTTCCCTGTGGGGAAAGTGGACGATGAGGCTGAGGGCTGATTCTGAAGACATGGCTGTCTTTTTAAAAAATTATTTATTGATTTTGAGAGAGAGAGATTGATTTGTTGTTCCACTTATTTATGCATTCATTGGTTGATTCTTTTTTTTTAGGGTGTGAAGTTTTTTGTTTGTTTTTTAATTTTATTTTATTGTTGACAGTGTTACAGATGCCTCTCGTCTCCGTTTGCCCCCTCCACCCCCCTGCCCCACACAGGCCTCCCATGCTATTGCCTGTGCCCAGGGGCCATGCACATATGCAAACATGTTCCTGGTTCATCTCTTCCCGCCCTCCCACCTCCACTGGGGTCTGTTCTTCTGTCCCCTGCATCCATGCCTCTGGACCCATGTTCTGCATCAGTTTATTTTGTTCTTTAGATTCCACTTATCAGTGAGATCTGTGATGTTTGTCTTTCTCTAACTGGCTTATTTCGCTTAGCATAACAGTCTCCAGGTCCCTCCATTGCTGTCTCAAAGGGTAGGAGATCAGAACAGCTGCATAGATTCCATGGTGTGAATGTGTCATCGGTTGATTCTTGTATGTGCCCTGACTGGGCATCAAACCTGAGACATGGGTACCGGGACGACGCTCTAACCCACTGGGCTGTGTGGCCCGGAGCCGGGCGTGTCTGGATCCAACTGCACCTGGGGCTGCTCCCTGCAGAGCCTGGTGGTTGTGTGGGCGACGCCTTCTGCTCCCTCGGGCCACTCGGAGTCGAGTTCTTGTCACGATCACGGAATTGGAGGTGGGATGAGCTGTGCTTCCCTTCGTGACTGAGTGGGGGTCCTCCAGGCGGGCCCGGCCCGGGGCTTCCCTGGCTTGGATGCAGGGGTCTCCCCGGAGCCCCTCCCACTGGGCTCCCAGGCCAGGGCTGCAGCCTTGGCTCCGAGGGAACTTCAGGCCCGGAGAGGGGAGGGGACCTGCCACCCTCCAGCCCAGAGCCCGTGGCTTCTGTTCCCCCAATGCCTGTTTTAAAATGGAAGTGACTGAATTTCTTAGACAAGTGATACCAACCATCACAGACCACCGGACGCTGGGCGAAAAGGCGCCTCCCATCAGCCCTGCGCCCAGACCCGCTCCGCAGAGTGCCCGGACTCGGACCGCACGCGGCCTGGGGACACTGGGCCACCCCCACCCCTGGCCTGGACCACGCTCCCTACCACAGGACACGCGCGAGGGACCTGGTTGTTTCCAAGGTTTGTGACTTCAAGTTGTGCCGCTCTGAACCCTTGGAGGATGTGGCCATTTCTCTGCCAGGCGTTCAGCTGTGGGACTCCAGGTGGGGCCACTGCAGGTGGGGCCACTCCAGGTGGGGCCGTGGCCACCAAACGGCTCCTCGAGGGCGCTGGCTGGCAGCTCTGAGTTCGATCGGCACCAGCTCTGGGAATGGGGTGCTGACTCCACGGCACCCCCCTGCCCCCCAGAAATAAAATCCTAATTCCTTACTTTGTGCTCAAGGTCTAAGCGATCTGCCCTGCTGCCTTCCTCGCCCAGCTCATTGCTTCCTGCCATACCCACCTCCCTTGTTCCTTGGACAAGCCAAGCCAGTTCCTGCCCCAGGGCCTTTGCTCGTGCTGCTGTTCTCTCTGCCTTGAAGGCTCCGTCTAAATTGTCTCAAAGCTGCTCCCTCTCAAAGAGGCCTCCCTGACCACCCGACTCCTTTTCTGGAAGAGTGTGCTCGGGACTCGGTGCAGACACCGGCTCCGTGGGGTGGCCGTCCTCGCACAGTGCCTGGAATGTCGTGTTTGTAGAAGGAACAAGGGGGCATTTCCGAAAGCAACCCTCTGAGCCGGCTGTTACCCAGGGGAGTTCGCTGAGGCTCCAAGGTGCTGAACAGCTCCTGGTTACACAGCCCTGCGGCTGGGGGCACGTGAGACCCCAGGCTCTGCCCGTCCTCCACCCGCACCTGCTTGGCTCTGCCGTGTAGGTGTGAACGCTGGGTGTCTACACTCGCATGGTCCAGTGGAAGCATCTGAGCAGCACAGCATTGTAGACGTTCGAGGAGCCATACTAAACAAAGGAGAACCAAACGGGAAATTAATTGCAATCATATAGTTTATTTAACTCGATGGCATCATCCTAACGGGATTCATATAAAAATTACCAACGAGACATGTTACGCTCTTTACTTTCCTGTGAAGTCCGCGGAAGCTGTGGGCTTTTCCCGCGGAGCACACCCGCCTGGGGCAGCCCCGTTTCCAATGCCCACCGTCCAGGCCTAGCCTTCGCTTTGTGAGGCCACCCAGTGCCCGTGACATGGATCTTCATTCACAAGTTACAAATCAATTCTGGGTTTTAAATATATATATATTTTTATTGATTTCAGAAAGGAAGGGAGAGGGAGAGAGAGAGAGAAACATTAGGGTGAGAGAGAATCATTGATCGGCTGCCTCCTGCACACCCGCTACTGGGGATCCAGCCCACAGCCTGGGCATGAGCCCTGATTGGAATCGAACCGTGACCTCCCGGTTCATACATAGGCAACCCCTGAGCCACACCCATCAGGCATTCTGGGGTATTTTAAACTTCACTTCTGTTTGTAAGTTTTGAAAATAAAATAATTAATAGGGAGTTAAAAACAACCCTGAGAATGGCTTCCCTGCTTGCTGGCGGCTTCTCCCTTTCTGGGGAGCCTGGACTAGTCACAGGCCCCGGGCCCCGAGATGATGAGTTAATTAACGCCTGCCTGGGCACTTTTGATCTTCAAGGAGTGGTGCCCACTCGGCTGAGGCTGCTGCTGGATTAATTGCCCTGAACTGAGAAAGCCTTGGCGGAGATACAGGGCACCGAGGGGTTTCATCACGACAAGTGGTTCCGAAATCCGCTCTGGCACCAGCGGAGGCCTGGGTTTGGACGCCCAGCTGGCCCCCACATGCACAGCTGGGTGCCGGCAGCTGTGCCCTGCCTGTGTGCCCAGGGGCATGTGCCCTGCGGAGGCGGCGGTGCATGCAGGGTCTCCATTTTCCAGATGAGAGAACTGAGACATGGGGCAGCTGGGCCTGGGTGTGCCCCTCCCCATTCCCCTGGCACCTCTGACCAGGGATCAGGTGGGCATGGGCCCCAGGATTGCGGGCAACTCTCCCTGTGACAGCACCCTTCACGATCCTGCGGGGAGCTGCAGGACAAATGCCACCCGAGTGACCTTGGCACATCACCGGTCTGGGCGGAGCAGCAGGGGCCACGGGAGCTGGTGCCCAGGGAGGGTCCCTCATCAGTTCTGGGACCGTCTGGAAAGTGGGTTTAGGGTGACCGTGGGCTGAGCACCACCAAGGGCTGGGCTCTCTGAAAGTCCTCATCTGAGGACATTTTCCCATTGATTTCCCCGAGAGAAGGAAAGACAGACACATCCATCTGAAACACATCGACTGGCTGCCTTCTGCACTCGCTCTGACCAGGGACGAGCCTGCAACCGAGGTACATGCCCTTGACTGGAATCGAACCCAGGACTCTTCGGTCCATAGGCCGACACTCTATCCACTGAGCCAAACCAGCCAGGGCTCTGACAGCCCTTAAGAAAGGCCCTTTGCCCGCCTCAGCTCTGCCTGGCTCTGAGGTGGACCAGGCCTTCCTGACCCTCCCTGGGTGCCAGGAGGGGCCTCCGGGGGCGGGTGCCCAGCCAGTCATCTCAGCTGTGCAGTGGCCTCTCGCCACCTATTTGGAGCACCTGACTCACCTTAATTACGGGCCTTGGGCACGTCGGGCAAGGCTGGGCTCCGGAGAGAGCTCCGGAGGCGGCTGGGCATCCCCTGCCCACGTGCACCCTCCCTCCCACCAGCAGCTCCCCAGCCTGGGGACCCCTGCCCCCTCTTCCACCAGGTTTCTCCCGCTGGCCTCCCGACACACACCTTTGGCCTGTGTTTTCCTGGGTCCCCGCCCAGGGAACCCGGAACCGGGCCTTGGCTTCCTCCTACTCAGGTATGTTTAGCCTTGTTATCAAATGTTTGCCGTGATCCGTGCGAACCTCATAGGCTGAGGGAAACTCCGTTCCCGGCGGAAAGCAGCACGCAACCACGCCTAACCCGTGGAGAACGCCCGGGGGCGGGCTGGGCAGGTGTGGTGCCCCCTCCCGTCAGGCCGCAGAGGTCCCCTCAGCCGAGCATCCCACAACCCCTCCCCACACAGCCCCAGCTCCAGGTGCTGGAGTCCGAATAGGGGGTGCTGAGGAGGAACCAAGGTCCGGGAGGAGGGGCATGCAGGAGTGGTTCTCCCCAGGTCACCTCTTGGTCCAGTCAGTCCTCCATCTCCATTTCCAGTTCTCAAAACAGCTGCTGCCAGTTCCTTCTGAGGACGGGGGAGGGTGGGGTGGGCTGGGTGCTGGGGTCCCTGTCCCACCCCAGGGCAGGCCTTGGTGCTTGGACCCGTGTGGTGCCCCAACTCCCCCAGGCGGCTGTTTTTGCCACCCTCACGAAGCCACAGCCGCTGTTGTTGTGGTCGCTATGACGACGTGAGCGGGTTTTATTTTTAATAGCGGCTTGAGATTAGGAGGAGGGAGGGAGGGAGGCCCGCCTGCTCCCCCCAAAGCTTTCCAGTCTGGGGCAGGCTTGACCCTGCTCCCCTTCCCGCTCTGGTCTGAGATGATCCATGCCCCCAGATCTCGCTGCTGGCCCCAGATTAGAACAGGGTGTCCCTGAAGTGCCAGGCCGCACAGAGGGCATGGACCCCAGGAGCGGATCCTGTGCAGCACCCTCTTCTCCTTCGTACCCACCCCTGGTACCAAACCGAGTCCTTTAATAACCCCAGGGACTGTCCTGGGCCCTGCCTGCCTGCCCAATACCAGGGTCTCAGCTGGGTGGCGCGGCCACTCGCAGATGCATGGGCATCAGACGGCTCCCACCGGCTCCAGCCAGAGGCCTGGCAGCGGTGTCTGCCTGCTTTCCAGAAACTTCCAGGGGTCTCTCTCCGAAGCGATACAAGGTTCCACCTGGACAGACAAGGGCTGGCCTTCACGTGCTCCTCATGGTCTCCAAGTTCCCCTGCTTCTGCCTGGGCCCTCCATCCCGACTCTCCACGGGCTGCGGGGCTGCGGGGCTGTGGGGCCCGTGTTGTGGGGAGGCCGCAGGGGCGTGAAGGCCTCTGGAAGGAACGTCAACCGAGGTCCTCTGGGAACCGCAGGAGGAGCTCCCCACCCCCAGTATCTGGGGGAAGGCAAGCGCCCTGAAGCCCTTCTGGACTCGGCCTTGGAAATGCCAGGGGCGGCCCAGCCCGAGAGGAAAGCGGGCGGCGCCTTCACTGCCTGGGCGGGGGGTCGCCTGCCCGCCGCCAGGGCCCTGGCTCTGGGGTCCTGGCCCCGCGCTCCTCTTGCTCTGGTCCTGAACTGTCGCCCGCTCGAGGGACGAGCACTGGCGGGCGACGGGGTCGACGCCGGTTCCTAACGCACCTGGTCGAGGAGGGTGAGTCCTCCAGGTCGGGGCGCACCCACCCTCCGTGGAGGCGGGCGGTCCAGCCGCGCACAGGCCTCGGCTCCCCGCTGGTGCTGCCCCCGCACCGCCGCCGCGTCGCGCCCAGGCGGGAGGTGGCGCTCTGTGCGCCCCGCGGATCCGGCGTCCGAGGCCCACACTCTCTCCGGGGGTTCCCGACGAGCGGCTCCCTTCTTCCCCTTCCCCACCATCCCCTCGAGTTCCCGGCTCAGGCCGCGGCCCGGCCTTCCACGCAGGAGTGGGGACTTGGGGGACCCTGCAGCCCCCGGGCGCTCCCGCACCTCGGGATGTGGGTGGAGGCTCCGCATTCAGACGCCCCAGGCATCGGGTCGTGGGCTGGGGCGCGTGGCCGCCACCAGGTGAGTGCCCAGCAGCGCCACGAACCCCGCCCCCCTTTCCACCGCGGCCTCACTCCCCTCCTTTTATGGCGAGGGGGAGGGGGCCCTGGGTCCCAACGTGGAGAGGCCGGAGCGCCGCGCGGGGCGGCCTGCTTTTGCCCTTTTTGGCGTCGCAGCTCCGGCGCTGCCCTCGGCTGCCGCTGGGGCCGAGGCGAGTCGGCTTCTGCGCGGCCTCCTCCCTCCCGGCCGGGACCGCAGCACCGCAGCGGGCGCTGGCGGTGGGCGAGGCCGCGGGAGGGGCGCGGCCCCCGCGGCTGTGCTCGGAGCGGGCGCGAGGTTTGGATGCGTTTTCCGGCCCGCGCGAGCGTGTGTGTGTGCTCCGTGCGGCGGCGGCCGGGCCCGTGCGGCCCCCGCGTGCTTCCGAGGTGCGGGTCCCGGGCCTGGAATCCGGGGGAGGCGGGAGGGAGGGAGGGGGCGGGGGAGGGGCGCGGCGGCGGCGGCGCTATAACCCCCTCCCGCCGCCGGCCGGCTCCACACGCGCGCCCCGAGGAGCCCGCACCACTCCCGCGAGCCGGGCCTGCCCGCGCTGTCCCTCTGCCGGGGGCGGCTCTGCCCGGCTCGGCCCTGCGCCCGCCCTCAGGCCCCCGCGGCGAGGCCCCGTGCGGCCGGCGGCGGCTGCCCGGCTCGGGCCGGCGGAGGGCGGAGCACGGCGCGGAGCCGAGGGCGCGCCGCGGAGGGGCGCACGCAGGCCGCCGGGCCGCGCTGTGCTGGGCCGCGCCGTGCCCGGCCTGGTGGCGGCGGCGGCGGCGCCGAAAAGAGGCCGGAGGCGAGCGCGGGGCCGACGGTGGGCGCGCAGGGCCGCCCGCAGCCCGCAGAGCGCGCGAGCCCGAGGCCGAGCGTGGCCGGGCGTCCAGACAGGTGATGGGTGGTGCGGCGGCGGCTCCGGCCTCGCTCCGGGCTCCCTCCCGGGGCTGATGCCCGCGAACGTGCAGAATTCCCGGCCAGGTCGCTCCTAAAGCTGCGCCCGGGAGCGAGCGCGGCGGCGGCCAGCACCGGGGACACACCAAGGAAGAAGCCCAGCCCCCGCCCTCCGCCCCTTCCGTCCCCACCCCCTACCGGCGGCCCAGGAGGATCCCGGCGCGACGGGCGCGCACTCCTGCTCCTCCTCCTCGCCGCGCTGCCTCCTCTGCACTCGCCGCTCGCGCCGGGCGCGCTCCGCCCGCTCGCAGCTCCGCGCCACCCTCCGGGCCGCGCTCCCTGAGGGATGGTACTGAATCTCGCCGCCACAGGAGCCCGGCTGGAGTGCCCGCCCCGCGGCCTCGCCTCCTCGCCGAGCCGCCAGCGCCTCGGGACGCGATGAGGACCTGGGCTTGCCTGCTGCTCCTCGGCTGCGGATACCTCGCCCATGCCCTGGCCGAGGTAGGTGCCACCCCGCCCCGTGCCCTCTGACTGCCGGGCGCACGCCCCCTGCAGTCGCCCGCGGCCGGGGCGCCCCGGCTCGGCTCTGCAGGGCGCGTCTTGATTCCTGTTGGGTGCTCGGTGTTTAAATTTTCCCAACTGGGTTCTCTTTTCCGCCCGAGTGGTGCTGGTGAGTTTCCAGCGTGTGGCGTCGCTCTGCCGAGGAGGGACGAGTGGCGGCAGGGTGGACGAGTGGGGAGAAACTTCGGGGGGCGCGGGCTTCTCTCCGGGGAGGGAACCGGGGCGCGGCGGGCAATGCAGTGTCGGGGTGCGGGGACCGAGGAAGGGGGTGTGTGTGAGCCGGTGGAGCCGGGGAGGGGGAAGAGCGGCCGGGAAGCAGGTAGGGCCCCCGGCGGTCCGGGTGGGCAGCGCGGAGCCGCAGCTCCGGGTACCCGGGGCCAAGCCTGGCTGAGCGGCTGGGCCGGCGCAGTCCCGCCCGCCTGGGCCTGCTTACAGGTGGCTGGGCCGGGCGAGCCGGGCCGGCGCCCGCAACCGCCCTGAGCTGGCGTCTTTCCCCCACCCCTCGCCCCCGTCTCGCCCCGAACCCCAGGGGCTCGCTGTGAGCCAGGACTCTCTCCAGCCCCCGTCGTGGGAACTTCGTGCTCCAGACCCCCAGGAACCCCGTCCCTTTAAAAATCGGGACGGAGTCGGGAGGCCGAGCGGTGGGGGTTGTCTGGGCAGGGACCCGGGAGCCGCCGGAGGTAGAGATTTAACCCTCACATCCCTGCAGCTTCCCCGGCCGCCGGCTGGATTTGGGGCGTCCCCGTCGGCGCTAGGGCCGCTGCTGGGCCGGAGCGGGTGGGGCGCGTGAGTGTGTGCGGGTGTGTGCGCGTGTGGGAGCCGCAGACCCTCTCCCCGCAGGGTCGCGGGGGCCGCGCGGGTGAAACCCAAGCCCGGCTGGATTGGTGTTAGGGCTGCCGCGACTCCCGCCGCCCATCCGTGACGCATTTCAACTTGAGCTTCTGCATGTTGATTTCACTCCTCAATCAGAAACTCCCGGGCCCCTGGCGGCACCCGGGCCGCCTGAAACTGACACCCCGCGCGGAGGGGCTGGGGTCGGGGTGGGGGTGGGGGTGGGGGGCTTCGGTTTGAAAATTTAGAGGTGGGGCGGGCTTTTTCTTTTGCAGAGGGTAGACGTGGATGGGGGCGGGAAATTTGGGGTCTCCCTCAGCCCCGCCCCGACCCCCGCTCCACGGCCAGGGCGGGGGTCGGGTGGCCTCCGGTGCGAGGTGCTCACGTGGGGCGGGGCCGCGCGCTCGGGGCGGGGGCCGGGGGCCCCGGGCTGACTGTGTGGCTCTGCTTGCAGGAGGCCGAGATCCCCCGCGAGGTGATCGAGCGGCTGGCGCACAGTCAGATCCACAGCATCCGGGACCTCCAGCGACTCCTGGAGATAGACTCCGTAGGTAAATCGCGCCCCTTCCCTCGCGCGCGGGGAGTGAGTGCGCCCCGCGAGGCCTCCGCGTTCGGGTTCGGGCCGCCTCCCGCGCTCGGCCGGGCGCCCGGAGGAGCGCACCGAAAGGTCAGAATCCAATCCCGGGCCATAAAAGCCCCGGCGGATGAGTCAGGAGTTTCTCTTCCAATCGCCACTCTCTCCCGCCGCGCCGCGGGCTGCGCGCTCCCCGGAGTGGGTTTTGCCGTTAAGGAACTTGCCGCGTGTGTCACGGAGAGTTCAGCCACACCGAGGGCGCCGGTGCCCGGCCAGGTGCGCCTGCCTGGGGCCTGCCCTCCAGCCGGGAGGCGGGGTGGGCGCCGGCCCAGGCCCCGGGCTCACAGCCCTGGAGGTGGACCAGGGGCCAGGGGTGCAGGCTGGGCGGGTGGCCCGGGTGGGGGTCCCTTTGGCGTCCCCAAGAACTTGCCCCACGCCTGCCTGAGGCTGCGCTTTCCCGGTCGCTGGAGGCCTTGCCTTCTCTGTTTTCACAAGGCAATAAAAAGGTGCGCCCGGGAGACACTTCTGGTGTTTGGGGACATTTCGGGGCCGGCCCTTAGGCCCCGGAGCCCAGCCACCGCCGACACGTTTATGTGTGAGGCGGGCGGGACATGCTCTGGTGTCTGGACCGGGGCGCAGGTCGGCGACCCGGGGTGGCTGGTGAAGGGGAACAGGGGGTGTTGGGTGGCTTTGCCGGGGTGTGGGCCAGAGAGGGCCGGTCCAGGAGAAAGACACGTGTCTAGTGTGGGAACCGCGCTCCTATCGGAGAGCCTGCTATGGACTGAAACAGGAGGACATGGAAGCAGCAGGGGGTTGGGGGAGGTGGAGGGAGACGGGGAAGATTTCTCTCTGGAAAGAGGTGGGTGTGGGGGCATGGAGGGCAGTCCCACGGTCCCGCTATTTGGAAGTTTGTACCTAATTGTGGTGCAGAGGCCTGCACTGTTTTCATTTCGTGCCAAGACCGTCCTCCAGCGGGCCGGCCGGCGGTGTCTGTTCTCCTGACCCAGGAAATCCTTTGGCCGATCCTTATCGGCAGGGGTAGGGTTTCACTGGGAGATCGGAGCTGGGCTGGGGGGAGTGTTATCTGCTCCTGGATGTGTAGCCCCGGGGAGAAGGGTTTGTTTTTGGGGAGCCAGGAAGGTGAGTCCCTGTGGGTTTGTGGGTGGGGTGGGGAAGACTGCCTCCCAGAGAGAGCTCCCCAGCTTTCTTTTTTCTTGTTCTGGCTCGAGGAAGGGAAGGCCTGAGGAGCCGGGGTCCCCGCGGGAGGGCTGTGGGACGCCCGGGAAATGGGCCATCGACTCTCTGCAGGGCCCATTCTTATTCCGGTCTCTGCAGCCCCGCCGCCCCGCCCCCACTGTGAATGCCTTGCTGGTGGCTTTCCTGGGGGGCGGGGAGGAGGAGGGGGGGAGGGGGGAGGGGGAGGGGGAGGGGTGCTCGGGCCCAGAGCCTCTGGGGGTGAGGGGAGGGGGGTCTCAACCGAAAAAGCTGGGATTCACCAGTCAGTTCTTCGCTGGTTTCGAATTGCCCCTCATAAAAAGCTCCAGGGGCTCCCCTCCCCCCGACCCCAAGGAGGGGGGTGGGTGGCTCACCTGCCCTGGCCTACCTGTCAGACTTTTGTGCCCGGAGATTTGGGGTGAGAGGAGAGCAGGGCCTCCCTTGCTCACTGTCTTGCCCCCAGGGGGTCCTTTGTGACCCACACCCCAAAGTATTTATCCTGGCCGCCTCCCCTTTCTCAGACCTGGAAGCTGGAAACCAGAGAAGACCGTGGCCTCTGGCTGAGCACAGGGGTTGCACCTGTTGCTTCTAGAGCTCGCGGGGGAGGGGGTTCCCCAACCCCTGTTCCTGCCCAGAGTGGAGAGGGGCCGCAGCGGGGCTGCTGGGAAGGCTGTAAGCAGCTGTGGAGGATCAAGCTGCCCTCCAGATCATTGCCAGCCACCCCTCCCTCCCCCGGGTCAGTGGGGAGGGGCTGGTGCGGAGAAACCCCTCCACCCTGCTGGGTGGGGGTGGGTGGGGGGGTGTTTCCAAGTTGACCCCAGTGGGAGGCCAAACCCCAGGAATCAGAACTGAGTGTTTTTAAACGGAGTGGCTCCTCCCTCCTGTGGACGGAGCTTTGTGATTGGTGTGTGGGATGTGGGGCTCCTCCCAGTGACCGGGCTGCAGTCCCATTTCACAGGTGAGACACTGAGCCTGTGAATCCCATTCTGCGTGTGTGGGAGAAGGGGCTCGATTTCCCATGTGTGCTGTGCGTGTGTGTGTGTGTGTGTGTGTGTGTGTGTGTGTGTGTGTGTGTGTGTGTATGGAGTTTGGGGCCTGTTTGTCCAGTGGCTCGGGAGCTTTGTTCTGCGCGGTCTGGCCCAGTGCCCGCGGGTCATTGAGTAAGCGATACATAAAGATCCCATCTCGGGCCATTAACTCTGCTCCAGGACTGAGGCCTGAGGACTCCTTGGCTGTGCCCAAAAGACAGAAGGGAAACACAGGTTACCTGTCCTCGGAGCAGTGACGGGCAGCCCTCTGAGCCACCAGCGGGAGTTCCCCCGCCCGCAGTCCGGCGGGTCTGCTGACCACCCATCGTGATGGGCGGAGGGTGGGCTTGCATGACCAGAAGCGATTTCTGCCGTCTCGGCTCCAAACCGGGTCGGATTTCTGCCGGTGGGTGATCTGGGAGGCCTGGGCGGGGGTGAGGGCTGAGAGGAACACGGTCCTGTCATACGTGTTTCTGTTTGTCATGCCTCCTCGTGGGCCTCAGTAGGCCCAGAGAGGTGTGGTGCCCCCTGCACACATGGGGCGGGGTGGGGGGACACTGCGTGTTGAGGTCAGAGGTCAGCAGTCGGTGTTGAGGTCAGAGGTCAGCAGTCGGCACGGGGCTGTGGGAAGGCATCGAGAACCGTGCTGAACGCTGAATTCTCTGTCGGCCGAGGGTGGCCCGGCTGCTCTCTGCTCTCCAGTTCAGCGATAGCGAGAGGGCCACCACGGGACGTGACTCATAGACGTCCCTCTTTTCGTGAAAGAGGGCTTCTTGGAACCGTTGGTTGATGGGAAATTCTTACAGCATGAGTAGTTCTGTTCTGATCTTATTTTGGGTCTCAAAAAAATAGTGGTCGTGGAACATTGAGTCATTTTAAGTGAAAAGTTGGGTTCCGCTCAGACTTCAAAAGAGCGCGTCCCTTGCCCTTGGCCCCGTGGGCATGGTGCTCGTTCTTGGTTTAGGACGAGTGGGCAGTGTCCGGGCCTCGTGGGGCCAGGGTGCGCCTGGCGGGCGAGGAGGGGCGGGCGGGGACCTTTGTGCGGCTGCTGGAGCTTCTGGCTACGGCATGACTTCTCAGGACCCCGACTTCTCAGGACCCCGACTTCTCAGGATCCCGTCTTCTCAGGACCCTGACCCTGGGCATCACTGGGAAGTGGCGGGGGTGGAGGGAGAAGTGGCACAGCCCCCTGCTGGGTCTGGGCAAAGGCGGAAGGCAGATGACCCACCTTTTCCCTCATTCCTCTGAGACCTGGGGGCCCTGGGGAGGAGAGGCTGGGGGGGGGGGCGTGTGTTTGGGGGGCTTTCGCTAGCCCAGGGGACCAGAGTCCAGTTTTGATTGGAGCTCTGGGGCCCCCCACCCCCACAGCGTACTTTGGGATCCTCAGGGACTTGGGGGCCGAGGCCTTTTCTTCCTGCAAGTGCCTGCGTCTGTTGGTCACCCTGCTCAGTCCTGCAGCTGCTCCCTGTGTTTCTTGGGACTCTCCCCTCAGTGGACTTGCTTCGGGAACAGTGGGGTTTGCTGTCAGCCCGCCGTCTGGCCCTGTCTCCAACGCCTCCAAGGCTAGGACCCTCCGTGAGGGTCGGGTGAGGGCTGGGGGGTGCGGGGAGACGCAGGCACGTCCAGCAGCACCCGCCTGGCTGTCCTCCGTTCAGCCCCTTCCCAGGGGCTGTCTGGGAGGTGGGCCCAGCTGGGAGCAACTCGCCGGTGGGTTCTGGGTCTTTGGACCCAGAGGGCAGGCCTTGGGCTTCCCTACCCGGGCAGCCCTCACCTGGGCATCCTTGGAGGAGGTGCTATAGGGGACACCCTGCCCTCCCCACAAGTCACAGCTTTGCCGCACACTGCGGTGAGTCCCCCACCCGTGTAGGCTTGGTGGGGTCGGTGGGGTGCCGGGCAGCTGGGAGTCTTTCACACCCTGCACACCCGGACACTCCCCATGTGGGATGGACGTCTCCTGGGGAACCCTCTGTCTTGGGGCTGAGCTGCAGGAGGTGCTGTGGTCGGGCCTGGGGGGTAGCTGGTTACCTGTCTTTTTGTGCCTTTAGGGGTCGAGGATGCTCTGGAAAGCAGCCTGAGGGCCCACGGGGGCCGCGCCTCCAAGCATACCCCCGAGCAGCGGCCTGTGCCCGTTCGGAGGAAGAGAAGCATTGGTGAGCGAGGGGCTGGGGCTGTGGGGGCCGGAGAGGGGCCCAAGGCAGCTTCCCTCCTTCCTCCTTCGAACAAAGGCCCAGCCTGCTCAGGGGCCCCTCCCTGCTGCCGGGGTGTCTCCCTGCCCAGCCCGACCCTGCCTGCCTGCCTGCCGAGAGCCCCTGGAGAGGGAGCCGTCATAAATTCCTAAAGTGCCGGTCTTGTTGGGGCCTGCTCCCGGGAGGCCTCGCTGGGAGATGTGCGTTTCATTTCCAGTTCGTCATGCGGATCCTGGCCGGGCAGAGGCCCCTTCGTGCCCCCCCCCCCCGCCCCCCACTCCCTGCTCGGCTCCTGGGGCTCCCTCGGCCCGGGTTTGGGGATGTTGGTTCTTGTCCGTCTCACAGCAGCCCAGGTCTGTGAGAGCTCGGAGGGGCTCGGCCGGGCTGTGGCCTATCCCGCCCCACGCCATCGGGCTGCCTGCTTCCCCGGCTGCGGCCTGTGGGCCCTGCTTGGCCATGGGCAGGCGACCCCCACCCCAGCTTTAGTTCCCTCCGAGGTGGGTCTTGTGGCTTCGACTGCTGAGCGTGGCGTGGGTGTGACTCCTGGCTCAGGTAGACGGGCGCTCCCCAGCGATAGTCTGTGACCACAGGCCGCGTCCTTGCAGCACCCGGACTCCCTGGAGGGTGCGGGTCCCATCAGCCCGGGAGGGGCCGTAAGGGGCTGGGCCTAAGGCCTCTCCTGGCTCCACCCCCAGCCCATCTGGTCAGGTTCCCGGGACCCTCTCACCAGGTGGTGCTGGGAGTGCAGCGCTTCCCTCAGGGGACAGCAGTTGTGGGTGGCTTATTCTTGGGGCACAGGTCTCTGCTGGGTCTCCCAGGCTCCCCGAGGCCTTCCCACCCGTGTGAGGAGGGGTGTGGCAGCTGACACGGGGTGGAGGCAGAGGATGTTCCTCCGTCTGCAGGGTAGCGCCCCCTCCGTGCTGGCCGCTGGGCTGGTGCGCGCCTGGGGTGTGCGAGTGGGTGCTGGGAGGCAGCTTCGATGGGTGGTTGCAGACCCTGCTGGCCGGGCTCCCTGGGCCCGTGTCTGGGTTCCAGGGGTGGGTTTCTCGTCTGTCAGTCCCACCCTGGTGTCCTGTCCGTAAGGCTTCTGGCTGGACCATGGACAGTGCGAGGCGCACAGAGCAGAAAGATCCAGGTCCTCCTGGGGGGCTCGGGGGCTGGGTGTCCGGGCCTGGCTTGTTCCATGTCCTTTTTTGCTGCGCCGGCCGTGTGACCCCTCCTCTCTGCGGCCGCGTCCTTCCCCTGGGTTCTCCCCACGGGGCCCTCGAGCCCCCGCTCATCCTGGGACAGCTCAGCGACCCCCTGTGGGGTGTGGGGACCCTGGGGCTGTGACACATGTCCCATTGGAGGAAGCAGCAGCTGCACGCCTGGTTGCCCTGGGCCCGGGCCCAGCCCCGGAGGGGCTGCAGCCCTGGCTTGTGGGGGCGGGGTCAGTGGACAGGGGGCGGGGTCAGGGGACAGGCTTGGCCTCCACACTCACCAGGCTGTCCCTCTGCAGAGGAAGCCGTGCCCGCCGTCTGCAAGACCAGGACGGTCATTTATGAGATACCTCGGAGCCAGGTGGACCCCACGTCCGCCAACTTCCTGATCTGGCCCCCGTGCGTGGAGGTGAAGCGCTGCACCGGATGCTGCAACACCAGCAGCGTCAAGTGCCAGCCGTCCCGCGTGCACCACCGCAGCGTCAAGGTGAGCCCACGCCACGGCTGCCCCGCGGTCCGCGAGGAGCCGGGGCCCCGGGCCGGGGAGGCCGGCTGTGCAACCACGGGTCTCGTCTCCTCCGGGTGGGTGTCTGGGGTCCCCTGCACGACAGGAAACAGTCGGGAGGAAACGCCTTTCTTCACGAAGCCACCTTGGTCGGGGCTGGGGTGCTTGGCAGGTGGGGGTGGGTCCCTCAGCCTGCACGGACCCTAAAGCCTGTCCCCAGGACACGGGGGACAGGAAGGGGCTGCTGGGGTGGCCCCTGGGCATGTTACCTGTAAATCGGGGAGGGCACCCCCCTTTCATGGTGTCGATGGAGTGTTTCTCTGGGAGGGTCCTTCTGGGGGTGCTGTTTCAGGAGGGACAGGTGGCTGGGGCTGACTCACTGGGAGCCGAGTGAGACCTCTCCCTCCGGCTGGGCCGGCCGAGGTGCCCTCCAGGGCAGCACTGAGGGGGGCGGGGGGTGCAGGAAGGTCATGTAGGAGTTCCTTGTGCTCCCTACCTGAGTCCTGGGGGGAAATTCTGCTTCTTCAGGTCACTCTGGGTGGCCAACGGCTGACAGCTCCTCTTGGGACCTGGGTTCCCCCTCCGGCCTCACTAACCTCATCTGTAAAGTGGGTCTGAAGCTGGGCAACTGGGTGTCTGGGCTGGGAGCCCTAGAGAGCCAGCCCTTTAGGAAGGAGAGGGTTGGAGGGAGGCTCGGGGGCCCCTCCTGGCTTCTCAGGGGTGAGGCTGAGGCTGTGACTCCAGTGGCCGGCGCCCCCCCCCCCCCCCCCCCCCCCCCCCCCCCCCCCCCCCCCGTCTAGGCCCCTGGGTGTGGGTCCTTCCTGGGCAGCAGGCCTGCACCCCCCGCTGAGCCTCCCTGGCAGGTGCGCCCACCCTCCTGGGTGGAAGGGGTCAGTCGGTGTGTGTAGAACTCATGCCTTGACTACGTGTTACTTCCAAGCCCTCGATGCCCTGCTGTCCAGCCCCTGTGTCGGCCCCGCCTCCGTGTGAGGTGCAGTGGGGAACTTCCTCAGGGAGGACCAGGTCTCGGCCGGCCAGCTGTCACACGGGAAAGCCCTTTAGACCCAAACCTGGGCCTCCCTGGCCTCGGGGACCAGGGCTCTGCCCGCGCGTAAGCTGAGGAAGCACATTCCACGGCCCGAGGCCCACGGCCACACGCAAGGTGCTCCCAAGGCCGGGAACGCTGGCCGGCGCTGGCTCCTCACACTGCCCCGGGCGGGGTCCTGGCTCAGACGCCGGGCAGCAGGGAGGGTGGCAGCAGGGTGGGTGTGTGGGGCCGGCCCTCCCGGGAGGGCGCGTCTCTGCCTGGGGCTCAGGGCGGGTGGTGGAGCTGGACCAGGGCCTCCCCCTCGGGCCTTCATTGCCCCAACAGGGTCATGGTCAGCCCAGGAGGGGCGGGGACTCCATCCTGCAGCTGGGTCCGCCCGCGCCCTGCCCTGCTCTGCCCTGCCCACCCTCGAGGGCTGGCAGGAAAACATCCGGCCCAGACACTGGGGTTCTGGCTGAAGGGACAGAAGGTCAGTGGGAACAGGGGGCCATTGTGAGGGGCCGTTCCGCTCCCTTTGGGTGGAGGCAGAGCAGGCCCTCGGCCCCGAGGCCGCGTCCTGGATGGGCTGGGGGCAGGTGGGCGTCCTGGCGGGACGGCTCCGCCCTGGTTTTCTGCCTCCCCGGCCTTTGGAGTCACAAAGGCCTCTTACATACGGAGATAGCAGTCGGGCTGGGCGTGGTCACCCAAGGAGGCCCCGGAGCTTGAGCTTGGCCGAAGCCTGCCTGCTGGCCCCAGGCCCTGGGTGTCTGGACGTGCTGGGGTCGAAGGCCAGCCCCCTACGCTCATCTCCATGAGGTCACAGGTGTGGGCCTGGAGCAGGGCTCACCCCTCCTCAGGGACCTGGCCCCCTTCCCCTGTAGCAGCTTGATGGCAGCATCTGGAAGCAGGGGCCCCCGATCCCCCAGGGCCTCCCAGGGTCGGCAGGGACCGCCTGCCCTCAGCGGTGGGCTGGGGTTGGGGGCCGACTTCCCTGAGCAGAGCTTGTGTGGTCAGTGCTTGCTATCCGCTCCCTAACTGGCTCCCTGAGGAGCATGTCCTTCCTCGGCCACCCGTGTGGGCCGGGCCCTGTCCCCCAGGTCCACGCCTCGGGGTCAGGACAGTGGTGTGCCCAGTGGGTCAGGGTGAAGGAGCTGCTGTGAGCCCCTCTCCCAGGAGGGGAGCTGCAGATCGGGGCTCCCGTGTTGTCTGAGGGCCCGCCTGTGGGCAGGGACCGAAGTCCTTCAGGAATGAGCTCGGGCTGCCCCCAGGGCTCCAGAGGCTGGGACCCAGCTCCACCTGCTGGACTTTCTGGACCCACCCGCCCCCCCTGTGGTGCCCGGGACCAGCCTCTGTGTCCTGTGGACGGAGTTAGGGACACTTTGGGACCTCATGGCTGTGTGGGTCCAGCTTAGAGCCTGGGGGTGAAGGTCTCCAGCCGTCACATGCCCTGAGGTGTGCACGGGTCAGGGAGACCAACAGCTTGGGCTCGGGGAGCTGGCCTCCCCAGTTAGGACGGAGCCTCTGGGGTTGGCGCTGGTTAAGGACCGGGCTGGGACACGGGAATGCAGTGCCTGGAACTGTGGGGTCTGGAGCCGTCACACCCGAGGGCACGGGCTTCCTCCAGTTAGGACGTCCGCTGCCAGTTTCCCGGGGCCAGCTGTCCCGGTCCCTCCTCCCAGCAAAAGAACAAGCCTTGTCTGCTGCCTCGGTTTCCTCATCTGTAACGTGGGCGTGCTTGAGCCCTCGGTGGCTGTGAGCCTTACAGGGACTCACAGGGGGCTCGGTCAGTGCTGGGCATCACGGAGCATGCTCTGCCCTGACTCTGCCTGTCAGGACATAACCTGGTGGCGTCCCCTGCAGGGCGTGGCTCTCCCCTGTGTAGAGGGGGTGGCGTCCCCGCTGGATGCTGGGGTGCATTTGCCTGTGGTTCATTACACGGGCATCCTCAGCAGTGGGGAGTTGGGATGTTTGTTTTTAAGGTGCAGCCCAGACACCGAGATGCAAACAAAGGGGGGAGGGAGGAGGGACATGGGGACCCCACGTGGGCTCCCGTGTGGGTCTGGGGCTGAGGTTACGGGAACGGGGTCTCTGGGGCGCAGATGTCTCGTTCTGTGGGCCTGGCTGGTGTGGAGGATGCTTCTTAGAATTTAACATTCACAGCATGTTCTCGGGGGGACATGTGCCGTTTCCGGCTCGGACAGAGGTGCGGGCGTCCAGACCCGCGCAGGCCCAGAGCAGGTGCGTCGTCATCGCTGCTTGTTTCTCTCTGATAAACACGGGCCGTGGGAAGTGGTCAGTGCTGTGTGCACGTCGCCAGGGGACCGGCAGGGGGTGTTTCTGGAATGTGCTCCCCCCCCCGACCCCCGTGGTGGAGCACGCCTTGCCCCACTATGCCCAGGAGTCTGGGGGTCTCGGGGTCTCGGCTGAGCTGGGTCCCAGAGTCAGTCCCACAGAGGAAACTGGGTGAGGCCCGGGAGCAAGGCTCCCCCCATAATCACCAGGTGCCCGTTGGGGAGGGCTGCCCTTTGCCCAGATGCACCTAAAACACGGAATCAAACACCTTCCCTCACCACCACTCTCCCCGCCCCTCTCGCCCCCCACCCAGCTCCCACCTTGAAGCACATCCTTCAGACCCACTAGCACGCATGTGGGGTTTATTTTTTATTTTTAAAATATATTTTTATTGATTTCAGAGAGGAAGGGAGAGGGGGAGAGAGAGAGAGAAACATCCATGATGAGAGAGGATCATGGATCGGTTGCCTCCTGCACGCCCCCTACTGGGGATGGAGCCCGCAACCCGGGCATGTGCCCTTGACCGGAATCGAATCTGGGACCCTTCAGTCTGCAGGCTGACGCTCTATCCACTGAGCTGAACCAGCCAGGGCTGTGAGGCTTATTTTAAGTAAAATGGGACCAGACTACAAACGCTGTCTGAAGCTTGTTTTAACTCCTGCCTTTCCACTGGGAGGAGTGTTGAGGTCAGAGGTCAGAGGTCGGAGGTGGAAGGAGAGGCTCCCTTCTGGCTCACGCTGGGTCTGTCTGGGCAGGTGGCCAAGGTGGAGTACATCAGGAAGAAGCCAAAGTTAAAAGAAGTGCAGGTGCGGCTGGAGGAGCACCTGGAGTGCACGTGCACGCCCACCGGCCCAAGCCCGGACTTCCGCGAGGAGGAGACAGGTGAGCCGCCCGCCCCTCCCTGCTCTTCCCCGGGTCTAGGGCTCTCGGCCTGGCTTCTGGGGCTGAGGTGAGCAGGGTTCCGGGGGCCGTGGGATCGGGCTGCTGTGAGCTCAGTCAGACGCTCGCTGACCAGCCAGCATGCCCTGGGGACCTGCTGGGGCGGATTCTGCCTCCGGGGGCATCGGCGGGGATGGGCCGAGCTGTGCGGCTCTGGCAGGAGAGGTTCAGGCTGCAGTGAGGGCGTGGGGTGGGGTGTGCATTCTAAGTCTCTGGCCCTGGTGGGTCGGCCAGTTGGGGTAATTAGGGGAGACCTGTTTGAGGAAGGTCCCCACTCTGGTGGGAAGGCCGGTGCTGGGCCGCTGGCTGCAGCGTTGCCCGGGGCGGAGGGCGGGGGGGGTCCTGGCCTCCCCTTCGGACACACTGCCTGGAAGCAGCTGGTGGTGTGGCGCCCAGGGGGCCAGGAGGTCGTGTGGCGTCGATGGATTAGGTTTCCTCCAGGAGACAAGCTGCTCGGGTGCTCATTCCTTCAGTGCCCGCCGCCGGACAGCCCTCTCTTAGGCCCGCTCACCCTCCCTGCCCTTCTGTTAACAGGAAGGCGTAGGGAGTCAGGTAAAAAGCGGAAAAGAAAAAGGTTAAAACCCACCTAACCAGCCAACCAGGTAGGAGCCGTGGCTGGACGGGCCACGTCCGGCGGGGGAGGCGCGATGGCTGATCACAGGGCTAATCACCGAGAGGAGAGGCTGCGGCCATGATTGGCCGTGATTGGCCGTGATTGCTCTGCGAGCTTGGTGTCCAGCTGGGCTGTGGGTCCCCTGCTCCCGTCCCCCGTGCCTCCCCTCCCGCCACACGGAAGGAAGCTGCATCCACGGCCCTGCCCGGAGGCCTGCTCTGGCTTTAGTCGTTTCCTGGGTGGGGCCAAGGCGTCTCCCGAGTGGCGTGATGGGAGTTTCCTGGCAGCAGCGGGTCAGCTCAGGCAGGTCACTTGCTCCGTTTGACAGGTGAGCACACTGAGGCTGATAGACATTGCAGGTGAAGGTTGCCGAAGGCTGAGGAGGTCTTTTAAGGTAGACATTGGTGCCTCACGGAAAGACAGGGAGACCAGAGCATGCGAGGCCGTCTCGAGGTATCAGCAGGGAGCCTCTTCTGTCCAGGATCGGTGCTGTGCATCCTCAGAGGTGCCTCATGGCCCAAAGTGGCTGCTAAAGCTCCAGAAATCACATCCACACTCCAGGCCGAAAGAACGAGTAAGGTGGGAAGAGGAAATCTCACCCAGGGCCTCGCTTTGATTGCATGGGCCATCCCTCCGCAGCAAGGGAACCTGGGAAATGGAGTCTTTTAGAGACGCATACTGCTTGGCCGAAGAAAACGGGGTCTGGGCAGGCAGGATCAGCATGGAGGAGGCGGATTCAAGCCTTCCTGGTGTTGGCCTGTTCGGCTCAGGAGAGCTGTCCTTCCTCTGGCCCGTGGCATCCAAGACAAATAGTGGCAAGAGGAATTCCTGGAGATAGGTGTCTGTGGGAGGCAGTGTGGCTGCAGGAAGCTGCCGGGCAGGAGCTCTTGAGGCCTGTGGGCCAGGTGCGCTCGTGAGGGGTCTCGGGGAGGAAAGGCCCCAGGTGTGGTGCGGGGATGTCTGAGCCTCTAGTCTATAGGCCACGGGCCAGCTGCCAACAGACCCTAACGTGAGAGGCAGGTGTCCTGCGTTCGGGCTCTGGGCCTGGGTGTGGTACAGGTGTTGGAATGAGCAGTGGACAGGTGAGGTAGCTGGGGTGAGCTGCTCTCAGCTCGGAGCTCAGTGTAGATCGGCCTGGTCAGAGACCCCTTCTGTCTGGCTGGTGGTATCCATCCTCAGCGTTGCCTCATGGCCCGATGTGGCTGCCAGAGCTCCAGGAACTGCATCCTGCCCTAGCTGGAAGAAAGAGGAAGGTGAGGAGAAAGACGGAAGAACCTGTTTGGGCCTTGGCTTCCCCTGTGTGTGCAGTGGGAGAAGGGGGCTTGCTCTCCAGCCTTTTTCTTTTGTGAGATCCTGAGAGCCTCGTCCCAGCTCTGGTCAGGATATTCAGAAAGGGTAATGAGCCCGAGGGCGTTTAAAAAACTTCACAAAAATGTCAAATGCTGAGACTTGCTGCTGTGTGTATACACATGTGTGCGCACGCGTGTGCATGTTCAGGTGTGTGTGCCCTAGGTGGGGTTGAGCGTTCCCTTACTGCGTGTGCTCATGGGCCCGCCTCTCAGTGTCTTTCTCTCCCTCTCCCTGCAGATGTGAGGTGAGGATAAGCTAGCGGCCCTTTCCCGGGACACGGATGTACATGGCGTGTTACATTCCTGAACCTACTATGTACGGTGCTTATTGCGGTCTTTGTTCTCCTCCGTGAAAAACTGCCTCCACGCGCACCCTGGAGAACAAAGAGACAGTACACGTTTGTTTAATGTGACATCAAAGCAAGTATTGTAGCACTGGGCGAGCCGGTCAGAGCTTCCTTGTCCAAAACAGAGCGCACACAGAACCAGAGCGGCTCCGACGTGCTTCACCCGCCGCGGGGATGGAGGGCGCCTGCGGACGGCAGCGGCGGACGCCACGCGGATGGACTTCTGTCCCGGGGTCACAGGTGCTTTGCCAAGGACACGGTGGACCTGCTCTTTGCGGAGGACAGGCCGGCGCCGCGGCGGCACGGGCACAGGAGCCTCTGGGAGTCGCCGTGGCGGTAGGAGCTGCATCTCCTTGCTGTAGTGTTTAAGTCTATACCGAACTTCCTGAGAGCCTTAAGTGGGTTTTTTTTTTTTTTTTTTTTACACCATAAAGTGATTATTAAGCTTTCCTTTTTACTCTTTGCCTAGCTTTTTTTTTTTTTTTTTTAAATTATCTCTTGGATGACATTGACACCGGTAACACCAGGCTGCTGTAACCGTCAGGACAGCGAGACGGTCTCTTTCCTAGCAGGATGCGAACGAATGAGATGTATTAAAATAAACATGGTATACCCGCCTATGCATCACTTCCTCCATGTTTCTGGCTGTACGTGCATTTGCTTTTTAATTTAAGCCATGTTGAGAGAACTGTGCGTGAACCAATCAGACGCTGCCCGCCTCCCATCCCCAGCGCTCCTGCCCTGGGCTCCCCCCGCCCCCGCTGCCCGTGTCTGGACACAACCCAAATCCTTTATTTTTGGTAAGATGTTACGCTTTCCGTGTACTCAACAGAAACGTGTGTGTGTTGTTTTTCGTTTTTGTTTTGTAAAGGTGACGTTTGTATTTTTATCTAATATTACCAGTTTTATATACCTGAGAGCCTGTTACGTTCTTTGTTGTTTTGTTTTTGTTTTTTTTTTAACCAAAAGGGAAAGAAAAACACACCAACAAAACCCATACACATGACACGCAGTTTGTGGTCGCGTTTTTCTAGGTGGGCAACTGAGTCCTGGTTTCATCTCTGGTCTCGGCCCGTTGTGGCCTCCGGGGCTCCTGGGAGGGGAGGTCACAGCCTCTGGGCCCGGGGTGTCCCTGGTTGGGCCCCCCCAGCCAGAACTTGGGGTGCAGCCTGCTCTCAGGACTGGAACCTGGTGGGCATGGGCCAGAGGAGCCCCTTCGCCGGTGCCTGTAGCCACGGAGATGGAGGCGTCCGCCCTTCAGAGCAGCCACGTGGATGAGGAGGGTGAAGTTCAGAGGTGGGACCTCGCTCCCCATCCTGAGGCCACACCCCAGCTGCCTGTAGGGTTGTCTTCAGTGTCTGTGTGTGTGTGTGGCAGGGTTTTTATAAAGAAACTAGTGGCCCGGTGCATGGGATTTGTGCACATCGAAAGGAAATTAATTAGAAGAAATATTTTAACTTCGCTCTCCACCCTTTCTCTATAACAGAAGTGTCAACCAAATTCACGATCGACAATGACAGATCAAAACACGCATGCGGTTGGCGCCAGTGAGAGCTTTATGTGTATTGCTCATGCACGAGTCAACTTAGCCTTTTATAGATACAGGACAAACTTGCTTAATTATATATGGGACAGACCTGCTTTCTGATGCAGCTAAACTTTTCCCAGCCCAGTGAAGCACCCCAACTTCTCTTTCAGGCAATTGTCAGCAACACAGCAGGAAATATCAACACGAAGCAGATTGTTATTATAGATCATGCAGGGAGAACAAAGGGTAAAATATTTAACTGCAGCAGTGTCTGACTATATTCTGCACAGCGAGAAAACCTGAAGTCATTTTCAAGGTCCACCATTTCTTATTTCTATTCAGCCTGGTCAAGTTTCTAATCTTTCTAAATCTCCGTTTTCTGGCTAATGAAAAGAAAATAGGATTCTACCAAGTCTCCTATCTGCCTACTCCAGGACTTCTGTGAGGATCAAATGAGATGAGGCATGTGAAAACGCTTCACAGACGTTTGGTTAAAGTGTAAAATGTTTGCACCTGGCTATAAAGCAAGTCGTGTTCCTGGGCTGAAGAAACACCAAGGAGGCTAGTTGCTAGGAAGAGGAAGCCGGGTGTTGCTAACGTGACATCATTGCTCGGATGGACACTTAGCATATTAGCCTTTTATATATATAGACTGGAGGCTCTCCAGCCCCGCCCCCTGCCGACCGGTCCACTGTTTGGGTGATTTGCGTATTACACTTACATAGGATTCCTCCAGCACACGTTTTCTCCGTGTGGTTATCAGAACGACGCCCCTGGGAGGTTGGGGCCGGGGGAAAGGGGTGGGCACGTTGGTTGGATCCCCTGGTTCCTGCAGGAACCTGGAGGGCAGGTCATAGCCTCTGGGCCTGGGGTGTCCCTGGCCAGGTGACCTGCCCAGGCAGGCCCCTGCGGGCACCTCCTCAGTGGTGTGCTTGACCCTGTGCCTGAGGATGTGTCTCATGTTAGACGTACGAATGTTATGTATGTGCTTGTTCTGTGAGACGCCGAGGACACGGCTGTTTTTCCTTGCGTGACACTGGCGGGTGAATGGTCTGCCCGAAGCCTCGTGTGCCCTTGGGGAGGAGAAGGTGTCCCCGGGAGAGACAGGTGCCCATGGAGCTGGTGCCTCCCCTCCGCCTGCTGGCTGCCCTCCTGCACTGGCTGGTCCTGGTCGAGCCGCGCCCTCAGCCTGCAGGCTGCCCTGCATTCCCGGCATTTCCCGGCGGCACCGGCACTGCCACCCTGGGCTGCACTGGATGTGGCCGGGCTGGCTCTCTGCAGTCCAGGAGCCCTGTGCCCTTGAGCCAGGGCTCAGTCGGGCCTCCGTGTGGGCTGCGCTCAGGCAGAGCGAGGGCCAGCCATGCGGAGGCAGAGGAGGTGGGGCCCTGGGGTCTCGGGTTGTCTGCCTCCTGCAGAAGCATGCCACCCCTGCCTCCGCGTGTCCATTCCTGCGGTTCTGGGCCCAACGTCGCAGCATCGCCGGGGCAGTGCCTGTGCGCCCATGCACCTGCATGGAGACCCGTGGTCCCCTGGCCACACCCTCCTTGCTGTTGTCAGAGGCGTCAGGATCTGGGGAGGTCAGGTGCCAGGCGATGGGCGTGCGGGTAATGTGGGGCATCTCCCTCTCTCCAGGCCCCGTGCCCGGCCTGGGAGGGAGCAGACCCGATTGAAGAGCAGACAGCCTGGCCGCCAGGGGCTGGTCTCACCCTTTAGCCCCTGCATTCGGGCCAGGCTCAGACCCCCTGGGTGTGCTCAGCCTCGCATCCCTCCAAGTCTAGTCCAGAGACGGAGCTGTGCCCTTGGCATGACCTTGACCCTCTAGGGGGGACCTGAGCCGAAGAGCAGTGATGGGGGGTGGGCAGCAGGTGTCTCTGAGGGCCATTCTGTCTGAGGGGCCAGGCTCCTGGCGGAGGAGGCGGCAGTGCCCTGGCGGGATGGGCCTGCCCCCCGCAGTGCCCTGGCGGGATGGGCCTGCCCTCTGCTTGATTACTCAAGAGCCAACTAGTTCCCATCTCGGATAGGGATGCAGAGTTCAACTTAAAAAATGTCGATTTGGATGAACCATGAAGGTGAAAGGGGTCAGGCAGTGCCCCCACCAGGGGTTGCCCGCATGGGAGGACGCTGTGGGCACGGATGCCCAAACCCCCGTGCAGGGCGTGTCCCCACAGCTGGCCGTGCCCGTCTCCACGTGGCCGTGGGCTTTGTCACCTGCACTCTAGCCCCCGCCCTCCCGCACTTAGAATCCTGCGCTGAGGATGAAGTTGGGAACCTGGGACCTCCTGCTGTGTCCTGCCAGCCTCACGCCCCATGGCTGAGAGCAGAGCGAGCACCTCAGTGCCCCTGGCGGGCGGGCCTGCTGACCCTCGGCCACTTGCTGAGCAGCCCAGAGGGTGGGAGGAGGAGGCTCGGCGGGCTAGTCCCTGCCCGGGGCTGCCCAGCATTGCAGCCTGGGGCATCTCACCATGTAGCCGGGGGTGTCTCCTGTGACCTTGGATGACCTTGCCATGTGACCTTAGCAAGTGGGTCATTTCTCTGTGGCTGTGCTTAGAAGGAATCTTGGGGTCTCCTCACCCCACCTCCCGGAGCTTCCCTGACCAGGAGGGAGAGTGTGTGCCCCTCCCCTCCTTCCTCCGGTGCGTGTGGGGCTGAGATGAGGGGTGAGCCAGGTGACCCCCCACGAGAGGATGGAGGCTTTGCTGCCTCCCCCCCGCCCCCCCCCCCCCCCTCCCACCCGCGGGCTGAGCTTCCTCGGGACGTGGGTCGCCAAGTGGCCCCTGAAGGGGCAGCAGGCTGTTTGCTCAGAGCCTGGGCCCTTGGGGCCCCTGGGGGCCTCGGTCCCTGACTGGGGCCAGGACCCCACCTGGCCTTGGAGCCGCTTGTCACCCCACATTCTCCAGCCCCCCACCCCAGCTCCCCCCAGCCGCCGAGGCTGGAATCCACCCCCAAGCTCCGAGGGGCCTGGGGCGCAGAGCGTGTGGCTTCTTCAGAATAAAACAGTGACTGTTCCCAGCCAGGCCCTCGAGCTGCCAAAAAATGCGGAGCATTCACCGTCTGGCCCCTGGCCGCCGATCAGTGGGCAGCGTTCCTGGGAGGACGCCCCGCACGCCCGACACCGGCTGCAGCGCCCAGGCCTCACCCCATGGTGCTCCCTGCCACGCGCTCCGCACTGCCTGGGAGGCTGGGGTGTGGGGTGTGGGACAGACAGGGGGACAGAAACACCTCCCCCTCCAACTGTCTCAGGCAGACACTGGTGGAGGGGGCACACATGGCAGGCTTTGGGCCTGGGCCACAACTCCTGGCCCCCTACCCCCCTCCACGGAGCATGGGCTGTGGGCCCCCCTCCCCCGCCCCCTCCCTGGGGGACTGGGCCCTCAAGGCCACCTTGTCAGACCCCATGTCCTGACTGGCAGGAACACACAGCCAGTGGTGCCTGCCTTCATCAGCCTCTGGGCCCTCGGCGGGCCGTGCCCTCTGCAGTTGGGCCATCGGAGGCCCTGGACAGGGAGGGCTTGGGGCCCGTCAGCTCTCTCGCTGTGCCCATCGCCCAGACTCGTGGTTGTCTTGTGGGCTGCGTGGGCCAGCCTGGGCGTCATCTCGGGCGGTTCCGTGGGATGAGGGACAACTTCCCCAGGTGCTGAGGGGGAGTCTGTTGGGCAGCTGGAGCCTCTGCTTCGCTGCTCCAGGGCCCTCCCGCCCCTCAGGGCCCTCAGGGAGGGCAGGCAGGTGGCACCTGAGCACAGCCCGCCACGGGTCCTGAGGGTTCCGTGAATCCCAGGGAGGGGCCCGGCCTCCCACAGCTGTGCTTCCGGAGGAGACGGCTGCTGCCGACTTGCCAGGACCTGTGAGCGGGAGGCGGGAGGGCGGCTGCCACCTGGGCCGAGGCTGCGCCTTGTCAACAGTCTCGGCTCAGCCCCACCGGCGCCTGAACTCTGCCTGACCTCAGAGGCACTTCCCCAGTGTTTTTCTGGGCCGGGGCCCGCGCCCTGTCCCCCGTCACAGCCTGGCAGCGCCCACAGCCTGCTCGGATGGCCTCCAGGGCCAGCGATGGAGCGCCAGGCACGGTCCCTGGCGGCCTGCAGGGCCGGGGCTGTGGCCGGGGCTCCAGGAGGTTCAGTCGATGGTTGGTGGGTTGGTTCACTCGTCCGTTCTCGGTCCGTGCACACCGAGGTGCAGCCCGTGTTGGGGGATGTGAGCTCTGGCAGCCCGTGACCTCACTCAGTGCCCGTGTCCTCACCTGTCAGGTGACTGAGCTGTGGGTTCGACCACAGGAGACCAGAGGCCCTCCGCTCTGTGCACAAGGTGATTCTGGGTAGTGCAGGATGGGCATTTATGACTTTGGATGACCTTGCCTGTGACCTTGGCGGGCGGGTCACTTCTCTGTTTTCAGAAACCAGAACGTCCTTTTCTGAGGCTTTTACAGGTCCAGCTCTTCTATCTGGGTCTCTGTCCATGGCGTGACGGAGGGCCATGTCATTCCCCTGCACGTGGCTGTCCGGTTGTCCCTCCTTTGAAACGGTCCTGGGCTCCGTTCTGCTCCATTGGTCTGTCTTCCCTTGTGCTGGGTCATCCTGTCTTCAGGACTGGACACTGTTTTGGGTCACTGTCTTTCCGTCCGAATGTTCGGATCAGCCTGTCAGTCCCATACACAAGCTGCTGGGGCCATAGGGACGGTCTGGGTTCTGTGGACCAGTGGGAGGTTGGCCACCTCGATGTGATCGTCCAACAGGGAACCCAGGACAGCTTCCCATTCATTCAAGGCCTTCGATTTCGTCCCATGCTGTTTCTGTGATTTCCAGTGTGTAAATCCTACGATTCGCTTGTCACACATATTCCCAAGTAGTTTATTCTTTCCGATGCCGTTGCACATGGAACGCTGGTCCTAATTTTTGGATGGCTTGTGGCTAGTGCGCAGTCTCCCACGCACGACTGGCTTCTAAGGATCGGTCTGTGTCCTGTAACCTTGCCGACCCGCTTGTTACGCTGATGAGTGTGTTCGCTGGGACTCCTGAGGGTTTGCTACATACGAATGAGTGGTTTCCTTCTTCCTTTCCAATCTGGTGCATTTTCTTTCTTTCTCTTGTTCCCTTGCCCTGGCGAGAGCCTCAGCACATCACGGAATGGACGTGGGCAGGGGCTCGCTCCTGACCGTGGGCTCTGTGCCCGTGCCCTCTATCAGGCTGGAGAGTCCCCTCTGGTGCTAATTTATTTAGTGTTTTTTGTTTTGTTTTGTTTTACTGGGAAAGGGGCCTGGGTTTTTTTTTTTTGTCAAACGCTTTTCCTGCATCAGTTGAGATGAGCATATGTTTTTTTCTTTATTAATAATCCATTGATATTTTTGTCTGTTGAACCAACCTTGCATTCCTGGGATAAATCCCACCTGGTCATGGGTATAATTATTATATTCATGTGTAACGGGTCGGTTTGCTAATATTTTGTTGGAGGTTTTGATGTCTGCACATGGAGGACTGTGGTCTGTGGCTTTCTGGTGATATCTTCGGTTTTGGTCTTAGCACACAAAGACGATTCTATGAGAATGCGTTCCTTCCTCATCTGTGTTTTGGACGAGTGTGGAAAGCAGTGGTATTCGTTCAGTAAAATTTACCAGTGAAGGCGTCTGGCCCTCGCCTTTTCTCTGTAGGAAGTTTTTTTGATTATGAATTCCATCTCTGCCGGTTACAGATTTTTCTTGGAGTCATTTTTTTTCTTTTTATGAGTCAATTTCAGTAGTTTGTGTGTTTCTGGAAATTTGTCCATTTCACTTATCTGATTTCTTGGCAAACAGTTGTTGAAAGTATTCCATTATAATTCTCTTCATTTCTGTAGTGTTCCCTTTTTCATTTGAGTCTTCTCTCTTTTTCTCTCCATCATTGGTCATGATTTATCAATTTTGTTGATGTTTTCAAAGAAACAACTTTTGGCTTTATTAGTATTCTCTATTTTTTTCTGCTCTCCATTTTATTTATTATCCTCTAATCTACTATTTCCTTCCTCTTGTTTTGGATTGAGTTCACTCTTCTTGATCCAATTTCTTAAGAGGGAAAATTAAGCGATTAATTTGAGATCTTTCTTTTGTTTATAATACAGGAATTTGCAGCTATAAATTTTCCTCTAAGCACTGCTTTAGCTGCATCCCATAAGGTTTGGTGTTTTTTCCTTTGCCTTTGCCTCAGCTTTTCAGGTTTCCCTTGAGCGTTCCTTGCATGCACTTCTTTCTGTGTGGTTTCCCCTGTTTGTGAAAAGGGCACCTTCCCAGGTTGTTAAATATTCCTTAGCCTGTGATTTCTACTGGCTTCCCAGGAGTCCCCTGGAAGCCTCCAGGAGCTGACTCTGGCCGTGGAGATGACCCCTGTCTCCCGCTCCCTGCAGGACCTGGCTGAGTTCCTGGGCACGCAATCTCCTAGAAGTGGATGCACATACTTAAAAGTCCTTGTCACATCCTGCTGTCCCCCCCCCCCCCCCCCCCAGAGGCTGGCACTCCTTCTCAAGTGTTGTGGGCAGCACAGTGTGTGGAGGCAGAACCCTCTGCAGGAAAGGAGGTGCTGGGGCGGCGGCCAGTGTTGGTGAGAGGCCACGCGGACGTGCACTGAGGGGTCATTGCTCCCGGATGGCCCCGCTCAGCCTAAGGGTGGGAGATGGCCCATGGTGACGGGCAGCGGTGTGTCCTGGCTGCTCTGCACGTGGCCCAGGAGCCCCAGCCACCTTCTGTGTGGGTCTTGTCCTCACGGAGGCGTTTGGATGAATAAAGGGTCACCATTCATCAGAAGGCCGACCGGGCTGGAGGCAGGTCTGCGAGGTGGACAGGAGCAGGCCCAGCCTCAGCCCCGGGCCTGAGCACTGTCCTGGGTGACCAGGCCCTGTGTGCAGAGCAGTTGCAGGTTAAGGGGGGCTTTTGTAGGGACTTCCCCTCAAGGCCTCTCACAGGGCATCTTCACGGGAAAGTGGGGATGGGAGCCATAGCTGAGTGTCCAAAGCCAAGGGCATCCACCTCTCCCTCCTTCCCACCCCCCTTTCTCTTTTCCTTTCCTCTTTCCCTTCCTCCCCTGTCCTCCCTCCCTTCCTCCCTCTTCATATTCTGGAAGCCACTTTCCTACGGACGCAGAGCTGCTCCCTCCCAGAGACTCGGGCCCAGAACTCTAGGGTCTCTGTGCAAGGATGGCATTGGGGCCTAGGGGAGGGGGAGCGGGGAAGAGGGGGCAGCGGGCACAGAAGGCTCTGCTTACCTAATACATGTGTGTGTGTGGGGGGGTCTCTGTGTGTGTTCTTTCTGGGTCTGTGTGTGTGTGTTGTTGGTGTCTGTGTGTCTGTCTGGGTCTGTGGTGGGGGAGTTGTTGGCAAACAGCCTGGGCTGCGGGCCTGTCTGCCTGGGTGGCGTCCAGAGGCCCCTCAGCCCTGCATGCCTTCCTCCCGCCTCCCACCTCTTAAGCACTGACCTGCAGTGACCCTGAACCAAGGACATCCTGAGAGCTTCTCCCTGGGCTGGTGGGAGGGAGCTGGTGTGTGTGGGGATGGGTTGGCACCTGGGGAGCCACGCCTCTCCCAGCTCCACAGGAAGCACCTGAGTGCCCTGAGCACCCCTGAGGCGGGAGGAACTCGCCAGGAATCCTGGGCTGGGCCGGCCCGGGGCTCGAGAGGGAGAGCAACCTGTGTGGGGACCCACAGCGGCACCACAGGCTTGTGCTGTGGCCTGGGGGACCCTGGAGACCAGCCCATCCTTGGTTACCCCAGACCTCACCCCAAGAATGAAGCCTGATTCAAGCACCAGGTCGAGACATTCTAGTCCCTGACCAGGCGGGAGGGGGCTGACGAATAATGCGAGGGGGCGCAGAGGCAGGATGGGACAGACCCACTGCCGGGCAGGACAGACCCACCACCGGGCAGGACAGACTTACCGCCCGCCCGCCAGGACAGACCCACCGCCCACCAGGCAGGACAGATCCACTGCCGGGCAGGACAGGCCCACCGCCTGCTGGGCAGGACAGACCCACCGCCACTCAGGACAGACCCACCGCCCGCCAGGACAGACCCACTGCCGGGCAGGACAGACCCACTGCCCGCCGGGCAGGACAGACCCACCGCCCGCTGGGCTGCTGGCCCTGCGCCAGGCTCGCAGCCTGACAAACAGCCTCGGGAAGCAGCAGCTCGGCTCATCGGCTCATGTGCTTCAGAAACGCTGGCATTTTCCTCCTCAAAATCTGTCCTAGTTCTGCCTGAGCCTCCTGACCCCAGAATACTTTTATTTATGACAGAAAATTCATCTCCATGGCAACGCCTTAGGAAGCTGCAGCCTCAAGATGATAACTTCCCAAGCAGGGGAGACAGTAAATGATTTCTCCGCACACAGTGTCTCCAGCAGGAGCCGGCTTGCGTGGCGGGGCAGGGGACCCAGGTGGGCCCGAGGGAGGGCGGCGGGGGAGCCCACGGCGGCGGGCAGGGGGGACGCCTCACCCTGACCGGTCCGACTTCTGAAGAGCAGCATGGACTCTCTGTCCTGAGCAAACGTGGCCCTGGCCGCACCGGGCCGAGCACCGTGGTCCCAGGCCCTCACGGCAGGGCCTCCGCGCACCTGTTCTGCCTTCCAGCTGCCTGTCGAGGGAACGTCTCCTCTTCCTCTCCGGAGAAACGGGCGCGGGAAGTGGGAGAGCTCAGTTGTCCGGGAAACAGGACGTGCTGGCTGGCAGCCTGGAGGAGTCCAAGGCTGGAAACCCTACTCCGCACAGCTGTGCTCCCGGGTCAGCCGGTTCCACAGCGAGCACTGGTCAGTGCGGACGGAAAGATGATCCTCTTGTTAGGCCTGGCTAGGTGCCCTGGCATGGACCGCAGTTGGACATGATAGAGCTTCTGCTCTGGTTCTGTGAGTCTCTCAACCATTAACTCATCCATCCATCCATCACCCATCAATCTAGCCATCCATCCATCACCCATCCACCATCCACCCATCCACCATCCACCCATCCACCATCCATCCATCCATCCATCCACCCATCCACCATCCACCATCCACCATCCACCCATCCATCCATCCACCATCCACCCATCCACCATCCATCCATCCATTCACCCATCCACCATCCATTCACCCATCCACCATCCATCCATCCACCATCCACCCATCCACCATCCATCCATCCATCCATCCATCCACCATCCATCCATCCATCCATCCACCATCCACCCATCCACCATCCATCTATCCATTCACCCATCCACCATCCATCCATCCACCATCCACCCATCCATCCATCCATCCACCATCCACCCATCCACCATCCACCCATCCATCCACCCATCCACCATCCACCCATCCACCATCCACCCATCCACCCACCCATTCACCATCCACCCATCCACTATCCATCCATCCACCATCCATCCATTCATCCACCATCCACCCATCTATCCATCCATCCACTCATCCATCCACCATCCACCCATCCATCCATCCACCATCCACCCATCCACCATCCATCCATCCACCATCTACCCATCCACCATCCACCCATCCATCCACCATCCACCATCCACCCATCCATCCATCCACCCATCCACCCATCCACCATCCACTCATCTATCCATCCACCATCCACCCATCCATCCATCCATCCACCATCCACCCATCCATCCATCCACCATCCACCCATCTATCCATCCATCCATCCATCCATCCATCCATCCACCATCCACCCATCCACCATCCACCCATCCATCCACCATCCACCATCCACCCATCTATCCATCCACCCATCCACCATCCATCCATCCATCCATCCATCCACCATCCACCCATCCACCATCCACTCATCCATCCACCATCCACCATCCACCCATCTATCCATCCACCCATCCACCATCCATCCATCCATCCATCCATCCACCATCCACCCATCTATCCATCCACCATCCACCCATCTATCCATCCATCCATCCACCATCCATCCATCCATCCACCCATCTATCCATCCACCATCCACCCATCTATCCATCCATCCATCCACCCATCTATCCATCCATCCATCCACCATCCATCCATCCATCCATCCATCCATCCATCCATCCACACATCTATCCATCCACCATCCACCCATCTATCCATCCATCCATCCACCATCCATCCATCCACCATCCACCCATCCATCCATCCATCCATCCATCCACCATCCATCTATCCATCCATCCATCCACCACCCATCCATCCACCCATTTATCATTCATTCATCCAACAAACATTTTGGGCACCTACCAGGGGACTGTCACCATGTTTGGCACTCCTGAATCTTTGTCTCATGGTGTTAATCACACAAATAACATCATTGCAGATGGAAGTAAGGGCTTGAAGGGGAAGGGTAGCCATGGTAGGCCTGCCTGGATCCTGATGCTGGCTTATGTCAGATGCTAAATGTTTTAATTCTTACAACCACCCATGAGGTAGGTGCCATGAGCCACCTCTATGTCACAGGAGGAAAATGAGGGGCAAGTTCAGAAAGGAATTTGCCCCCAATTTTGTAAGTGCAGGAGTCAGAATTTGAACTTGGGCCAGACTGGGTTTTAGCCACGAGGGTCTTCTGCCTCGGGGGCTGGCAGGGCCTGCAGAGGGACCCCACCTGGTCAGTGGGTTCAGGGGAGACGTCCACTGCACGAGCCCCAGGACAAGCAGGGAGGGTGAGCAGGGGGAGGGTCTCCTAGGAAGAAGGATGAGCTGTGGCAGCCTTCGGCACTAACAGAAGCGGTGCTGACCGGGCGTGGAGGAGGAGGTGGGCTCGGGACATGGGGCACGGGGTGGGGGGGCTGCCCTCTCCCTCTGCCCCTCCTCTGCTCCCGACCCACACCACCTGTTATCGGGCTCTGCTAATGAGCGTGAGGAGAGGAGATGGAGAGATTAGGTGAGGTCGGCCTTCCTTCTCCAAACACTGGAAACCAGTTAGACAAAGCCATTCTTCAGAGGAGACGCCGCTGCCTGGAGGCTGCACTCCCGGGGAGCCGGCTGCTACTCAGAGCTGTTGGAACCAGTCAATTAGCAGGTCAGGTGCCAGCTTCCTGCTGCCACGCCTCCCCCCTCGGCCTCCCTGCCTCCGGGGCCAGGGCCAGCGTATGAGAGGCTGGGTGGGACACGGCCCAGCTCCTGCGCCAGGGACCTGCCCACTTGCTATGGCTGCCAGGCCCATTCCACTGGGGTTTGTGGGAAACTGTGGCCTGGCTTGGTTTCTGTGGGAAGCCATGGCCGTCTCCCGTGGCCTGAGGATAGAGGAAGGTGGCTGCCGTGGACATGGCTGTTCTCGTCTCGGATTCCTCATGGAGCTGGCCAGCTAGCTGCTTCCCCTCCTGGTCCCATTCGGGCTTGCTCCTTCTTGTCCCCCAGCCGGGCTTGCCGGGCCTCTTCCCACCAAATACGGTGACCTGGGGGCGGGGGGTACCTCCTCTGCCCCCCACCTCGCTCCGCAGCCGGGCCTGGCCTGTGGGGAGGAGAGGCTGCCTCAGGGCTGCGAGGGGCAGACGTCTTGTCGTCTGGGCAGATGTGCAAGGGGCGACATGGAGGGCGAGGAGCCAGCCCTTGACCCCAGCCCTGGCCCTTCCATCTGGCACCTCGTTCCTGTGGTCTCAGCTCCCAGAATGGGCAGGCCTGCCATCTCTCAGCCCCAGGGCAGGGCAGCCTCCCCTGGCAAAGCTGGTCAGCCCCCGGTTTCTTGCTGCTCACCTGGTTGGAAGCACCGGATGCTGCTTTCGGGAGGGAGGGTTCCTTCTCCCCCTCCGGCTCCCTGGCCGGGCTAGTGCCCCCTGCATGCACTGTGTCCATTCATCCACCACCCACCCTCCATCTCTCCACCACCCATCCACCACCCACCATCCATCCACCACCCACCACCCATCTATCCACCCCCATCCACCACCCACCCATCCACCACCCACCATCCATCTATCCACCCCCGATCCACCACCCACCACCCACCCACCATCCATAATCCGTCCAACCCATCCACTACCCACCCATCCATCTATCCACCACCCATCCACCACCCACCATCCATCCACCACCCACCATCCGTAATCCGTCCACCCATCCACCACCCACCAGCCATAATCCGTCTACCCCTCCAGCGGCTGAGGGGTTGGTGCATAGAGACCACATCCTGGCCCCACCCCCCTGCCCCCTGGGTCTTGGACCCACTCTGTGCCTGCCCAGCATGAAGCTGGCCTCCCGACCGTCCCCCGACCCCCAGCAGCCCTCTCAGCTGAGCATCTGAAAGTGCTCCTCAAACTGCAGCTAAAGATCCTGGGAAAGTGGGGGCAGAGGCTCCTGGTGGACCCTCCCCAGTGAGCCCATGTGGGTCCCTGGCCAGTCCCTGAACTCGGTTTCTGACTCACCCATTTCAAGGCCACGTGGAGGTGGGCCCTGGCTTCCTAGTGGGTGAGGTCCAGGCGGCCGGAGCCACCCAGCGCTTGCCTGGCCCCCCACAGCCGGCCCCTGTCCTGGAGGCTGATTGGCCCCCGGCTGGCTTCTTACAAAATAAACCAAACTGGACATCTTGGAGATGGTGCGAGGCGCTGCCTTTTCTGTGAGGGGCTGCGGCCAGGGGCCTCCTCTCCAGGGGCTTCCTCTGGGGCCGCCTCGGGCCTCTGGCCGCCTGGGTGCAGTGGACAAGCGCTGGCCCAGGACCCGCAGCGCCATGATGCTCCTCAGTTAAACGCGGAACTCGGCTGGCCCCTCGGAGCTGCCCCAGGTGGGGACCGGGTGGAAGTCCAGGCAGAAGGAGAGCCGCCCACCTGGCCCTCGGCCAAAGCTCGCCCTGCCGCCTTCCCAAACCGAGTCGCACATACGGTGCTCGTCTCTGCTGGGCAGCAACCCCCTGGGAGAGGAGAGGGTCTCCCCGTCTGCGTGGGGGTCTCCTGAGCCAGGGACAGACAGGAACTGCCCAACGCCACTTCACGCCTCACCCAGGAATTCGTGTGGGTGCAGGTGAGCACGGAAGAGGTGCTCGACCTCATTAGCCACCAAGAAAGGCAAACGGAGACCCCGATGCGGTACCGGACAGGGAGGAGAGGGCCCAGATAGAACCCTGCCGGGACCAAACTCCGCCCCTCCCTTAAGAGCTCCTGGACAGCCTGACCCTTCCCACCCCCAAAGGGTGCTGTCGGCTGGGAGGCCTGCAAAGCCCGGCGCCTTGGGACAGAGCACGGCCCTCCCCGGTGAGTGTGGGAGAGCACAGGCACGCCGTGGAGTCAGCCCCTTGGCGCAGAGCCCTCAGGAGCCCTCGGGTCTTGTCCGGTTCAGCAAACGCATTTCACAGACGGGACAAGCGGGTGCTGGAGGAGGAGGGGTGATGAGGCCGCAGAGCAGTCAGACCTGGGGTCCTGGACCCCAGTGCCTCCCAACGACACGCTGTCCCCACGCTGCTTCCCCAGGACATTGACCTGGGGAGGGGGGGCCGAGATCTCATCTCTCAAACTCCCAGCCCCTCAGGCGCAGCAGCCCCGCTTCAGGGGACCCCAGGGTATTTCAGCACGTTTGGGGAGAACGGGCTTGGGAGGCATGAATAATTCATCTCCGACATTTCGAGGTTAGGAGAAACGGCTGAATTAATTTTCTGTTTTAATGGAATAAAAACAACAACAACGGAGCTTCCGTCTTTCCCGAGTCGTGAAGATGCTCAGCCATAGAGGAGGGTTTGCTCAGCCACACAGAGGGTCGGTGCGCAGGCTCCTGGGACCGCGCTCCCGGGGTGCAGACCCCTGCCCCGTGGCCCCGCTGGCCGGCGGCACAGACAGGTACACACGCCTTTTCCTTGCAGACCCCCCGCAGCGCTGGTCTTCCTCTCCTATGGGAACCTGTGAGCCTTCAAACACCTCCTGCTGCCCGGCCGGCGGGGCTCCGTGACCTATGAACCAGGAGGTCAGGGTTCGATTCCTGGTCAGGGCACATGCCTGGGTTGAGGGCTCGAACCCGAGTGTGGGGTGTGCAGGAGGCAGCGATGGATGATGTGTCTCTCTCACATTGATGTTGCTCTCTCTCCCCCTCCCTTCCTCTCTTTCTGAAAGTCAATGGAAAATTATCCTCAAGTGAGGATTAACCAAAAAAAGAGTTCTGACTGAGGCCACGTGAGGATGGCAGAGCAGAGACGAGGAGGGACCCCAAGTCCTGTGAGGTCACACAATCAAACAGGGCACGGACCGGAGCCTCCTGGCGTGTGACACGTTGCACTTAAAGCCGTTTTGAGTTGGTTCTGTACTTGCAGCCAAAAGCAGCCTAACTGGTGAATATCTCTGTGTGCGTGCACACGCGTGTACTTGCATGTTAAAGTTTCCCTTCACATGAAAACGGAGCCCAGGGTCTGCTCCCTGGGCAGAGGGGAGGCTGGGAAAGGCCACCGGAGGAGAGAACGCGAGAGAATGAGGGGCCAGAGGAGCGGTGAGCAGGTCTGCGCCCCCTGGGGCAGGCGCTGGGGCCAGGCGCCCGAGTGTCCCCTCCTCGTCACCAGGGGCAGGCCGCCCACCAGCTGCGGGGCACCGGCCACCGAATTCCTCCCATGCCTTCTCCAGAGCCCGTGTGAGGCCCGTGGGGCCGGCCCTCCGGCCAGCGGACTCTTTCCCACAGAACTCTGAGCGGCCTGAGTAAGCAGGGCTATTTTTAACGCATTGAAGTTGCTATCTTAATTTGTAAGACACAGTTTACGCTCCTTGGAAACTCGGGCAGCCCAGGCCTGGGCAGCTGCCAGCGGGGAGGAACACCCTCTGGCCTGGCGGGGCCGTCCTATGAGGAGGCCCAGCACCCAGCCGGCGTGGCCGTCCTATGAGGAGGCCCAGCACCCAGCCGGCGTGGCCGCCTTCCGGAAGCTTCCAGGCAGCCAGCTGCCTCCTCCATTGGCTGGTCCCATCCCAGCCCCCGTGACTCTTGGGGCCGGCAGGAGCCGCGAGGTCCCCAGGCTTCAGGCCACCCCAAGGACAGATGGCTCCATGACGGGTCCCCAGGGTTGTGCGAAGCCGCGGCCCACGGCTCAGTCCCATGCCCCTGGGCTGTCGGGCGAGAAACCCTTCTTTGAGGCCCGTCCTTGTCCAACACCATCTTGGGGGCCTGTGGGATCCCCTCTGAGACCTGGCCACCGACATACCGGCCCTCCAGGTCCACCTGGAGAGACGAGCCCCACCCTATTGATGAGAATGTGGGGCTCAGCTGGTGAGTGGCCCCCCACCCCCAAGTCGCCCAGCGGAGCCAGGTCTGGCCCAGGCTGATTCCATCCCGGTCACCTCCCTGGAGCTGGAACTGTCCTGTGGGGGGTGTAGGACAGTCAGACCCACCATGCACCCTGTGTCGGTCCTTCCTTCCTTCCTTTGCTGTTCGTCTGTTTGGCTAGCGGTGTCTGTTGAGCGTGGTGTGGGCCAGGCCCTGGGTGTGCCCTGATGACCAGGACAGGTGTCTCCCCAGGAGCTCCTGACCTGGAGGCGGACACAGTCAGCACCTGAACACACGGGTGAGACGGGCGCGAGGTGCTGCAGGGTGGGGGCTACTGAGGTGAGTAGTGACCCCTCAAACGTCACGTCCACTTGCGGTTCCTGTGGTTGTGGCCTCCGTGCAAATAGGGCCTTTGCAGATGCAATTGGTCAGGGGCCCCGCTGGAGGAGGGGGGCTTCATCCTGGGAAGAAGGGAGCTGTGGGCACAGCCACGTGGGCGGACACCATGTGGTGCGGGGGTAGGGATGGGGGTGATGGGTCCACAAGCCCAGGCCACCGGGATTGCCGGGGCCCCGGAAGCTGGAGGAGGTCGGGAGCAAGTTCCCAGGAGCCGCCAGCACTGAGGATAGACAGCTGTGGCTATAAGCCGCCTGGGTCGTGGCTGCCCCTGGGAGAGCCACATGGCTCCCAGACCCCCAGCCTGGACGCCTCAGGGATCCTCCGGCTTCTTGCCTCTAGACCAGAGTTTTCAATAGAACCTTCTGGATGACGGACACGTTCAGTCACATGGACAGAGCCTCTGGCCACGTGTGTCTCCCGGGCACTGCAGTGTGGTCCGTGTGGCTGAGGACTGGCGGTTAGAATCACATTTGTTTTTCATTTGTTTGAGTGGAAGTGGCCACACGGGACCAGGGCTACCACACTGGACAGATGTGGACGCCGTGTGGACGCCGGTACCAGGGCGAGGGTCCTGCCCGGCGGGACACGCTGTGGAGGGCGTGCCTGCACGGGGACTCCCGCAGACCAGCCTCGAGACCGTGTCTGTGCCAGGGCGGGCGGCACCGAGAAGGGTGCGTCCTCGGGGTGCATGGCTGGACCCGGCGTCCTGACACCCGCTTTCTCTCTTCAGCCTACACCCCAGGGCTTTGCCGAAACCTCCGTCTTTATTTGGAAGCCATCCAGTCCGCACAAGCACCTACTTCCCGGGGTAACAGAAGCGTCTTGAATATAGACTCTACCACCGGCCTCATAAAACGTTTTATGGGTGCTAGTCATTCTTCGGCGGGGCCGGTCTCATGTCAGGTGTGGACAGAGCTACAGATATGTGCGTTCAGGCTCTGGACCTGGGGCTGCGGCTGTGTTGGCTTCCAGGGAGCGGGGGGCTTTGCATAAGTCACATAATCACCGTAAAGCTAACACCTGTGGGTTCCTTAGGAAGCACGCGGAGTATCCAGATACGTGTTGTTTGAAGAGCTTTGAAAACAGGCCCTCAGGATGGTTTTTAGCTGGGCTCTCATGGACACATCTCAGCATCTGGGATGGGGCTTTGTCCAGGGCTTGGTGGGCTGGAGGAGCGAGAGCAGAGAGCAGAGTCTGAAGATGCATCTCAGAGTTTAGTATCTGGAGACCCCAGGGACCAGAATCCTCACCTACATCTTAAAGGACATAGGTTCGGGGTGTGTGGGTGATGGTGATGATGGTGGTGGTGATGGAGGTGGTGATGGAAGTGGAGGTGGTGATGGAGGTGATGGAGGTGAAGGTAATGATGGAGGTGGTGATGGAAGTGGAGGTGGTGATGGAAGTGGAGGTAGTGATGGAAGTGATGGAGGTGAGGATGGGGATGATGATGATGGTGATGGAAGTGGTGATGGAGATGGTGATGGAAGTGGAGGTGGTGATGGAGGTAGTGATGGAGGTAGTGATGGAGGTGATGGAGGTGAAGGTGGTGATGGAGGTGAGAATGGAGATGATGATGGTGGTGATGAAGGTGGGGATAATGGAGATGGTGATGGAGGTGAGGGTAGTGATGGAGGTGAGGATGGGGATGATGATGGTGGTGATGGAGGTGATGGAGGTGAAGGTGGTGATGGAGGTGAGGATGGAGGTGGTGATGGAGGTGAGGGTAGTGATGGAGGTGAGGATGGGGATGATGATGGTGGTGATGGAGGTGAAGGTGGTGATGGAGGTGAGGATGGAGGTGGTGATGGAGGTGAGGGTAGTGATGGAGGTGAGGATGGGGATGATGATGGTGGTGATGGAGGTGGGGATAATGGAGGTGGTGATGGAGGTGAGGGTAGTGATGGAGGTGAGGATGGGGATGATGATGGTGGTGATGGAGGTGAAGGTGGTGATGGAGGTGAGGATGGAGGTGGTGATGGAGGTGAGGGTAGTGATGGAGGTGAGGATGGGGATGATGATGGTGGTGATGGAGGTGAAGGTGGTGATGGAGGTGAGGATGGAGGTGGTGATGGAGGTGATGGAGGTGAAGGTAGTGATGGAGGTGGTGATGGAAGTGGAGGTAGTGATGGAAGTGATGGAGGTGAGGATGGGGATGATGATGATGGTGATGGAAGTGGTGATGGAGATGGTGATGGAAGTGGAGGTGGTGATGGAGGTAGTGATGGAGGTAGTGATGGAGGTGATGGAGGTGAAGGTGGTGATGGAGGTGAGAATGGAGATGATGATGGTGGTGATGAAGGTGGGGATAATGGAGGTGGTGATGGAGGTGAGGGTAGTGATGGAGGTGAGGATGGGGATGATGATGGTGGTGATGGAGGTGATGGAGGTGAAGGTGGTGATGGAGGTGAGGATGGAGGTGGTGATGGAGGTGAGGGTAGTGATGGAGGTGAGGATGGGGATGATGATGGTGGTGATGGAGGTGAAGGTGGTGATGGAGGTGAGGATGGAGGTGGTGATGGAGGTGAGGGTAGTGATGGAGGTGAGGATGGGGATGATGATGGTGGTGATGGAGGTGAAGGTGGTGATGGAGGTGAGGATGGAGGTGGTGATGGAGGTGAGGGTAGTGATGGAAGTGAGGATGGAGATGATGACAGAGATGGTGAAGGACATTTGGACGTTTGGGGCCATTCTGAGTAGAACCCATAGGAATGTCCTTATATACATCTGTGGACACCCGGAATGTAACCTCTGGCCTCTTCTGTGTCTGTGGTTACAGTTGCGCCAGGACATCTGACTCAGCAGTGGTCGGCTGGTCCGATCTGTGTGTGTGTGTGTGTGTGTGTGTGTGTGTGTGTGTGTGTGTGTGTGTGAGAGACACTACGTGCATGCGTCCCTAGGCCTCTATTGCTTTCCGCTCCACAGCCCAGAGCATTCAACTGTAAGAAAATGGCCCAGAAGCCAGAATTCCGCAGGAGGAGCCGGCCAGCTGAGGATGGGCGTCGAAACTCGCCTTCGCAGCCAGCAGCTCACAGCTGTTTCCTCTTGTGGCTCCCCAGCCTCGATGACTTGTTTTATTAGAGGAAGCCATGCTTGCTACCGGCCGGCCCCCCTGGCTGCCCGGGGAGGCAGCACCTGAAGACCATCGGTGGCCGCGGCCACTGGGTCCCGCTTGTACGCGAGGTCGGGGCACTGCCTGTGGTCAGCGCCCAGGGCTCTAGGAGGAGCTGGCTGCGGTCTCCTCTCCAGTGCACATGCACACGGGCGGGGCCCTTGGCCATCAGCACTGTCCGACTGCTGGTTTCTGCACAGCTGGGCCCCAGGATGGGCCTGTGACACCTGCTCGTCCCTGGCCCGGGGCCAGTGACCACATCAGCTCTGCAGGAGCAGCCAGAGCCGCAGGGCCCAGAGGCTCCAGGTGGGAGTGGGGGCTGGGGGAGGGTGTGGGGGCTGGGGGAGGGTGTGGGGGGGGGGAGGGTGGGGGAGCTGGGGGAGAGAGTGGGGGCTGGGGAGGGTGTGGGAGCTGGGGGAGGGAGTGGGGGCTGGGGGAGGGTGTGGGGGCTGGGGAAGGGAGTGGAGGCTGGGGGAGGGAGTGGGAGCTGGGGGAGGGTGTGGGAGCTGGGGGAGGGTGTAGGGGCTGGGGAGGGAGTGGGGGCTGGGGAAGGGAGTGGGGGCTGGGGGGGAGGGAGTGAGGGCTGGGGGAGGGTGTGGGAGGCTGGGGGAGGGTGTAGGGGCTGGGGGAGGGAGTGGGGGCTGGGGGGGGGGGTGTAGGGGCTGGGGAAGGGAGTGGGGGCTGGGGAAGCGAGTGGGGGCTGGGGGAGGGAGGGGGGCTGGGGGAGACTGGGGGCTGGGGGAGGGAGTGGGGGCTGGGGAGGGAGTGGGGGCTGGGGAAGGGAGTGGGGGCTGGGGGAGAGAGTGGGGGCTGGGGAAGGGGGTGGGGGCTGGGGGGGGTGGGGGCTGGAGGAGGGAGTGGGGGCTGGGGAAGGGAGTGGGGGCTGGGGGAGGGAGTGGTGGCTGGGGAAGGGTGTGGGAGCTGGGGGAGGGTGTAGGGGGCTGGGGAAGGGAGTGGGGGCTGGGGAAGGGAGTGGGGGGGGGGGGGGAGAGAGTGGGGGCTGGGGAAGGGTGTGGGGAGCTGGGGGGGGTGGGGGGCTGGAGGAGGGAGTGGGGGCTGGGGAAGGGTGTGGGGGAGCTGGGGAGGGAGTGGTGGCTGGGGAAGGGTGTGGGAGCTGGGGGAGGGTGTGGGGGGGCTGGAGGAGGGAGTGGGGGGGGAAGGGGAAGGGTGTGGGAGCTGGGGGAGGGAGTGGTGGGGGCTGGGGGAGGGAGTGGGGGCTGGGGGAGGGAGTGAGGGCTGAGGGAGGGTGTGGGAGCTGGGGGAGGGAGTGGGGGCTGGGGGAGGGAGTGGGGGCTGGGGAAGGGAGTGGGGGCTGGGGGAGGGAGTGGGGGCTGGGGGAGGGAGTGGGGGCTGGGGGAGGGTGTGGGAGCTGGGGGAGGGTGTGGGAGCTGGGGGAGGGAGTAGGGGCTGGGGAAGGGAGTGTGGGGGCTGGGGGAGGGAGTGGGGGGAGGGAGGAGTGAGGGCTGTGGGGGGGCTGGGGGATGGGGGATGGTGTGGGGGCTGGGGGAGGGAGTGGGGGCTTGGGGAGGCTTGGTTCTGAGCCCCGGCTTCCCTCGCAGCCTGGGGGACCTTGTTGTTGGTCATGGGGAACGGTCTCTTGCTCTCAGGGTGAGTGCACATTTCCTACCTCAGGTTAACCAACGGCAGGTCACATGGCCGCAGAGGGCGGGGCCACCAGGAAGATGGGGGAATGGACATCCTTTCCCACCTGCCAGGGCGCTCAGCCGGGCTGCGGGCTGGGGGTCTGGTCTGGCTTCCCCTGTGCCTGGTTTGTCCTCATGCTCCCCCTCCCTGCCCACCAGCACCCCGAACCCAGCCCTGCAGGCCTTGGGTTCAGGTCCCAGGCAGATTGGGGTGCAGGTGGGCTGTTTGGGTGGGAAGGGGGTTTGTCACATTGTTGGGGTTGAGGTTTGGTCCAAGAACCTTGGACTTGAGTGCTTAGCTCAGAGGTGGGCGTGTACGCGCCTGCCCGAAGCCTCTACCGCGTGTCTCACCCTCTGCGAGTGGACGCTGCTCCGCGAGCTGCATTCCCACGTTCTCTGGTTTGGATTTGGCTGCCGTCCTGGGGGCTGACGCCCTCCCCCAGAGCTGGGGTCCTGGCCCCCGGGAGCTGACAGCCAGGCCCTGCAGGCTCTGGGCTCCGGGCACGCAGAGAGCCACCTGCCAGCCTCCTTCGGCCGCACAGCGACAGCCGCCCCCGTGTCCCTGGGAATCGCTGTCTGCACGCAGCCTTGGCTGCACGCACCTGGCCTTCTGGGAAACTGTGGAAAGAGATTTTCCCAGGATTCTGTTTTGGGGGCTGGGGTCGGGGAGGAGCCTCCTCTGACACGTTAAAACCCCCAAATGGAAATATTTATGGCATGAACATTGCATGGATGCTCGGCCGTTAAATCACTAAACTCGGATGAGCTGGAGGCCACGCTGCCTGTCCCAGGCTGAGCTCATGCCTCTGTGTTAACCGCAGGCTGGGTGCCCCCGCCCCGCCCGCCCCCCCTTCCTGAGGCCCCCCCCCCCCCCCCCCCCCCCCCCCGTGCTGCACAGATCCCTGGTCACTGCTGTGGCCAGAGGAGCAGCACATGGGGGCCGTGGGCTTGCCTCCCTCATTGGCATCAGGATGAAGCTGTTTGGACAAGGTCAGGTCCCCCAGGCCCCCCCAAAGGGCTGCGGTCACCCCAGTTACAGCTGTGACTATGGCGCTTCTGGGCTGGCTGTACAAACTCCAGGCAAGGCGACCCCAGGAGGCACTGGGGACAGGACACCTGGGAGCACACACTTTGGAAACGGCAACTGAGAGTCCAAGTTCTGGCCAGGCCCGTCCTCCTCGTTCTCCCAATGCCCAGGCCCTGCCCTGCCCTCTGAGGGTGTGGAAAGCAGGTCTTCCACCCCCAAATCCAGGGCTCAGCTGGGTGCCTTCTTCTAAGCACCTCAGGGTAGGGTCCCTCCTGGCAGACTCAGACCCTGCAGAGGCGGGCGGGGGGCTGAGCAGGGGGTTCTCCGGTTGAGTGGGTACCATGTTTGGCTGCCACTCCCTTCGTGGCCATGGCTCTGGTGCTGTGGAGCTTCTCCAGCCTCTAACTTCCTGTCCAGCATCGGCCTGGTCTTAGCCACAAGCAGGGACCCACATCAGCTGGTTGATGCTGGAGATCACTCGTTAGGACGGCCCCAGACTCCGCGGGAGCCGCCCGAGCAACCTCAAGCACCTCTGGGTGCTGCAGGCTGCAGGCCTCGGCCAGAGACCGGGGAGGGGCGTCTGGGCCACACCTTCACCAGCCAGCCTTCCTGCACCGCCTCCCGGCCAGGACGGTGCCTCAGTCTGGGCTCCTCCGTCCGGGCATGTCTTTCTCATCCTTGTCCTGGGGTTTCTCTGCCTCGAGCCCACCCTCCCTGAGTGGAGACTGTCGGGGTTCAAGGTTAGAGGTCAAAGTCCACCCTCAGCACGTACCGGGTGTGGTCTCCAGCACCAGCCCTAGTCAGGCACACAGTAGGCACCATGTATGCACCACCGAGGTTGGCATGCGGCTGAGGGTGCACAGCGAGGCTGGCCCCCATCTCCCCTCCACCTGGCTTGGCGCCCTGCTGGCATCCAGGGGCCTCTTGGCAGGCTGCTCGGTGGAGGGCACAGCCGGTTCCAAACTTCGAGCTGGCAGGACAAGGACTGTCCTGTCCCTGCCAAGGTCAGAGCTGGGCCAGGCAGCAGGCAGAGGCCGGAGGTGGCCCAGGAGGAAATGGCTGACATTCGCAGCCAGGGCAGGAAACGGACAAACTGTCAAGGAGGAGCTGGAATGCGGCCCCTCCGTGCCCGCCCCCATGCCCCCCGGGGATCGGAGCCCAGAGCAGGAAGTGCCGAGCAGGAAGGGCGTTCGGCTGCTGCTGGGTGGGTGCCTCCTGGTGCCACCTCCGGGTCCCGGCTAGGAGGCTTCCTGGGGGGCGTTTGGAAGTAGATGGAGGGCTCAGGGGGTGGGGTCCGGCCTCAGCCAGCACACACGTGAGCCCCTCTCAGCGTCCCCTTCTGGTGCACGGGCCCTTGGGAATGCACATACGGCCTCTCCAGCCCTCGGTGCACTTGGCATCCACACAGCTCACAGGTGCCACCGTTTTGCACACACTAACATCTCCCTCGGAGTGCTTCTCCCAACGGAAAACTTCTACTCAGCCTTCAGAACCCTGTTTGGCAGCAGCTCCTGGATCAAGCTGTTCCTGAAGCACCCCTCCCCTGCCAATGCTGCACCCTCCCCTGCAGATGCTGCACCCTCCCCTGACAATGCTGCACCCTCCCCTGCCAATGCTGCACCGCCCCCGTCAATGCTGAACCCTCCCCTGCCCTGCGGCCATTTCACAGCCCAAGACCTCGCCATCAGGGCGCCCACCCCTCCCCTGGCCTCCCCACTAGACCCAGCACCCAGAACACACAGTTGGTGCCTAATGTTTGCTGGGCTTGAAGGTGCAGCACTTGTGGTTCCAGCTGCCTGAGAGACGGCCCTGGGACCAGAGCACGGCCCCTTCACAGGACACCGGTCCGCGTGGAGCTGGTCTTCACCCCCCGGTGTCAGCGAGCCTGTGTGAAGCCAGCTCACCACCCAGCGGTTTCCCATCTCAGGCCCCTGAGCCACAGGTTCTCCTCTGAGACGGGCACAGGGCACAGCCCCTCGGAGGGTGGGGAGGCCCCAGTGGTGAAGGGGTCTCGCCCAGAGCCTGGCACCCGTAGGCGCTCAGTAATGCCAGCCATTATTACCCACCCCCTCACAGGCACTTGAGCCTGAGGGGGCACAGCACAGCGATGGTGGAGTGCCAGGCCTGGGTGCCCCCCCTCTGCCCCCCGGATTCCTTAGCCCCCGCGGGGGAGGTAATTAGCATTCCAACCCCGGAGAGTGAGCGGCCCTCCTCACAGTCACCCAGCAAATGAAGAGGTGGGCGCCCAGCCCAGTGCTGCCTCGGGGACCTGGCGAGGCAGGGCTGGGGGGCAGGGGTGAGAGGAGAGGGGCTCCCTACTCCCTCACGTTGTGTCGGGGCCTGGCTCCCTGGTTGGCGCTGGACTAGCCCCTGCGGGTCACCGGGCCTGGACGCCGGTCAGCCCTGGACAAGCCCCCTTGTCTCCTGGCTCAGCCCTCGCTCCGGCCTTGAGTTTGTGGCTCCCCCTGGGGGCTGGGGGCGGGGACCCCGCCCTCCCTCCAGCACAGGTCCAGGGCCCTCAATGGCCTGAAGAGCGTTTCCTGCCAGAGGCTGGGGGTTGACTGAGGCTGCAGCAAATCCCCTTTGGAGACTGGGGGCCGGACATGGGGGCTTTGTGGGAGCCCACCCCGGGGCTGAGCCGTTGAGGCCCCTCCCAGGTCTCGGGGGCCACGGTCTGGGTGGTCTGGACCACAGCCCCCTGGAGCCGCCGCACTCGGCGCCCAGTGACCCTGTCCCTTCTCTCTCAGCGCCGAGGAGAACACTGTCCCCAGCAGCACAGCGAGTGCCCTTCACTGCTGAGGTTCCGCGGCACCCCCAGTCCAAGCCTTCCCAGAGCCAGGGGGCAGGCCCGCCGCGGGGAAGAGCTGGCGTCACCGATTCATGTCATGCCATTGACCGTCAGGTGCCCCCCAAAAACAAGGCCCCGTGTGTCCAGCGTGTGTTTTGAGTGGTCTGCAGGGCAGCCCGCAAGGTGGGCAGAGCCAGGGAGAACCCCTGTGGAGGGGGAGCGGGCCCAGCCGGAGGGCAGAGGACGGAGGGCAGAGGCCAGGGCAGCTGAGGGGACCAGGCACCCAGACACCTCCCGCTGCCGGCCAGGTGAGGGCCCCGGGCTCACAGGGCCGCAGGAAGCCCCGGGTTCGGGAGCAGCTCAGGCCCAGCAGCGAGGCCCATCTCGGAGTCTGGACGGGGGTGCACGGCTTCCGGAAACTCAGGCGGAGATCAGATAGGAGTTAAGGGAAGATTTATTTTAAATGTAAACCGATCTCAGAGTCCCTGGGCGGGCTCTGCGGCCGCAGCCCGTGGATGGGGAGCCCAGGATATAAATAGGGCGCAGTTGTTGCTGCTTTGACCCCGAGGGCCCTGCTGCTGGCCTGGGTGGGCGGGGCCTGCAGCCGGATGGCCCAGCAGGGTCCGCCCCCACCGTGGCTCTCCCGCCGACCACCTCCACCTGCCAGGGGTGGGAGCCTCCTGAGGCCCCTCCATCAAACCTGAGGCCCGGACACCCGGGTTCCAGTCCCCCCCATCACCGCGGGCGGGTCCCCACGGACCGTGCTGTGCTCCCCTCCCTGCTCCCCCGGCCGTGGCCCCGGCCTGTGCTCCACACGTGGCCTGGGTGACCCTGCCTCCTCGTGTATCTACGTGGGGACTGTCTGGAAGTGGGGCTTCCGCAGGGCTCCCCTCCTTGCTGGCAGCTGCCCCCCCCGCCGAACTCTGAGCCACTGAGTCCCCCCTCCCCCCCCACGACTCGGCCCTTCCCAGTGGACCCGCGTCATCGGAAACAAAAGCCAAGAATGCGAGGGGCCCGGGAGGTGTGATTGCATCTGGCGGGGCTCCAGGAGTCACCCACAGGCATGCCGGGGAGCTGGCCCGTGGCCAGGATGCGTCCGCCAGCTGCCCCACGGGTGTGGGGCCAGGAAGCCCTCGGAACAGGCCCCTTCCTGGGAGCCTCAAGAAAGAGAGACCGTTACTGCCCGGCCCACCCTGCACCAGGCAGCCATCCCTGCCCATCCCTCCGTCCGTCCGCCCTCTGCTGGCCTGGGGCCGGGAGGAGTCTTGGCAGTCTCCTTAGAGGGGAAACTGAGGCTGAGAGAGGCGACTGAGCCGTGCCGGTCCTTGCCGGGCGCCAC